>OZ010672.1:56227785-56835285 GCA_963932185.1 Troglohyphantes excavatus | reverse complement strand
TATATATATATATATATATATATATATATACATATATATATATATATACATATATATATATATACATATATATATATATATATATATATACATATATATATATATATATATATATATATATTTTATTTTTAAACCCATTTTAAATGTAATCTGCTATTAAAATAGGAAGTCATTTGCAAGTCAAAGTAGAAGTAGTTAAAAAGCAAGAGCAAAAACAATCTGTTTGGCAATATAAAAATTAATTTTATAAGACGAAAATATAATATTTATATATATTTAATACTTCTACAATGCTTTGGTAATAAAAAACACCACTAAATTATTTTTTAAAAAAATGTTGGGGCACAGTATGGCAGCTTTTAATTGGTTTCAACGGGCCCGTAGAGGAAACAAAGTTTGAGCCTTCCAGCAGTTACAGTTAGAGTTCAGTGATTCGAATTTGTGCACGTTTCTGAATTATATCACGCAACTATAACACGCATGCTTGAAAAACATTTTGCAGTACTGCGCAGGGTTGCTACTTTGAACTTAAATCATGTTTGAGGACACTAATTTCAACGCCACGGTGAACTGCCCTTTTTTTTTAAAAACTTTTACTCCCCCACCCTCCCCCCCTTTCTTCAGAAAAACAAAGCGCAAGTTTACTTTGAAACTGTTTAAATGAACAGTTTGTTTTGTAATTTAATCCCAGTTAATGTTATTCATAAGTTTTTTTTTAATTGCAATATTTTTCCTTTTGACATTTTATTTCTCAAACCTTTTAAAAACTTTTTTTTTGGCAGGCAATTTAACAAGTTCCTTTTTGTTCTGGAAAATTAAGTGTTTGCGTTCACTGTAAAACAATGAGCAAATTGGTTTAAGTTAAAAAATAAGCAGTCAACTAATAGAAATTATATAAAATTGCATATCTTATGCTTTCATAATTGGTAAAACAAGTTAATTCAACTACTTCATTATAGTCTTAAATTAAAAGGCAACTAAAATAATTTCAAAGATAAAGGCACGAGGAAAAAAATCGACATAATTTACGAACCACATAACTATCATTTAGTATGTGGTCACTAGTGATGTGGTTAGGGCCAATTATATTTATCTCAAGAAAAATTAAAATGTGAAGATTTATGTAAAAATGTTTTGCATTATTTATATTGAGTGCAATTGAGCAATTATAATTACAAAATATTTTAACTAGAATCAGATCATATACACATTTATAACTAATGATTATTAACCTTTGACAAAGGCCAAACACTTAAAATATCGCAATCGAAATTAAAACTTTATTTACAAGATAAAATATACATATCACAAGCATTAAAAATACAATTTATGAACATTAAAATGTAATGTATTTACAAACATTGTATCAAATATATATACAAACATTCGAAGTATTAAAATAACGCACTTACAAACACTGTATACATTAAATATATTTACAAACATTCGAAGTATTAAAATAATGTATTTACAAACATTCGAAGTATTAAAATAATGTATTTACAAACATTCGAAGTATTAAAATAACGTATTTACAAACATTCGAAGTATTAAAATAACATATGCACAAACATTAAGCTAGTATATTAACAAGCATTACAAGTATTAAAATAATATTACTATTTACAAATGTTACATTATTTAGAGATCATTAAAATACTGCATTTTCGAATATAATACAAGCCAAATATAGCCGTCGCGTCAAACACTGTTACCTACAGTTCATTCCAGTGAGCAAAGAACTCACCAGACTTTCGTAGTAGAAATATGAAATCGCGCACAAATCCAGTCACAATTTGGGAAGGAAATATACATAAAACACTTTCGCAGTTCGCTATATATATGGGCACGTACAGAAAACAAGCTACCAACAGAAAAGTCATTATGTCACCATGAAATAAGGCTTGATAATTTATCAAGGAATTCGTTGAATGATGAAAATCTTCGCTGTTCATTGAATGATGAGAACCTTCTTTGGAGATGTTACAGGCATCTGACTGGGGAGTCACAATTTGGAGAAGGCCAAATATAAAACACTCTCGCAGTTCGCTTTATATGGGCACGCAAAGAATACAAGCTTCCAACAGAGAAGTCATTATGTCGTCATGAAGGTTTGATAATTTATCAAGGAATTCGTTGAATGATCAAAATCTTCGCTGTTCATTGAATGAGGAGAATCTTTTTTGACTTCTGACTGTGCAATAGTTACAGAAAATCTACTGGGGGTAAGATCTGAATTAATTAGAGTCTTGGAAAACGGGATTTTCGGGGTTAATTAACCCGTTATTCTGTGAAAAAGAATGGCTTTTAAAGACTACGTCCACGGAAAAAAATCAGCCGTTCACTTCTTTTTATTGTATAAGTCAACATATTTATGGTTGACTGCTTATTGGACGACTAGAACGGGGCGGAGTTTGGCCTTGTTTGAGCGATTTCGGGCACGTGTAAGTTGTCCCGACTAAAGGTTAACCAACAATAATACCGCTTTTCTGTTCAATTTTGGTTCAGGTCATCTGGAGCCCCAGTTGCTCAGTTGGGAAGGCGTTCAGCTACTAATCAGAGGATTGGTGGTTCGAATCCGGAAAATGGACTTGACATAGAAAAGTAAAAAAAATAGTGATCTTGCGATCGGAGGGTTGCCAGCTTCGCTACAAAAATACTAGAAAGTCGTCCAGAATATCCAACAAATTATACTGGCGTGTATACGGGACTGGTGCACGATACATCTGATCAGGGTCCAAAGTTCCGACGTCTATTGAAGGCGTTGGGTGCCAGTTCAGATGTTTCCTCGTCATCTGACCATGGTTCTAAAATAACGAGGTGCATGTATGAATGTGTGTGTCTTGACTTGTTTAAAGATGTTGTCGAAGGACATGGCCACGTAGTGGCCTTCGCCTCCAGTATAGCAGATATTTTCGGACATAGCTTTTGGTCACGGCAGCAGAGGAATGTGTGTGTGTGAATGTGTATGTGTTCCCGGGTCTTTCCTTCGAGACTGACCCCGAACCGTCGCCAATAGCCCACTGTGCAGCTCTAGTGCGACGTTAATTAACTATACCAAACCAAACCGACTAAAGGTAAGCCAACAATAATACCGCTTTTTATGTTCAATTTTGTATTAGTTACGTTTAACTTGGGTTTCAACCCCATATTCTAAAAAAAATATTGTCCAGCTTTTCAATATTTTAGTAATAGTATTTGAGGAAAATTCTAACGCTATCCCACAAAAAAATAGGCTCTGACGTCACTGTAGGCGTGGTAATTCTAGTCGTCCATTCCATCATCAGCGGGTGTGGTCAGTACTAGGGAGGATGACCACCAGGGAACACAGCGTGCTGTTGGCCTAAAACGTATGAATGGGTGTGTGAAAGTGTATGTGTTCCCAGGCTTTTCCTTCGAGATAGGCCCGAATCGTCGCCAATAGCCCACTGTGCAGCTCTAATGCGAAGTTAATTAACAAAACAAACCGATACTACGGATCCTTGAACGCTGCCTCGTATTTTTTAACCATGTTGGGTTAATTAACGTTGCACTAGACATTGGACTATTGGCGACGGTTCGGGGCCTATTTCGAAGTAAAGACCCGGGAACAATGCCTCGTATTTTTGAACCATGGTCAGATGACAAAACAATGACTGAACTGGCTCCCGACGCAACCTCAATAGGCATCAGGGTATTGGGCCACGATCAGATTTAACGAGTACCAGTTCTTTACACACGACAGATGAAATCGAACTCGCAATCCTCCTATTTCGGGCCTGATACTTTACAAATGAATAATCCGTCCGCCCCCTCTAAATTTTTGCTAAAGTGTAACTCAGTCTATTACTTTTCCTTTTCCCAAGAATTCTACCTAGTGCAGAAGCAGTATAAAACAGCTGAAATTATGTTGACACTACTGGAATATTACAATGGTAATTAGGATTCAAGACGCCAGTCACGGTTATATAACTCTCATAAATATACATTTCGTTTTCTTGCGGCATGATTAGAAATTTTGCACACGATAAAAATAGCCCGTTTTATTTCTGTTTTGCTGTTCTTTCAATTGTATTGCAGCAGAAGAAAGATAATGTTCAAAGGCAGCAGCATATAACGGAAATATAAGTGCAATCTATATTGCATTCGAATTATATAAAATCCTATTCATTAGACATTTGTATGCTAGGGTATGATCATTTATCGAATGCGTAGATTGAGAGATGTGTGCTTGCCTCGCAGAGCCGCTTTCATCTCTATAATCCAATTTTTAGATGTTATATACAAAATACAAAACACACACTTAATAGCTCGTCATTTTGGAACCAAGGTCAGATGACGAGATATTACCTGAGCTCGCACACAAGGCAACCTCAATAGACTTCAGGACATTGTACCACAATCAGATTTAACGTGCATCAGTCCCTTAAGCTGTGGAACCTCAATATACTTCAGCACATTGTACTACAATCAGATTAACTTTAACTTCAGAATTAAAAAAATTGAAAATTTGATTTGCCTTCGCCCGGAACCTATGGCTTTATGCCAATACTGCTAAAAAATAACGTGCATCAGTCCCTTAAGCTGTGGAATAAGTCCTCGTGCGTTTCTTCTGTAGCCCTAGCGTTTTTGATCCGAGACGATGGATTGGTTGGGTAATTCACTGGCCAGTCGGTGTCTCGGAGAAGAAGCGCAGCCACTAAGGAGGATTAGCGCGAGAACATGTTCCTCAATTTTATAAAACTGGGATTTTTTTTAAATAACTTCTAGGAACTCATCTGGCAACTCTCCGATTAAAAGTTCGCTACATATTTTCAAGTCCACGTAGATATTCAAATTTGTAATCCTTCCGAACAAACCGCTTCCGAGACACTGGTGTGGCCGAGTGGTTAAAGGCGTCAACTGGGAATCCGAGGATTCCTGGTTCGATCCTAGGCGATGGACTTAACAAAGAAAAGTGAAAATGTAGTGATCTTGTGATCGGAGGGTTACCAGCTTCGCTACAAAATACTAGAAAAGTCGTCCAGAACATCCATTAAAATTGGTTTGGTTTGGTTAATTAACGTCGCACTAGAGCTGCACAGTGGGCTATTGGCGACGGTTCGGGGTCAATCTCGAAGGAAAGACCCGGGAACACATTCACACACACATTCATACACGCACCTCGTTATTTTAGAACCATGGTCAGATGACGAGGAAACACCTGAACTGGCACCCAACGCCTTCAATAGACGTCGGGACTTTGGACTCCGATCAGATTTATCGTGCAACAGTCCCGTATACACGCCGTTAATTTTTGCGGATGTTCTGGACAACTTTTCTAGTATTTTGTATTTTGTAGCGAAAGTGGCAACCCTCCGATCACAAGATCACTACTTTTTAATTTTCTTTGTCAAGTGCATCGCCTGGCATCGAACCAGGAACCTTCGTATTCCCAGCTGACGCCTTTAACCGCTTGGTCACGGAAGCCTCGTCCCGAACGATAAGACCCGGTAACAATGCCTCGTATTTTTGAAGCATGGCCAGATGACGAGGACAACACCTGAGCTGGCACCCGACGCAACCTCAGCAGGCTTCAGGATAATGGGCTCCGATCAGATTTACCGAGCACCAGACCTTTTTACACGCCAGTATAATTTGTTGAATGTTCTAGACGACTTTCTAGTATTTTTCTAGCAAAGCTGACAACCCTCTGATCGCAAAATCACTACTTTTTACTTTTCTTTTTTAAGTCCATCACACGGGCTCGAACTAGCAATCCTCTGATTACAAGCTGAACGCCTTTATCCACTGGGCAAATGGAGGCCTAATTTAATAGGACACAAAGTGTTTTGGATAATTATATTAATTTAGTTCAATAGAAAATTAAGAAGCGAACCCAGGAATGTAATAAATCTAGTTTTTAGAAATTTTGGACAAAACACGTTTTAAATGTCTGTTCCTCGAATAGTACATTATCATACCATTATTACATTTCTATATTATTACTTTGTTATCTGTCGTTCTGTTATCAGTCCCATAACAACGAAATGCGTCTGTTTAATAATTCAGAACAAAATTATTTCTGCGATGAATAGTGCGTAATTCCACAAAAAAATAACTTTATTTTTTTAGTTAGAATCCGTAACTTTGTATTCTAACACACGAAACAAATTGTTCCTATGAATAAATTTACAAGAGTGTAGCTGTAATAAATGTGTAATTTATTTTTTGGAATAAAATAAAGGTAATTGCTTTACACGGCGGAGTTTGAAGAGCTTAAATGATAATGAAATATGTATCATTTTAGAAGTTTTATACAAATGTGTTTATATAATATTTTTGTATGAATAATGTTATATATATATATATATATATATATATATATATATATATATTTTTGAAGAGTTACCGAATGAATGTCAATGAAAATTTCTTAGTGGTTTAATTTTAAATTTCAAAATATTAATTGTATTTTGTTTTAAGTTACTTCTTTAAATTTACATTAGCAAAATAAAAGGCTTAGATAATTGAATTATTTATTTCAGAAACCAGTTGATAGACATTTTTTTAAAATTTAATATTTTTTTTCACGAAATTGGAATCTTATATGGCAAACATATATTTTTGTCCACAATCTATCCAAATTTGATTACATTTTATGGGTTATTTTTCACAGTGGAATTTTTGTGTGAAATATCGTTCTTTTAAGTAAATTTAAATAATATTCATTAACATTTTGATTCAAAAAGTGAAAAAAAAAGTTGAAGTGGTGTCGTGTCCCCTTAAGTGGATAACTCCAAAAATTTTCAAACAGCAAGGAATTACAAAGGAATTTGGAACATAAATTTTCACTGACTGTTATTTTTTTGAAGTTTTGATAGAACTTAATAAAAAATTACAGTTCTCCCACATAAAACCTACAAATTTACAACGTAAATGCAGTTTTTGCTGGGTCGCTCACATGCAATGACCTATGCATTTTTAACTCAGCGACCAAAAACGTTTTATTGAAGAACTCACATGGAATTTCGAACTTAAATCTTCATTGACTGCAATTTTTTTGAGTTTAGAGAGAACTTAATAAAAATTTAAGTTCTCTTAAATATAACCTACAAATTTACAACTTAAATGCAGTTTTTGAGCTGGCTGTTTGTGCTGGGACGCTCATATACGATGAACTATGCCCCTTTTGACTCAGCGACCCAAAACATTTTATTGAAGAACTCACGGAATTTGAAACATAACTCTTCATTGACTGCATTTTTTTTTTAAGTTTTAATAGAACTTAATAGAAAGCTACAGTTCTGCATAAAAACTACAAATTTACAACTTAAATGCAGTTTTTGGGATGGCCGTTTTTGCTGGGACGCTCACATGCGATGAACTATGCCCCTTTTGACTCAGCGACCAAAAACGTTTTAGTAAAGAACTCGCATGGACTTCAAACCCATGTAGTTTTATTAACCCAATTATTCTAGTCTTAAACACGAACAATCATGATGTCTTTTTGTTATCCATGGCGGAAATGCCCCATTATGCAGGGTGGGCACCTGACCATTGGGGATTTTTTTCAGAGGTAAATCAAACAATTAAAGATCTCATAAATTCATCGAGTTCCGTAAGGACCTTGGCTGAGGGCCGGAACGTATAAATAAGAACTTCCGTTGGGATCACTAACGGCGGAAGTTATCAAACGACGAAGTGTCTGAAACTAAGGGTTGCCAATATCAATGGTTGGTCAATATCAGGAGTTTTTTTATATTCTTTTGCATACACTGTTAAAAATAGATATTCAAAAATAAGTCAAATGTACTCATTTTTGGATGCTTATCATGGCTCCGAGAACATGAGTTTGAATTTTGAAAAAGACATGTACTTAAAAATGAGTACATTGGATAAAAATGAATGAAAAGTGCAGATGCTAGCCTACCTTCATAAATTACTTTCAATAAATATCGATAATTACAATCAAGATTTCCCCGAAATCGAACCCAGATATTCAGGCACAGCTATCCGGAGTCTTATCCACTAAGCGACTACTGGCAACCAGGGTGACATGGAGAAGTTATAAACAGAAGTAATGTTAAACAGGCGTGCCAAAAGATTGGAAAGTAATATAATTGAATCGTAATAACTCAGTTTCCATTTACGTAATCGACATCAAATGACGTGGAAAACCATCTTTTGAACAACTATTTTAAGTTTGTCGGGTCGCTTTTTTAAGATGGCCTGACAGAAGCTGAGATTAGCAATATTAAATCACACTGCTAATTTTTAAGTAAATTTTTTTACAGTGCAGATTGTAAATTGCTTTAGTAAAGCGCGACTTGTCACTCATATTCATATTTAGTTAAATGGGCAATTTTAGGCAGAATACTGGTGTGAAAATGTGATTATTTTACCCTGTATTACTTCTCATAATATGTTAGTATAACAATGAGGAAATATCACAAGATGCTTCAGTTAACAAATGAAGGGTAACAAACGAGTATGTTCAGGTACTCATTTTTAAGTACCTTTTTTTACAATGTAGTCTTTTACAAAAGAACAAATTATTCCAATATTTTGTTAACTTGCTTATGTGAGCTATAAGCTCGCGTCCCACGGACGTTGTAACTTTTTGAATATGTCCGGTTTTTTTTATTAAAAGTATAATATTTGAGTTGAATTGAACTGTTACTACATTACTATTCAACAGTATATGCAAACACGAACAGGTACTCATTTTTAAGTACCTTTTTTACAGTGAAGTCGTTCAAAAAAGAACAAATTATTCCAATATTTTGTTAACTTGCTTATGTGAGCTATAAGCAGCTTCCCACGGACGTTGTAACTTTTTGACTATGTCCGGATTTATTGTATAAAAGTATAATATTTTAATTGAGTTGAACTGTTACTACATTACTATTCAACAGTATATGCAAACACGAACAGGTACCCATTTTTAAGTACCTTTTTTACAGTGTAGTCTTTCACAAAATAACAAATTATTCCAATATTTTGTTAACTTGCTTATATAAGCTATAAGCTCGCATCCGACGAACGTTGTAACTTTTTGACTATGTCCGGATTTATTGTATAAAAGTATAATATTTGAATTCAATTGAACTGTTACTACATTATTTTTAAACTGTATACGCAAACACGAACAGGTACTCATTTTTAAGTACCTTTTTTACAGTGAAGTCGTTCAAAAAAGAACAAATTATTCCAATATTTTGTTAACTTGCTTATGTGAGCTATAAGCAGCTTCCCACGGACGTTGTAACTTTTTGACTATGTCCGGATTTATTGTATAAAAGTATAATATTTTAATTGAGTTGAACTGTTACTACATTACTCTTCAACTGTATACGCAAACACTAACAGGTACTCATTTTTAAGTACCTTTTTTACAGTGTAGTCTTTCACAAAAGAACAAATTATTCTAATATTTTGTTAACTTGCTTATATAAGCTATAAGCTCGCATCCGACGAACGTTGTAACTTTTTGACTATGTCCGGATTTATTGTATAAAAGTATAATATTTTAATTGAATTGAACTGTTACTATATTACTCTTCAACTGTATACACAAACACGAACACTTCAAGCCTTTGACTGGATAGCATTTAGCCTTCTAGCTTAGAAATAAAGTGTCAAAACATCAGCAACATTGCTTTTATATTTTCATCAATATATAAAGAAAACTTTGACATTTCAACCCATTGATAGTGTAAAGAGACCAATTCTTTTTTACCCTTAAAACTAATGATTATTTTTTTTCTCGAAATCACACTGCATGGCTCGAAGCTGTTTGGGATCGAAAAAACAAGTCGTTCTGATGATACTAGAAGCTGTCAAAGTCTCCGAGTTGCCTCAAAAAAACTATTGAGGACATTTCATTCAAAGATATGTGTTGTGACCGTTGCAGTCACCTTCATTGACTTAGTGTCTCTAAATATGATCCAGTGATGAAGATACGGGTTCGAAGATTCGAAAAAATATATAATTTACTTTTAATTTGTAAGAGTTGATTTGATTGGATGGAAACCGGAATTGAAGGATGTAAATTGATTTGGCACGCATTGAATAAACATTTCGACGAAATATTTTCGCCCCACTTACTGGATTGAAAAGGACTCGGGAGTTTTTGATGACTTTGGTCATTGAGTCTAGGAATTGTAGAAAACATTTAAAGACCCCATTGATGACCCTAATAACTGGGACATATATAGTATCTCATGTCAATGTGGCATGTCACACACAGGTCAAACACAAAGAGCATTGAGATTTCGCTTTAAGGAACATACTGTCAAACAAGTCCTCCATTTCCAGGCAGTCTTGGGAACATAATCATATATTTCATTTTTTTAACCCACATTTAATTTGCAAACCTAAACCTTCAGTCGAACTTGACTTCCTTGAGGCGTTTCACATTATTAGCAATATTGATTCGATTGTCAATGAAAATTTTGCTGTTCCGGTATTTCCCGCTTGTCGACATACAATAGTTAACTCCAAGCGATTGAGGTAGTTTTTTTCAACACTTTTAATTCTGGGTTTACTTCATTTTATTATGCACAGACTTTTCATTTCTGCTGATGAAGAGAGATGTATCTCCCGAAACATGTCTATATTTTCTATATTTTTACTGCATAGTTTTAACTTTGTATTTGTATTTTAGTATTCTTAACGCAATGTTCTATAAAAATAGGGTTAAAATTAATATTTTTTGTGAAGTGCTATATCTAAACATTAATGAAGCATAACAAAAGTATTTTAACTAAATAATAACGGTAAGAACAATAATTAAAAAATAGTGATAAAATATGGCTTTAACCGAATATTTATTTGGTGTTTTAGGTATAACACTTCTCTTTTCTGTTGTGTCGAGGCACTTTATTTCAAAAATGACATGTCGTTTAAACAACAAAGTTAATAAGTGACATTTCATTTTGAGACGGTTTATAATATCAATGGTAGTTATCAAAAGTAAATGCTATTTCATATCTTAAATGGCTTCATGACTTAAGTGGCTACGTCATCGCTCATTTACGATGCGATTGAACGCAGAAAAACGAGTAGGTTCAGGTACTCATAACTAAATACCTTTTTCCAGTGTAATACATAATCAGATTAAACAAAAAAAATAATCCAAAAGTTGAAGATTGATTTTTCGACTCTAATGAATTAAAATGGACAAGCGCGTTCCATTGTTGTACCAGCTTAATCTTTTCACCCCCCCCCCCCTTGCTCCCTTAACTGTAATTTCCTTCCTTCCAATCGGTATAACATGTCCCAAATAACGCTACCTCCAATTCACGTGGGATACTGTCAGACGCAACAATAATCCAAGCGTGAAGAAGCTTGTCTGGGCCATTGTTAAGCCTTGCTTTATTGTGATGGCTACCCAAACGTATCGACGGTTAGTTTCTGATGTTTTTTGGCGCTACGCCCTATTAAAGATCCGAATAGTCCGATACTAGGAACAGGGAGAAGTAATGAAACTACGAGTGTTTGTGTTAAAGAAGCATCGTAGTGATGATGTTTAGATTGGGGATTTTGAGGGTTGTGTTTGTTTAGAAAAGCCATTGAGGCTTGCAGTAGAGTGATACGGGGTGTGAAGAGACGTGGATAATAAGAGACACTGTTGATTTGAGTGCTGCTAAAGTTACTTCATTTGTGACAAGTGTGGAATGTTAATCTTCTTGTTTCATATTCAAGGCCGGCAATAATTATTTAATATACCTATTATTTAAAAATAAATTATTAGTAAGCTTTCGGCACAAGAATATTACGAAGCTTAACGTGGTTGGTATTTCTTATGTTTGTATACTTTCTAGTCTATAGTTATGTTTGTATTTCTTATGTTTCTGCAATTTTTAAAAAGCATAGAAATCTAATGCAGCTAAATTGCAAATTTGTAAAAATCTCTTCCTAAGTCTATAGTAATGCCTGCATTCCTTATGTTTGTATTCTTTAAAAAGCATAGAAATCTAATGCAACTAAATTACAAATTTGTAAAAATCTCTTCCTAAGTCTATAGTTATGTTTGTATTTCTTATGTTTCTTTAATTTTAAAAAAGCATAGAAATCTAATGCAGCTCAATTGCAAATTTGTAAAAATATCTTCCTAAGTCTATAGTTATGTATGCATTTCTTATGTTTGTATTCTTTAAAAAGCATAGAAATATAATGCAACTAAATTGCAAATTTGTAAAAATCTCTTCCTAAGTCTATAGTTATGTTTGTATTCTTTAAAAAGCATAGAAATCTAATGCAACTAAATTGCAAATTTGTAAAAATATCTTCCTATGTCTATAGTTACGTTTGTATTTCTTATATTTGTATGCTTTAAAAAGCACAAAAATCCTGTGTGAGATATATTTTAATTTAGTTTATATATTAAGGGTTTGCTCTTAACAATTTTTCTCTTGATATGTTTTTTTAGATCTTTTGTTAAAAGCATATTATTATCTATTTTTTAATATAAACAGAAATTAATATACTTTTGGACAGAGAAATAAGATACATTCACATTTAAGAAATAATATTTATATAATTTGTTCATACCTAACAGTAGATCATATTTTAACAAAAATGTTAATTTTTTTATTTGTATTTAGATAGTTATTAGTTTTTTTTCCTATAAAGCTTTCTTTGAAAAAAAATTATGTCACGAGTATCCTTTTAACAATCCAGTTTTGCAGCTTCATATTTAAGAGAAACCCGAGCCCCAAAACCTATGTACCACTCCGTATATCCGTATATAATGTCCCTTTATATATCGGTGGCTTAGAATAAGAAGAACCCATATCATTTTTGTAAGTTTTGTTTTAACTATTTGGTTTCAAAACCAGATAAAACCATTTTCAAAATTTTTACAGGAGGCGCTAAAAATGAGCCACGCACTTTTGGATCTAAATGCATGACTTCAAATGCATTTTTAGACTGGATTTAGACACTTTTCGTCAATATCGCTTTGCAAGGTGGCGTAGTACTTTGAAAACTTGTAAAAATTAAATGAAAAAAAAAAAAATGGGAAAATGTGGATCTATCTGGGTTTGAAACCAGGGGGGTAATTTTGTATATATCAATTTTACACTTATAAATGAAATATAATCTAATTTCGTCAAGCCTGTCTTCTTTTAAATCAAACATTTATGTGATTTCCTTCGAGCATGGATCCTTTGTAGTAGAGGAGTCATGATGTCACTCTCGCTAACATCAAAGTGAAGCCAACATGTATAGCCTCAAACACGTGGTTAATTACGCCATTCCATTAATAAATGTTCACTGTTATACATTTCCCAATTCATCAGCCAATCGCGAGTATTTTTTAATTCATAATTTTGATGAGATGGCACGTGATATGGGCGTTTCACTCTGAGATGGCTTCACGATTATGACGTCATGTTCTCTCTACTACAGACCATTCATGCTCGAAGGTGATTTCCGTAACATTGCAACAATGCTGTGTCTCAAACTTTGAAGCCATTTTTCTCAAAACTGTCAGTTATGACATTAAACTTTCTCGTTCCAAGCCACAGATATTATCTTAAAAGCATATTTAGAATTTCCGCAGTCTTTTCTAATTGGAATCAAAAGTCATTAATGTATAATGTAACTCTTGTATATCCTTCTAAAATTATCTTACTCCTTCCAAATTCCTAAAACCTCTTTTCAATTCGTTTTCTGATTCTGTCGGTAACTTTTCCTCAGATACACCGACTGGAGACAATAAATACTAAAACCCCAACAAAAAAGAACATTAAAAAAATCCGGCAGGAATTTCCTGCCATTGTTGAAGGACCATAATCGATTTCACTTTTTCGGGATATCCGCCGAAACTGCGATCGCTCTCTGACCCGAATTTGCTATCCAATAACGGTTATGGGCGAAGTCAGAAAAGGTCAGGGTTGTGGTAAGACTACCTGTCAAGAATCTTTAAGAAAGATAGCGATTTCTGGCTTCTCAGGTCACAAATTTCCAACTCCTGTGGAGGTCACAAATCTTAACTTTCACCCTTAAATCGGTGATAGTGTTTGTCATTGTTGACAAGTTGCCCGCTTGAATTGGTTATTGCTCGTTGGCTTGGATGGGATGTTGTATACGTTTGAGGTGTTGATTTGGTGGGGATTTTGTATACTTGAAAATGCAATGTTGTATGGCTAGAAGTCGTTTTGTTACATTGGCGTTTGCTTGAGAGGGAATGTGTATATTCGGAATATGTATTGTTACATTAATGTAAATGAAATGTATTTTTTATTTCTCACATACATTTACTATTTTATATAGTTTTTAAGCCTCTGCTGCACGAACGTAAAAAACGCGCGTGGCATTTTGCACAAGCCTCTGTGATTGGAACATAAAAACCACGTGGTTTGAATGTACCAATCACAGAGAATTCTGAAAAATGCCTTGTGTGTCTATTATGATCGTGTAGAAAGGTTCTTAAACTAACTATATATATATATATATATATATATATATATATATATATATATATATATATATATATATATATATATATATATATATATATATATATATATATATATATATATATATATATATATATATATATATATATATATATATATATATATATATATATATATATATATACTTATATATATATATATACTTATATATATATATATATACTTATATATATATATATACTTATATATATATATATACTTATATATATATATATACTTATATATATATATATATATATATATATATAATATATATATATATATATATATATAATATATATATATATATATAAGTATATATATATATATATTATATATATATATATATATATATATATATATATATACTTATATATATATATATATATATATATATATATATATATATATATATATATATATATATATATATAATATATATATATATATATATAAGTATATATATATATATATATATATATATATATACTTATATATATATATATATATATATATATATATATATATATATATATATATATATATATATATATATATATATATATATATATATATATATATATATATATATATATATATATATATATATATATATATATATATATATATATATATATATATATATATATATATATATATATATATATATATATATATATATATATATATATATATATATATATATATATATATATATAGCAGTGACGAATCGTATCTTTGTCTCATGAATAGCAGTTTTTAAACGAGTCGTTGGTATTGCTGCCATCTATGGATATGGGTTATTCATGCGACAGTTATCGCACGAGAATGCTAGTATTTATTATTTCTGTAGTAAAGATCCCTTTTACGCCCCTTAGACGCAACTAATCTTAACACATGAGGTATAAAAAAGGAGAATTTCATGGACCAGTGACAAATTGTACTTTTATTTCATAAATATCAACCTTTTTTAAAAAAAAAAAATGCGTTTAAAATAACCAATTTTAATGATTTTTTTTAAACAAGCCGTTGATAATACAGCCATCTATGATCAGATTGTTAAACTTTTTTATTTTTTTACTCTAACGAATGGGTGTCTGTGTGTGTCTGGGGGGGGGGGGGGGGTGAGGGGGGGGGGGAGGTTGTTCATTCGATAATTACCGCACGGGCGTGCTTGTGAAAATAAAAGCCAAAGGATAAAATTCTTATCCGTAGAAAAAAACAGATTTGGCCTTTAAATTGAATAAAAACTTGCATTATGCAAGATGGATGTGTGTGTGAGAGTCCTGATTTTTCGGCTAATAGTGACAAATCATTAAATTTTCAAGCTATTAGACATCAGAGGAGTCAACTAATTCTCCATATGATCATGAAGCAACGGATCATTAAATCAGCTGCTCATCCGCCGTGATCAATTCATTGTAGTTTCAGTTAGGGGAGAAGTTAATTATATCCTTAATGGTTTCATTGACCGCAGGTTCATATTTGATGAATCATCTATGTAATGGCGTTTTCAAATAGACTCGCCAAGATTTTGAAGAACCATTTAAAAATTTGTATTTTATTTCGTAGAATTTTATTTATTAATTAAAAAAAAAACTGAAATGTTGTATTTTTTAAAATTTTACTTATCCAACACCGATTTGAGTGATTATCATCAAGTTGACTTTTTCAAAGTATGTTTTATTAAGGGGAAATATTTTTGTCAGATCTGCACTATTCCCTATATAGATTATGAATAAGAACTTCAAAGTTAAGTACAGGTAGAAGTATAATTATTCGAACTCCAGTTATTCGGATAAAACAAAGCGGATCGCCAATTATCCGGATAAAACAAAGCGGATCGCCAATTATCCGGATCACTTTGAGAAAAAAAAATCAGCAAAATTCATATTTTAAAAGTTTCTGATCGGTGAATGATATTGCTTTAAATAGGCATTAAATTACATTACAAACTAAAGCAAAATGCGTTTTTTACTAAGAAATAACCTTATTTTCGTGAATTATCCAATTATCCGAAAATTCGATTATCCGGTTGGGATATGGTCCCAATTTATCCGGATAATTGGAGCTCTGCATATTAATTCATACTGTGAGAAGTTGTTTGTATTGACTAACAGAAAAGCGCAGGATAGACGTGAGTGTAATTTACTCTCTGGAAGTAGAATTTTATAGGGGCTTTGATCAGAGATACTCATCAATCGTTTACACTCAAGTCGATTTATAGTCTGAAAACTTCTGGAAAGTCTTAGAAGTACCTTTTGAATCGTCTCAATACTAATCAGAATGATTCTACTTCTGCAATTTTCTAAAAGTAGTTCCCAAGCGCATACAGGACACGCAGTAATTCGAATTCGGATGTTTCGAACAGTACCACCACTGTTTTGAAGTTTCTGGATGTTGACTTGAATTTTCTGGGAGTAGACTTGAAGTCTCTTAAAGTTCATCGAAAGCACTTCTAATACTGTCTGAGAGTGAAAAACTATCGCATGTGTACCATAAGAAGCCATTTTAGAAATGAAACAGTATTAATTTTTGATAACTGCCATTGAGATTATAAACAGTCTCAAAATGAAATATCACGCTTTAACTTTATTATTTAAAACTCGTCAAAGTTGGAATGAATCTTATTTGAAGGGTCCAGGAGTAAAACCATTGTACTTCAATTTTTATTATGATGATGGGATATCGGGGCCATCTTGTAGCTGTCACGGAATACTAAACTGTAAAAAAAGGTACTTAAAAATGGGTACCTGAGCATACTCGTTTTTATTTGAGTACAATTGCATCGTAAATCAGCGATGACATACTCAACTTTAAGTAATCGCACTTTCTCAAAAATGAACAGTGGGACTTGTTATTGCTAATTCAGAATCTTCTGTCCAAGGCGTCTTAACAAAGCGACCTGGCAAACTTAAATATATTTGTTCAGAAGATGGTTTCCGACATTATTTGATGTCAATTGCTTAAATGGAAACTGTGTTATTACGACGCAAATTATCTTACTTCCCATTCTTTTGCCACACCTGTTTAACATTACTTCTATTTATATCATCTTCATGTCGTTCTGGTCACGGCTCTGGCAATACAACGGATAAGGCCCTTGACTTCGTTGCGGACGACTTCAAGTAGACGGATTGGGTTCCATTTCCTGTAAGTCCTGGTTGTAATTGTTGAAATTTATTGAAAGTGATTTATGAAGGCAGCCTATGTAGGCCAGCAACTGCTCTTTTTACTCATTTTTGAGTACCATGTCGTTTTCAAAAATGAAACATGTATTCGGAGCTACGATAAGCATCGAATGTAATCAAAAACGAGTACATTTTACTTATTTTTAAGTACCTATTTTTAACTGAGTGCAACTATATTTAATTTATTATGAGAAGTCAATGTCTCCAACAAAGTGAAATATATCTGTGCATGGAGTGAGCATGGATATTTGCTGAAGCCTTTGTTCTTTCATATCACTAACAGATTCATTCACAACTTAAGACACTTAACAGCAAAATGTGTTCACCTTCTCAATGTAGTCTTTTGATGTTCTCATTGTTCTGGATGTCTCTCACCCTCATCACGTGCTGGGTCACTTCCTCGTTGCCACGAATATCGTCTGCAGGAGGAGGCCTTAAGAAACGTATGCCGGAAACGAGTCTTCCAATTTGACGATTAATTAATTTATGTTTGGAACTGGCGAGTGACTAAGGTACAACTGAGGGAATGGGTTGCTTTGTTTTAATGCCTATTTCTGCAGACGTTGGTTGTAGTTTGGGAAAATATAGTAAAAGATTACTGCTGAATTTGCTAAAGGATTATACACGGTGTCCGCTAAAATCGTTTCTCGCCCCCCTTTACTTTTAAACGCCGATTGTATAGTCATAAAAATGGTGACTAGCCACTTGACGGATTAAAACGTGTTTATCCGGTCGAATATCTCCAGTTTCTCCAGTAATACACATAATATAAAAGTTGATAAAAAAAATCTCTTTTTTGAAATAATTTTCAAATTTAAAGCATTAGGACGACTATTAAAAACCTTCTCTACTGATATAATTTAAAAAATATTTTTACAAAAAAGGTATGTGATAGAAATATAAATAAAATTTTCCTGCACTGAAAATAAATCTACAATGTAAAAAAATTTGCTTAAAAATGAGTACATGGACGTACTCGTTTTTCTTTGAGTACAATTGCATCGTAAATGAGCGATGATGTAATCAAATTTACAAATTTACTCAGTACTTGTACACTGTTAAGTACTTATAACTGTGTACATATTCAAAATTTTGCTTATCCGTTAGAGGGCTAGGTATAGCATCGTAACGATGAGACCGCGCCAATAGTAGAAATTTTCAGAGTTAGTTTCCCTATCTGTAAAGTTAAAGGGCATATTGAAAATAGTCAATTACAAAGTTATACAGTGTGAAAAAAAGTACTTAAAAATGAGTATATGAACCTACTCGTTTTCTTTGAGTACAATTGCATCACAAATGAGCGATGTCGTACTCAAATTTAAGTAACCGTACTTTCTCAAAAATGAGTAGTGCGAATTAATATTGCTAATCTCAGCTTCTGTTCAAGCCATCTCAACAAAGCGACCTGACTAACTTAAAATAGTTGTATAGAAGATGGTTTTCCAAATCATTTGATGTCGATTGCTTAAATGGAAAATGAGTTATTACAACTCAATTTTCTTACTTTCTATTCTTTTGGCACACCTTTTTAACATTTCTTCCGTTTATAACTTCTTCACGTCGCCTTGGTAGTACAACGAATAAGGCACTGGGCTGTGGTACCTGAGGATCTGGGTTTGACTTCCGGTAAGTCTTGGTTGTAATTGTTGATATTTATTGAAAGTGATTTATGAAGGCATAGCCTTTGTAGGAAGCAAATGCTCTTTTTATTCATTTTTACTCGTGCTCATTTTTGAGTACATGTCTTTTTCAAAAATGAAACTTACGTATTCGGACCTATGATAAGCATCGAATGTACTGAAAAATGAGTACATTTTACTTATTTTTGAGTACTTATTTTTAACAGCTCAGAAAAAATCATCAATTTAGTGCGGAAAGACGCATTTCGAACATTAATACTATGAATAAGAACATGTGCAACGCTCTTTTGTTCGTTTGACTTACATTTATTTTACTCTATTTTTACACCTACCGAAAGCGCAATCTCCTGCTCTATAGCGTGTTTCGTAAGGTAACCGTAGATATTGCAAACAAACGAGTGTTGTACGCGCTCTATTTCAAACATCATTCATGCTCGCAAGGTGTCTTTTCGTTCTAAATTGATGCTTCTCTTCAACTTTGTAATTGACTATTGTCATGTATGTCCTATAATTTTAGAAATAGTCAAGTTAACTGTAAATTTCGGCTAGGGAGAGCTGTAAGTGGTCTCATCGTATAGCGCATAGGTACTTCGTTATACATAGACACCGCTTTAATGACTATAGATGTCGGCGTTTAATGCAGACCCGAGCCCCAAATTAAGAAAATGTTGGTAAATTGTTTTTCATCAAACGATGCTATACATACTTAAGAAGGTGTGCACAAAATTTCAAAAAAGTAAAAGAAAGAGAACATATGTGTTTTTAGATGTTTATATATATCACTTATCATCTTTTTACATATTTTTCTTCTGCAACATTTGTCATTTACTCAAAATATTTTTTTTTGAATTTTGATCAAGTCGAAATGCTAAGGCTTCGTAAAAATATTAAATTAAAACTAAACAAAAGTTTATGCGTTTGTAGTTATATCGTTTGTAGTTTGAGGTTATTTAATAAATTTAGTTTTTTTATAAACATTAAAAGTTGTAGGAGGATTAGGGATTTTTAAAAAGGCATATTTAAGCTAAAAAAACGCAAAAAACATAAATATTTTTTAAATATATTTTTTGATTATTGTTCAGAAAAAGATATTCTAATAATGCAAAAAAAAAAATTGTGTTTCTGAATTCATTAGTACAGAAATTAGGATTTGGGACTCGGGTCTCTCTTAAAAGTTAATGGACGAGAAACGACTTTAAGGACACCCCGTATAAAGTTTTAGAAGTTATGAGATAAATGTGCAAAATTAAACTATTTGCATTCTTCTTTTAATAAAACGAATAATGTATATGAAGGTTGATCTCCAAAGCATACCACAGAACCATGAAGACCTCAAACAAAGAGCAAAATGTTGAGGTTTTGAAACGATTCCAGGAAATTGAGGTCGAATTTTTGAAATCCAGTTAAATACGGCGTAACTGACATTACCTTGCTATAAAACTGACATCCTCGAGTTACACGCGCCTTTTTACAAACATGTTGCAATGCGGTAATGCATCGATTTATGCTAACTATTCGAGGGATACGGTTGCATTCCTCATTTAGAAGTAGGAGTCAGCTGAACAAATACGGAAACACGGCTTGAAAGGGTAATAGTTTCTATATTTACGAATCATAAAAATGGCTGTACAAGGTCAACGCCTAACTAGCTCGAGGTTTCAAAACTATCTTGATTGCTAAAAGTTTATTGTAATGTGTGCGTTTTCAGATTTCGGGAAGTTTCGTAATGTTCTGTAGCGCTCCAGTTAGTCGGGCCTCTTAAAATTAGTCGCGTGTCATCTGTGATATGCGTCTTCCAATTTATGCAATAATACTGATTATTTATCTATCACTAAACTTAAAGGAAATAAATTAATACAAAACTGCAATACATTTTTTTATATAAGAGTTCGAACATACCTGATCCACACATAACAATGTTGTCTTGGCATTTCATAGATGATACGCGTCTACTAGAGTGTTAAATCTGTTGCTGTATACTTAAAACGAAAGAACTATGTTAAAAAATATTCTATTGATTTACTCATTTGAGAAATTAATAGAAACTACAAAAAGTTAAAAAAGAACGAATGGCTGAATTTATAATCTTGAAATTGAAACGTGGGTGCAAGAACAAGACAACTCCAGTTTTCAAAATTGTTCAGGAAGGACGAAAAACATTGAACGTTTCTTGCATCGTATAATAAAAAAGTAAAGCAATGCTTATAGACATATAAAGGAAAAGAAGTAAAGCTCCTTTTCCTTTATATATCTATAAGCATTGCTTAGAGCTGTCTGGTTCTTGCACTAATCCATAGAAGAATTGTTTTTCTTTATGGGAATAAGTGAAAAAGTGTAAATCAGAAAAAGTGGAGCTACCTTGTTCTTCTTGCACTGACGTCTTAAACCCAGTCAAATAAGTCATTTTGGACAAGGGGTGAATTTCAAAACGTCTTTTGTTTATTTTCTAAAATTAAAACGCTATTTTAAAAAACGTAGTATATAAGTATTTTACTTCGGAAATATTCACGAATGAACTGGGACGCGTTAATAACGTCGCAAGCTAACGCGCGTTTTTCTCGTTCGTGTACAATGGGCTTAAGCGCGCTAGAAGTCCTTGTTTACAATTAAGAGCCTTTATTGTTTCAACTGAGAAGCTAAAGCTTTTATTGTTTACAATTAAACAAGTTTAAAGTCTTTTGTTTTTAGCCTGAGCTCCGCCCCTCAAAAGGCGGGGCAAAGTTGGTGCGGGCAGGGTCTGTAAGGTCTTTTGTTTATAGTCTTTAGATTTGTGTTTATAATTAAACAAGTTTAAAGCCATTTTGTTTACAATTAAGCAAATTTATTTACAATTAAGCAAGTTTAAAGATAATTTGTTTACAATTAAGCAAGTTTAAAGATAATTCGTTTACAGTTAAGCAAGTTTAAAGATAATTTGTTTACAATTAAGCAAGTTTAAAGATAATTTGTTTACAATTAAGCAAGTTTAAAGATAATTTGTTTACAATTAAGCAAGTTTAAAGATAATTTGTTTACAATTAAGCAAATTTATTTACAATTAAGCAAGTTTTATCTATTTCTGTTTACAATTATGCAAGTTTAAAGCTTTTTTGTTTACAATTCATCCAGGTAAAAACCCTTATTGTTTAAAATTAAGCAAGTCAAAAAATTTTAGTGAAACACAAATACTTCTTTAAACACAAATTCAAAAACATTATTAGATATATAAACCATAATAAATAAATGAAAAACTAATAAAACTTTAATAAATATACAAGGAAGAATTAAAAAACAATAACATTAAATCACTCTCAGAGTAAGATCCCCTGTATTACGACTGTCATGTATTACAGAAAAAGTGCAATGGAATCTCTTTATTCCATAACCATTTTCCATTCACTTAAATTATTCACACAATTACCAAATTCAAATACTAGTAGTAAAACAACATACAATATTTTATTTTTAATCAAATTATTCCTCCCTGCTCAGTGCGTAAATGAATTAATTGAAAAAAAAAATCCAATGAAACTTGTTTCAAACTTGATTAAAAATAACTGACATCCAAAGAAGCACTGGATTAGTCGCCGATATAAATCACTAAGTTACGAGACGTATACAATTCGATCTAATTATAGACAACCTCGGCTTTTTTGTGACAGCAAAGGATGGAATTAAAATGTGATGTCGTTTGAAATTCTGTGACGAACTGGTTGTGATTGGAATTCGATTTATCACTACTTTTCAGAAGCTGCAGTTTGTTAGTTTTTGTTTGCTTATTTTGTGTCAACAACTTTTGGATAATTGGGGTTTTTGGTTTTGACATTTTCATTAGATGGATAACCGAAAATTGCTATGAATTGAAAATGAAGATTTCTTAAAATGATTCGGAATTTATTGCGCAAATATTTATTTACAGTGAAAGTCGACTACAGAATAAGCAATGTCAATAATTGGCAGTTTTCATTATAATTCTTGCGTATATCGCTAATATTATTGCGTCTTGAGCCATTCAATAATTACAAGTTACTTTTTAATACGAGTTCTACTACACTGTTAAAAATAGGTATTCAAGAATAAGTAAAATTTACTCATTTTTGATTACATTCGATGCTTATCATAGCTCAGAATACATAAGTTTCATTTTTAAAAAAGACATGTACTCAAAAATGTGTAAAAATTAATAAAAGCAGCAGTAGCTTGTCTACATAAGCTGTCTTAATAAATCACTTTCAATAAATATCGACAATTACAACTTAGACTTACTGGGAATCGAACCCAGGTCTACATCACCGCAGTCCACAGTCTTATCCCTTAAGCTAACAAGGTGAATGGAAGAAGTTATAAACAGAAGTAATATTAAAATGGTGTGCCCAAAAATGGGAAGTAAGATAAGTGAATTGTAATAACTAAGTTTCCATTTAAGCAATCGACATCAAATAATGCGGAAAACCATCTTCTGAACAATTATTTTACGTTACGTTATCGCTCATTTACGATGCAATTGTATTTTAAAAAACAAGTAAGTCCATGTACTCACATTTTTTTTACAGTGTACTGTGAACATTTGGGTAGATTAGTGTTTTCTCAAATGCGTTATTTAAAAGTAATACAGGGTGGTCATAAATTACTAGGCGATAGTCATTGTTTCGCTTTTTAACTACACATAATAAACCATTCTTTTTACTAAATTTAACTACTTTGTTTGTTGTTACTAAAGCTAAGCGACTTGTTCAAATATAAGTGAAGTATTTGGGCGAACAAAAAGTTTTAATTAGCCAATACATCAAAATGTGATACAGTACAAATGCTGAACACTGCCCAATAATTTGTAACCACCCTGTAAAATATTTCATATCACATACTCTCTTTGCGATTACGAAAGAAATGTGGCTCAATATATATTTATAAAATCAACAATATGTTAGTTTTCTTTCTGTATATTATTTTTGAAACAAATTCTGTACTTCGGAGAAAGACGGGCCTAAGTCTCACTTGGGCAACTATACAGGAGAGGGGAAAAACTTAATCTTACTCTCATTGCAAAACATTGGACTTTGGCTTTTATAGCTTTTGCTAAAGGCTTAAAAATAATTATTCAGTGAATTTTGATGGTATGATTTGATTAAAAACGAACCTTTAAGATATAATCTGCTTTAAAACCAAAATCGCCAAATTTTGACTTAGGCACGTCGGGGCCCGATGTACAGAATTGTAGTTATTACTAGCTGAAGTACCCTGCGTTGAAGGAGATTTAAGCAGAGTGTTGGCCGATTTCTTCACGATTTGCCATTCGGCGGGTTTAGTAAAAAAGTCATTTCTGCTTTAATGGGTGGGAAATGGGAGCCATTAAAATCTGTTTAACAGTTCTTGCTTGATTGATGAGCAAATATATGCAGGCAAACAGACGTGCAGATATATATTCTAAAAATGTTTACTTTGACTTCTATACAATCCAAATTATGCCTCTGATCTAAAATTTAAATTATATCAGACACGACCGTATTTACTCTTTTATAATGTGTACACATTAATACTTCTAAGTGCCATTTATATCAATAAAGTTGGCATATAAATGGTTGTTTAGACTACCATAGGGAATTGCACACATATTGCCATCGTTATTTGTAAGATATTTGTTCCATTCATAATCCACGCTAAGTTATACATTCGACTCTGCAAATATTGCGCACAATGTCGTTAATTAAATAAAGCCAAATATTTACTCACAGAAAAATGTTCTCTTGCAATTACCTATAAACCAATTATCTCATTTTTTTTCCCTACAAAAAGCGTTACCCTATAACGTATCACCTATTTCAGTATCAAATCTAATGAAATCCCGAGACTCTTTATTGCTTATTATTTGCTCAAACGTCTAACTTCTTTTGACCAGATTTGAGTATCCTTCGACTGTATACTTAATGCCTCAGAAAACATGTCGCATATCGCGTCGCATATTTGGTATTCATAAAACTATAAGCGCCATTTGTCAATGTTTTGCATTCTTGCTTTATCATATATGAACTGACCCTCTGAACATAAGTGACATTAAAATGGAGAGATGACTTCTTCAAGGCTTTTTCCAACTGGTGCCCCTTGTCAGTGCGAGAGACAGCAAATTTTGACCTAGATTTTGTCGCTGCCAAAACAAACAGTTTTCATATCGTTCCACCTGGACAGAGTAAACACCAAAATGCCACGTTGAAAGTGTTGGTACAGAGCTCGTTAAACTAAGAGACACTTTAATTCTGTTCTCCAGCATTCTTTTAGGATTTTTAGATGGAATTCTTTGCAATGTATTTCCTGTGGAGAGAACAAAGGATTTAGTGGTTTTAAGATTACAAGGAAGGCCAAATATCCCTGACAGATTTTAAAATTTAAAATAAAATAAAATATTTGGCGTAAGGTGAACTAGAAGGTTTCTCACGATAAAAGTGTTTTTTTAGCAAATACAATTTTTAGTTCTAAATTTTATTCATAGATGACGCTTCGATGAATTATAGAAAATAAAACCTTTAAAATTTGGTGACACTTTACTTTTTTATTATTATTTTTAGTTTAAATTCTTTGCAACATATTTCTTAACCCTTTATACCCCAGTGTTGCTTTTAAGCTACGCTAAATGGAAACTATTATATCTTCTTTGGTAAACTACTTTGTGGGATTTTTTTAATATACAACTCTGACAAAACTGCTTTTTCGATGTTTAGTGCGCTTTTAGGTTAGTGCTTCTTAATTTGTAAATTACAGTGGAATATTTAATAGTCACTCTCACAAATAATTGTGTAGAAATAATTTTTTATTGTTGATATTGTGATGTTTGTTAAATTCTGCCAATATTTGACTATTTTTTTGCTAGTAATGTAAATAATTTTACCATGAACTGCCTTAACCCACTAGTGCATAGTGTAGCATATATGCTACACAACTTTAAAATGACCGCTAGTTGCATCTATTGAGTTTTATATAAACTATTATAGTATTGTCATGTAGGGAACCATGTGCCTGGTTCTTATAACCGCCGATAGGTCCCTTATCTTTATAAAAATGATTGTAATAAAGGCAATTAGTTGTTTCGAGGTGAGTTATTCTAAAACTGGCTCGTGAAAGTAAAGTTTTCGAAGATTGTTTTATTACTTATAAGTATAATCTGGCCTTACAAAAAAATCTTAGCTAGTACCAGAGGTATGTATATTGTATTTAACTATATTTTCATACTTTTTTGAATTTTTTTTAGTAATTACACATGAATTTGCATATACGCTACACAACGGTTTTAATTAATTATTTAATATATTATAAATAGGCACTTAATATTTTTTTTGTATATTTTTTCAGCGGTCCAGGGACAAAAAGAAAACGAATTTATTTCATTAAAAAAAGAAAAAAATCATGCACTAGAGGGTTAATTAAGCCTGATGGTTCAGAATGGAAATTGTGTGCTTTAAAGATTTCTCCATTGATTCTTTATCACGCTTCATTGATGCTTTTAATTTTCTAAATGGGTGATCCAAAAATTCTGTAAAAAATAGGTGTCATATTTAGATGCCTAGAAAACATGATTTAAAACTAGAAGGAATTTTTTTTAATATAAAAAAAAATTGGGGCTGAATGGGTTCATGTATCAAGTGAAGCGAATATTTAGAATACAGGACCTATTTTCAAAGAAAACTGCGTCTCAACGCTCATTGATGACAGTTTCAAATATGTCTAACAACTTTATTTTGACATGCAATAAATATTTAAATTTAATTTTATGAATGAATCAAGTTTATGAATATAAAAACAATTTAATCGCATTTAAAGATTTTCTTTTGTATCTTTGCGTAATGATAGTGCTAAGTTCATGTAAAAGCATTAACTAATAGTATTTTTAAAAATACAACAAAGACTATACTAGTATGCTCTGTTGCCTTGTTAAAATAGTCCATTTAATAAGCACACTCTAAATGTTTCTTTTATCACAACTTTTAAAATTAAATTTTTAAAAAAATATAAGCTAACTAGAAATATTTGAGGAATGTTAATTTTGTTTTAGTTATTGTCATTCAAGCGCAAGGAAATTATAACAGTAAAAGTAGGTTACTGTGTTTTGTTCTCGTCCCCTATACAAGTAAAAAAATGCATAAAAAATCAAATGTTTTTTAAAAAAGGAAAACCGACTTTAAGAAAAAAGCACTAAAAAGTAAAAAAATATATTTTAATTGTTGGAACAAGAAAAAGAAAAATTAAATGCTTCATATTAATTTTATATTTATTACAACTTTTTGAAGTTGGCGCCAATTTACAAAAACCCTACCAAAATTTTGACGCCGATTTAAAAAAGTTGAATAAGTATAAAAATAATATTAAATATTTAAATTTTTTAAACTTGACTCTAAAATTAAAAACTAGTATTTTTTACATTTTGGAGCTTTTTTGTTCTCTTTAAAGTCCGTTTTAATTAAAAAAAAGATTATTTTTAATCTAAAAATGAATTAATCTTTTCAAATCTGATAAGAAATTGGCACTTGTCCCCGAATGGAGCTTTTTGATTAGGAAATAAATGGTTAATTTCATGTTACATGTGTCGCGGTTGCTTTATCAAATCGAATACCAAACTAAAAATCTCTATTTCTGGCGATCAAAGGAAACTGAAGAGACATACACTATCTGTCTGTTACTCTGTCATTTCAGAAGTTATTATTTTCTAGTATGATCAGAGTTATAGATATTGCCTTTGTTGAAGATAAATATCTTACTAATAGTTTTGTCGTACCTTTCGTTTCAATTGGTCGAGAGTTATGACATAAAATAATAAAAAATTTAATGACTTTAAACAAGATCTATGTCAGTAGCGTGATAAAAAGGATGAAAGAGTATTTTTGTATTGGCCGAAACTAGGTCAGAAATGTGAAAAAGAAAAGTAAAACATAATCTGCAATTGAATGATATTGCTATCCTTTTAGTATTGACATATATAAAGTAAATGTTTACAGAATTATGTTATAGTTTAGATATTAAAGAATGAATTAAACTAAATTTGTTATTAGCTTAATTGTACGTAAAGATTAAAAAACTACAAACAAAGTATTTTTTAATTAAGAGGTTAGTTGGTTTCATTTAACGTCATTAGATATTTAAATTGAGAGAGAATCCCTTACTATTTTTAAACCTATTTAAAAAAATAATAATATCGAATCGATTTGTAAATATTTTGTTGTATATTGCCTCGAAATAAGTCTTAATCTAATTTTTCCAAGCAGTCTTAATCTAATTATTCCAGAGAGGGATAACATTTTTATCATGAATATATTTTCCTCAGTCAATATAAAATACATTAAAAGTCCAATTAACCCACATTCCATTATACGTAAATGCCAAGTACTCGATTTTCCCACCAAATATTTTGTAATCTTAGTATTCTTTAAGTAGTATTCTTAAACTTTATTCTTAAAGTAGTCAAGTTTAATATTTTTAAAATAAACGAAAAACGGGAACTATAAAATAAACTTTAAAAAATAAAATAAGACTAGATTTAAAAAAAAAGACAATAAAAAAAGTTTTGTATAAACATTCGAAAGCATTTTATGCTTACTAGTATATAGTTAAACTTAAATACAATCTACACAAGTAAGTCTTAATTTTAGTGATAATTAAAAAGATAACTCGGCAGAATAACATGAGTATTACAATCCACTTTCAACGCTTGTTGAAAAATATATATTCATTTAATTTTAAGAGCTATTTTATTGTAGCCGTTTTAACTTAATTAATTCGATTTTGAGTGTTTAAGGCTAGTTACTGGTGGCTATCTGACATACAACTAAACTATTTAGTTGCATGCAACTGGAAAACTCAAATTATAACCGCTCACACACCAATTTTTTAATTGGACAACATATTTTGTATGGATTGCGGTAATACAAGTTTGGCGAGTTTTCGCCTTCACTTTGGCGACTTGCGAAATCTGAGACGTGACAGCCCTGAATTGGATGCAATTAAGTAATCAGAAGCAGTTGCAATGTAATTGTTGCAGTGTATGGCTAGCATAAATGTTAGATTTTGACTCTAAACTTGTGAACCTTAATGGAAACCATTAACTTGTATACGAATTTGGATCTTTTCTTTTAAGATACCACGTTCTCTACCCTTGGTAGATGTTTCGAAAGAAAAAAAAAATTGAAATTCCGGAAGGGAAAAACACATTGCAATTTCGATTATATAATTTTCGAGTTGACGATTAATTGATTTGACGATTTTTTTTATTTAACAATTACTCGATTTAGGATTTCCCGATTTACGATTACTCTATTATACGACAATTTGAAAGAACACTTGCATATTTAACGAAAATCATCGATATATTGTGAATATCGATCTATCGTCAGTATCAATATATCGTGAATATCGATATATCGTGAATATCGATATATCGTGAATATCGATATATCAATATATCGTAAATAACGTTATATCGTTATATCGTGAATATCGATATATCGATTATCGTGAATATCGATATATCGATATATCGTGAATATCGATATATCGTGAATATCGATATATCGTGAATATCGATATATCGTGAATATCGATATATCGTGAATATCGATATATCGATATATCGTGAATATCGATATATCGTGAATATCGATATATCGTGAATATCGATATATCGTGAATATCGATATATCGTGAATATCGATATATCGTGAATATCGATATATCGTGAATATCGATATATCGCAAATATCGATATATCGTGAATATTGATATATCGTGAATATCGATATATCGTGAATATCGATATATCGTGAATATCGATATATCGTGAATATCGATATATCGTGAATATCGATATATCGTGAATATCGATATATCGTGAATATCGATATATAAAAAATATTGATACCCAAAAATATCGGTATATATATATATAAAAAATATCGATATCCAAAAATATCGGTATATAGATATATAAAAAAATATCGATATCCAAAAATATGGGTATATAGAAAATATTGGTATTTAGTGATATAAAAAATATTGATATATAGATATATAAAAAATATCGATATATTAGAAACATTAATATTTCGCAAATATTAATTAATCGGAAAATATTGATGTTTGACTGGCGATTAATCGCGATGGCAAAATGTCAACATCGCTCAAGCCTAGTGTTCACACACACAATATAATATCTAAAAATCTATTTTTGGGGTTAATGGAACCCTAAAACGCGTAGAAACGTTCGAACCTGATATCAAACTTTGATTCGAAAACAATACTTTAATTACTCCACACCACAATCAACGCGAAGACTTCAACGTTCAACATCTTCTCTACGCAACACATGTCTTGTGGATGACGAGATTCGAACTCGCAACCCTCCGATTACGAGCTCGGCACCCACATCACTGAAAATCAAAAGCGGATTTCCCCAGAATCTCATTCAAGCACTTTCCACCTAGACATCGTGAGCAAGAGCAGTGATTTTTTTTATTGACTCTTCCAATCTATTCTCTTTTTTTACCCGATCGTCCCAACACGACAAACTCCCATTTTGTCCGGACGTTCAACTGAAAATGTTTGTCTACCCGACAGCTGCTCGCCACAACAGATCCTCTTTTCTGCACGTGACTGCGGACGTACGTGTCGGACGGAATAAGTAAATCAGCCGAATATTGTGAAAAAAATAAGTAAAAATATATAGGTCATTTTTTTTTATCTAGTCTGGACATGAAACCTTTGCAAATATGACAGTGCTTTTTCTGATGGTAATTTCCGTCTTATTTTGCCAATAGTGGAGGAAGCTTTCAAAAAATTAAAAATTATTAAATAAATCCCGTCTTTTAATGCACTTATTAATGAATATTCTTATCAATAAAATAATATATATAAAAGCGTGGGCGTTTTATACTTTATAAAGGAGATCGCAAAGCGGTTTAGAGCGACCCACGCTTTTATTTTTAATCACTTAAAAAATATAGTTGATATTTTATTTCTTGTGAATTATAAAATGTTTTAGTAAATATTTTTTTTTTTAGCGACAAATATTGTAAAAAAAAAAAAAAAAAAAAAAAAAAAATTCAATCTATACTTTTGAACATGTTGCTGTTAACCTAATACTTTTATAGATAATAGTTTTTAACCAGTTTGGGTGAAATGGTTAAAAATGAAAAACTCTAAAAAGGACACTTGTTAATTGTACGAAAAATTTAAATAATATTTTCGCCACATAACTAAAAATAAAAGTGGGGGCATTCACACTATTGGAGAACTCTAAACCGTTTTTGAGAGAATTAAAACTAATAAACACCACGTTAGAGATATGCATAAATACATATGGTGCATCAAAATGAAATTTTTTAATGATTTAAACTCTGTTCTTTATTTTCCAAATCAGAGGGCATTTTCTCAGTCGCATGTAAAATTGCCATCATTTGCTCAAAATTACCATCGTGGTAGATTCTGACAGTATTTGCGGATTGACATCAGTTGTGGTTAGACTTGAGCGATGATTCGATATAAATCGAAATTCCAGAAGTAAAACTCACTTGGAAAATCACGAAAATACACATGGGAGTAAGGAAGAACTCGATTCCAGGAAACCACTCGAGATGCTAAATGCAAATCCAAAAAATTCGCATTTGTTTATCAACAAATGTAAGAGTATAATGCTTTAACAAACGTGGCCAAGTATTTATATTTTTAATAATAATGGGGAAAAAATTGTATTGTTCCTTGCTTTGAAAGCAATCCAGTTTCGAAACGTAAGTTTAAGGTAGGTAAGCACTTTTGTTTTAACTTAATGGAAGAGTTTCACGTGACGTATTAACATGGTAACTTACTAGTAGTTTCGATTTCTTCCCTACAGCAGACAACTTTGCTTTTGTTTGTTTAGTCGCTACACTTGCAATCATGGGAAAGTTTGTTTATAATATTTGTTTTTTTCCAAATAAGTAATATTTTTATTCCATATATGAATAAATTTAAGTACAGAAATACTTATATTATATTTGTATATAATTAGAATTACAACAAAATACGAAAAAATACTTTTATTTCAACACTAAAATACTTGATAAACGATGAGTACAATCTTTCTCAGTGTATGTAGTAAATATTTCTATATTGAGGTATTATTTAAAGACTAAAACTTTAAATTATAGTACAGGAGCTAAAGCTCCATGTTAACCCTACGGAACTTCTTCGGCGCCGCGGAACTTTCTCCATGTTCCGTTGGAACAGCGGTCTTCTTCTTCTCGGCGTGAAACTCGCCCATTGCTACATAACTTATGGTATTGATAAAATATCGATATATCAGAAATGTAAAAAAATCAACAATATGTATGTATCGAAAATATCGGTATGCTAAAAATATAAATAAATCGGAAAATATAGATTAATCGGAAAATATAGAGTAATCGGTAAATATGGAGTAATCGGTAAATATAGAGTAATCGGTAAATATCGATTAATCGGAAAATATCGATTAATCGAAAAATATCGATAAATCGGAAATATAGATTAATCGGAAAATATCGATGAATCGGAAAATATCGATGAATCGGAAAATATCGATGAATCGGAAAATATTGATGAATTTGAAAATATCGATTAATCGGAAAATATAGATTAATCTGAAAATATCGATCCCTGCCGTAAACGCGACTTCAACTCAGACTCCCTACAAAAGAGCTACATCCTTCTATCTACTATGCAATGAAGAGGAGTCCTTTTTTTAGTAACTTAAAATAATTTTTTTATTCAAAAATAGAGTAAATAATTGCAGAAAAAGTATAAATGAAATTTTTGATTACGGACAAAATAATAAATTTTTAATTTTAATTAATACTTCTTTTAAAATGAAATACTGCTTGAGACAAAAAAAATACACAATCTTTGATTTTGCACAAACTAATAAGTAATAGTACAATTTAATTAAAAATTACTGTATTAATAAACAGACGGAAAAGCCCAGCAAAAAAACAACCCTACAATACTTCAAAAAGCAAACAATTAGCACTAATTTTTAACTCGTATATTTACAAGCTTCTACGATGAAGAACATAAAATTTAGTTACATAGTAGATATTGAGTTTAGTTAGTGACTTTTTGTATATTTCATTGTTCATTGTAGCACAGAGATTAAACGTAAGGTTCAATTCAAAAAGCAGAAGATGGTTTAAATACCATAAGAGCATTTTGAAATTGAATTTATGCGAATGTACAGATATTCAAGGAGAAAATAGCTTATCTATAGAATTCTATCTTTAAAGAAAGAGGTTCGTTGAATTCTTTGAATGAGTTCTTTTCAGAGACGCAGTTGATATTTGCATAAAGGAGTTTAAAGATAGTATTAAAATCACGTTTGTTTTGTTATGCGAAAGATTCCAGTTACAGATTGCGTATTTTGCTTGAGTCTATTCCATTTTGCAAATACTTGTTAAGGTGAATGCGCTAGGAAACACTGTAAGGTAATTTTTGTACGTTTACATGTTATTAATCTTCATTATTCTTTTCAATATTTATATTTCCTATATAGACTACCCAATACATAAAAATAAACTAACTATGTAACATTATAAATAGAAACCCAAATTAAAAAAAATAATCACCCATTATTTTTTCTTGATAATCTATATTTTTAATTACACTACGGTAATGGCAGACGCAAGCATGGTAGTTGTACTTAAATTGTAACATTCGCAGAGACATTAAAATAGTGATACTATAAGTGACAATATAACAGTGACATTATAACAGGGATACTACACTATAACAGTGATATTATAACAGTGATACTACACTACAACAGTGATATTATAACAGTGATACTATAACAGTGATACTACACTATAACAGTGATACTACACTATATCAGTGATACTACACTATAACAGTGATACTACACTATAACAGTGATATTATAACAGTGATACTACACTATAACAGTGATACTACACTATAACAGTGATACTACACTATAACAGTGATACTACACTATAACAGTGATACTACACTATAACAGTGATACTACACTATAACAGTGATACTACACTATAGCAGTGATACTACACTATAACAGTGATATTATAGCAGTGATGCTACACTATAACGGTGATATTATAACAGTGGCTATTAAGTGTTACTATTATAGTGACACTATAATAGTGACACTATAATAGTGACACTATAATAGTGACACTATAATAGTGACACTATAATAGTGACACTATAATAGTGACACTATAATAGTGACACTATAATAGTGACACTATAATAGTGACACTATAATAGGGATTTTTCTATACACTTCTTGATTCATCTATTCTAATTACCAAATGATTAATAATATATAATTATTTAATTTTTGCAATTTTTTTGATATTTTTTGCAGTGGAAAACAATTTGGCAACTTTTTTTTAATACAATCTAACTTGGGAATAAAAATTTAAATTGACTTCAAATGTTGAAATAACCACAATTCTTACCGACATAAAATATATTCGAATAAATGTATACTTGTATTTTCATAAACTAGAAAGGTGCATGTGTCATATAAATATTACTGAATGATTGAAAACTCCGTAGAAAAATAGTTCCAAATTATTCGTGTTTGTTCCATGTAAATCCTTCTCCCGTAAAAGATCATGAAAAATGCTTAGCCGTTATTTAAAGTCTTTTTATATATATATTTTCCATTTTTAGTTTTGTTTTTATATTAGTCTCGCCTATGGGTAACATCAAATATCGGATGGCAGGTTATAACTTACGGTACTAACTCTAACTTTGCTATTGATCGTCCGTTCTATAATCAATACACATGCATAGTATAGTAAAGACCGTAATGCACCATTTAAAGGAGAAAAAAGAATTCCGTATACAATTTCAAATTATGTATAAGAAATGCATGAATTAGAATTGTTTTTGTACGTGGTAATGGTGTAAAATCGTACAATTATTTCTCAAAATGCTATCTGTAAGTTTTCAACGTTAAGGTAAGCTTTTCTAAATTTATTATATTTATTCTGTGTAGAAGTCTACATCAATTGGAAATATTACATTTTATATAATTTAAAATTTCTGGCGGATATATGAAATGATAAAAAAATTAATGTTTTTAGCAATGTATAAACGTGTAATTTTTTTAATACATGTTTTGAAAGTGTTGATTTTTTTTAATAGTTTTCAAATTATATTTTAAAGCACTAAATTTGAAATTTATCACAATAGAGGGCGGTTTCATAGAAATGTCTATTAATGATTTGCTACAAATGTCAAGGAGGTGACTGGTTTGTGCTAGCAATGTTCATTAATGTTATGCTACAACTGTTCAGGTGGTGACTGGTTTTATAGAAATGTTCTTTAACAATATGTTACAACATACGTTTTGCAAATTGTACTAGATCAATTTATTTTTTGAGATATGAGGATATCTTACATATAGGGAAAGGTGGGGCACTGGAGGTCCATTTTTCAGTTTTTATTTACATATTCATGATATTTTCTACTTAATTGCATTAAACTGTTAAATTAAAAACTTGCGATCATTCTTCAACACTTTTAAGATAATCCTATAATTCTCTTAGAACGTAATTGTAAAACAAAGTATGGGAGAAAACATTTAATGTATGCTCATCAAATGTATCATTCTACTCTAGTACCTGGGTGTACTGGACTCCATTTTGTTGTGTTTGTATAACAAAATACTTAGTATTTTAAAATGAACAAAGTACTTTTTTACATAAGCAGACAAAAGAACCTTTATATAAGGCAAAATGTAAAAAAGATATAAAAGCCTCATACCGTTATTTTTCTACGATAAAAGTTTTAAAATAATCTGCGTTGATTTTACGCATAATTTCCTTGATATTTTTATACTTTATTCATAAAAAGTACAATCTAAATCCCACAAACATACCAATTAATGTTGAGCTGAGCAACAACAACTAAAATTATCCTTCTATAAACAACCTAATCTACAAATATCATCTAGATTCTTTATATGCAGATTTTTATATCCCAGTCACTCAAAAGGATACATACGAAAGTTCAATAGGCCACAACCCATCTATTACATAACCCATTACGTTATGTAAATAGCTTGAGGAGTTGATTGACCCATTCGAAATTTTCGCGCCAAACACCTTACTTTGCGGAAATGCAATACCCTGATATAAACATCCATCAAACACTGTCGAGTGTTAGAACCTCGCCACTTGCAGAATTTACAAGCGGAAACATTTTGATAGGTTGTTTGGTTAAGTGATAACTTTTCTTCTTATCTCATACGTCGAAGCATGTTGTGCTTCACTTTTAATTTAGTACGATGCGATGGTCCGAGATCGTTTTCTTGGAAGGCCAAACCTGGAAGTGACTATCTTAATCTCGTCTTGGTTCTGTGTTTCCGATTTGGGGTTGTGGCCTTCGGACTGTTTAGAGAAAGTCACCAAATGCGTATGTCAATAAGTTCTCTCATTAATACATTTTTTCGGCTTTGCTGAGTTTATGGAAATTCAAGGTTAGGTCAATCAGCAGTTGGGATGAGGAGATTGAGTGCCACTCGATGCGGCGTTTATTCTGTTCTTTTTTTTTAATTACTTGATTGTCCTTCAATTTTGTATTTAATAGGTTATCTTTATATATATTTATAAAAATTCGGAGATTGGGGGAAATCACGCAACACTTACACTGAGTTATTTATTGAACTGTTAAAATTACTTATCCAATCAGTGATTTATTTTCATTTTTTTAACAAATGATTGAACTTCAAATGAGGCAAGATTACTGGTGTATTTCTATATAAAAAATAAGATGCCGTGACTACTCTTATCTAGCTTGAAAATATCGAGTTTGATAAACTGAACATAAAAATCGTTGTGCAAACTTAAAAAAAAAAGGTTTTGCTGTTTTGTTGCGATTTGTGTTATGATATGGGTTTATGCGTGTTTTTTTTATATATACAGGGTGTTCACAGGGTGTTAGGAGATGATTATTGTTTGTGTGTTTAACTACACATAATAAATATTTTTTTGCTGTACTTTAACTAATTTGTTTGTTGCTACTAAAGCTAAGTGACTTGTTTAAAATGCAAGCCAAGTAGTTTGGAAGAATATTGTTTGATTATGGCACTACAGCTACATTCAATACAGCCAAAAATGACCATCTCTCAATAATTTATGACCAATATCAGAATAAAAGTACTTTAACTAATTTGTTTGTTGCTACTAAAGCTAAGTGACTTGTTTAAAATATAAGCCAAGTAGTTTGGAAGAATAATGTTTGATTAACGCACTACAGCTAAAAATGACCTACGCGCAACAATTTGTGACCAATATTAGAAGGAAAGAATGGCCACTCTGTATTATTAGAACATGAAAAAGTAAGACCTCTTTGAATAGTTGCTCAAAGATGCTCAATGTACAGCCGCGGGAAAAAAAAACGAACCACCGATGATTATTTCGTTAGTTTTTATAGTAGAGCTAAACTTAATATACCATTTTGTAGGGAATAAAGTCTACTACACATTGATATACCAAAAATTTGCATAGGGGACTATCTTCATATTAAAATCCGCACCAACTATAAAATTTCCAATAGCAACACTCAATTTTGATTCAATATTTAAAATCTACGACACAATTTATCGTTGAATATCAATTTGCAAGTCATTTGGTTAAGTAGTTTTTTAATTATGAATATCGAAAGTTTAAAACTCGTAATGTTAAATGAATTTCTTAAACTTTTAATCATATCTTTCGAAATAATAATTTTATTAAGCTGATATTTTTATCTGTGTTACTTCTAAACAACCCAAATAAAATACACTAACTTTCATTACTTATATGTATATTTTTTAATTTTATTTAAATTAGGATATTAATATTCATAAAATTTATGAATAGCAACCATGCTATATTTTGATAGTGATGGATTCAGAAAAACGTTTTATATGCATATCAAAATTTCATGATTTTCCTCTTTGTAGTTTTTTGGCAATATTATAATGTGCATCAAATGATCATTTATGGGGTCATACACAAATTTAAAATCTGCAGAACTTAACAGAAATCTACTAATTTTGAAAATTAAAAGAGCTGTGATTGCGTTGGCATAAAATTCTAAATTCTTATATAGAGGCGAAGGGTATACGGGAGTGGGGGAATGAATGACCACGGAAAAAGAAGAACCACGGCTAACGCCAAAACATTTTCTACCAGCGTACTTTATTTCGAAGTCTCACTAATACTTTGTTCATTGTGGAAGTAGCCCCTCAAATAAGATCGATACATATTGTCTAATATCTCTGCATATAAATGTAGGAAATTAACGAAAATTTGTATTAAGATTATTTTGAGAGCGGGGAACATTTCTGCGCTATCAAAAGTAGGTGTTGCTATTGAAAATTTTAAAGTTGGTGCGGATTCGAGTATGAAGATAGTCCCCTATGCAAATTTTTTGTATATCAATGTATAGTAGACTTTATTCCCTACAAAATGGTATATTAAGTTTAGCTTTACTATAAAAACTAACGAAATAATCATCAGTGGTTCGTTTTTTTTCCCGCTGCTGGGCGGCTGTGGGACGCCTCTCTCCTTCGCTTTCATTATAAAAATTGTATAATGTTTTTAGTGGTTAGCTTCACAATTTCGTTGTTTAATTTAATAAAATAGTAGAACGGCCTTTTTCTTTATAGTGGTTAGATTTTAAGTTATCATTGCGTTGAATTATAAAAATATCAATAACTCCAAGAGTGACAGACAAGGTTTTAAATACAATACATTTATTAACTATAAGATACATATAATTACACGATACATTAATTCGCTAATTAAATTAATTTACGTTTTAGACACTTATTGTTTATATCCATTCAAATCAAATTATAGTAAACGCTAGACAAATAAATTAAATACACTATACTTAAAAATGCGCTCTGGTTTGCGCTAATTGATAATAAAATTAGGAATAAATGGTACTCACCCCAAATTGTCAAACAGTTGCGGGTATCCAGATTCGGGCACATTGTAAAACTCTTCTCTAGTTCTAAAAAGATTGACATTCGACGATGTCTGTGGTTTTGCACTGCGAATTGTTATAGTTTAGTGGGCGATTTCTTCGGTGGGGAGCTTTCCTATTAAGCTCTAGGCATGTCGGTTTTCATCAACGGTTAAGGGTGGCTTTTAGCCAAAATCACTTCTTCCTACAATGGAGTTCTAGATACCTTTTATAGGCTCTTTGGTATCCTTCAAAGACTGCCTTATAGAAAGGACTTCAGTGGGAAATCTTCCCTTTTTGAGAGACTCCTCTTCAAGTCTTCTTCGTTTATTATTTTTAAGAGAGACTTCTTTAGGTCCTCTTTCTTTGAAAAATATTATTCGACTCCTGTTAGCTCCCGGATTTTTCGCTCCGAGCTAACTTTAATTCCCGCCTTCGATTTTCCCTTTAACGAATTAAAAATAGTGACCGCCCTCAGGGTCTCTTAGTTCATCGCCTATAGGCCAAATTTCTCTGCCCTAAAATCACCTAAGTGGTCAAAATCCCCTTTCAATTTTAAACCTCCTCACACTGACCTTTGAACTTTTCCAGCCGGACCCTGCGAATTCAGGTGCGTGTTGCGAATTTTTAGTTAAGCATGGCTGAGCATGGGCGCGCCATATTGTTAAGTAACGTCAAGTTTCGCACGTATACAAAGCATAGAGCCAAATTTATAGCGAACGCACAACAAAGTCCGAATAGCGACCCTTCCCTCATTAGACTAGTTGACGAAGCTAGAAACGCCCCCACGACACTGAATCTCAAAGAAACTCCTGTCCAGTCGGAGTTATAGCGTCTGAGAATTCCGATTTCATTGTGCGATCCCGATCTTTTACTTCAAGACGGACATAATATTGCGCATACCGCAACCACCTGAACTGGGGGTCACTTCCCTTCCCCCAAGAGGGGCTCGCCAGCCTCGTATATCCCTCAGAAAGTTTGAAACCCTGCTTTTCACCGTACCTGGGAGGGGGGGGGGAAACCTAGATTTAGAAGGGGCAGCGCCGATTGCCTCATTAGCGCAATCCAGCATTATCCAACAGGCTCCGAAAAAAAAAAAGAGAAAAAAAAAAAAATTTGTAACTTCCGGTAAATATTCTTCAAGACAAAATTTTCCAAGTCTGCTGTCCCCTCTCCCATGCAGGTCAAACACGGTGAGACAAGATGGGTGAGCACCACCTACCAGAGCACGATACACACACATATATCAAATATAGAAAAATACGTTGATGATCAGCCAGGCCGCCAATTGCTTGAAAAGGTGAAGTGGGCTTGTGATTGCCCATTCTAAATAAAGGCTCAGTGAGCACTAGATTTAATTTTTGTCCTTCAATTGGCCACCTGTCTGTTTCATGTCAAAGTAACAAACACAATTTCAAAGCACTTCACATAAAACATTACGACAGTTGATAGTACCCTTCACCAATGTGCCTCAGTCAGCTATGCCAACATGTCAAATTCCAATGTCTAAATAGTGGAAAGGAGCATAGATAAAAAAAATCATGTAAAGAAAATGTATAAAAATCGTATATGTCAATTTGTCAATAAAATTGAAAGTATCATCTGGAGTGAGGCATCAACATCAGAACTAGTGACATTCCTCTCGCTCTCATGTAGCCAGGAACTGTAATGAAAGTCACATACTAATACATACTAATTATTGTTATGTAATTTGATTATATAGTTGGCCTCCACCTATAACTAAAAGAAACATAATGATAGACATGTATTACACCCAATAATACTAAAGAAATATATATGTCAAACAACTGTCGTTGCAATTGTTATAGTTCTGATAACACTATCGCTTGCAATTTCTATAGTTCTGCCTAGTGTTCCATCGCTTGCAACAACAAGCTAGGAAATTGCTTATTATCGTAATTGTCAGTACTATCTGAAGCAAAGTGGAACTCGCAAATTTTAGGATGTGGAGAGCACTGTCTAAAGCTGGAAATGAAACCAGCCGAAACGTTTGCTGTCTGTGCCGGCATAGTTCAAATGGAGTTGCTTAAGATCCAGCGTGGGGTCCAGAAGACAGAATTTGGTCTGCGAAGGATCCATTTGCAAAAACGCCTCGTCTTGTTCAAAAGGGCTCTTTTGCTATTCAGCGACGGTGTAGTCTTTCCATCTGCGAAGATTCCATCTGTAGGAAGGCATTCTTTCGAGAAACTCCTAGACAGGTCCATCCGGTGAGCGAGGTTGGCGGTGCCAGTGACGACCCTGTGAAGGCTGCATCTCCACTGCTAGGTGGATGTCTTTACTACTGCTATCCGGTGAAGATGTCGTTATGAAGTTCTCGCTTGCAGAAAGTCTACTCCCCTTCAAGAAAGGCTCCCATCCGTCCGCCTTTCCTTCTTCGTTCTGCTCGGTCCTTCTGATCGGTCCTTCGTTCTGCTCGGTCCTTCTGTTGACTAGGTGTCTACCGGTGCCGGTGTTGGGGGGTCCATGTGTTGGGGGGTCTTCCCTCCAAGCAAGGCTCCTCTGTATAACGGTGGCGGGCAGTGAAAGCTTCATATGAGAAAGTCATCTTCTTTCCCATAAAGCTTATGGCTCCACTGCTCCAGTTCGGTGGCGGTGCCGTGAAGGACCCTCCAATAGTGAAAGCCCAGCATAGTGAAAGGGCAGTGAAAGCTCACATTGTTAACGCCTGCCTTCTTTGCGTGAAAGTGCCATGAGAGTTCCTAATTTGCCATGACTGTTGTGCATAAATTGTCTTTGATTCGTATATTTGCACAATCATGCGCAAATCGTGTGTATTGTTCAGTTGGCTGAGCTTAGTCCATCTGCTGCACTGTGTGTTTAACTTTCACATACCTGTGGGTCCTGAAGGTGCACAGGTTGTAGCCATCACTTCAGTACAACACACCAGCAAAACTATAAATAGAGCACCATATTTTCCACAATTTCATCATCAAAAGAACCAAACCAGAGTACAAATTGTTTGTTAAGTTTAATCATGCAATTTCCCTTCCTTATTAATAAGGCATTTAACAAGATATTTCATCCTTCTTTCTAATAAGAATGTATTTAGTTTTAATAAATAAACAACAAAATTTTCTGACATGGTTGTTTTATCTTATAGCATATTTAAATTAATTGTTTTAATTCTGAAAATATGATTAGCATAAAGTTATACTATATAATATAATTACTAATTAATTCTTATCTTAATGTAGAATTTCATCATTTAATTAACATTTTTAAAATTACCTTTCGAGTATAAATTTCACTCTTAGTGAAAATGTAAGAAATATTTCAATTGAGCATTTGCATATCAATGCATAATTTTTATTGATTTGCAACATTTCATTCGAGAGAAAAAAAATCTCATCCTTTCTATTTCTAAGAGGGATGCCAAGATAAAATTTTGAACTTCAAGAATTCCAAGAAGTCAATTAGTACGAGCCTCTGTTTAATCAAGAATTTAACAATCTACTATACTGTCCTTTTTCCTGTATACCAAAATTGTTAGCTCAGTACGGCTTACCCATATAGACACGATGGTATCTTTGCCATCAAATTCCATTGAATTTTCCTTTTGTAAGATTTCACACGATATCCAAACATAATAATTTACAATTGGAACTTCTCCAATTATTTTCATTTAATGTATTACCTGTTTCAGTAATTTATATACAGTACCATTCTAATACATCACACTATATTTACACCTATTCCCCAAAATTTTCAAATCTGTTTTGTATTTTGCAGTTATTTTTATAACTGTTCTGCGTAGAGAGTATAGGTGCACATTAAATAAGAATATATATATACATTTCCCAATTAACATCTCCGCAACCAAACAACTTGTTTGAATCAGTGGTTAACTCATATTTCCCTTCTTTTCTTTATTAATTGTGATGAACTTTCCCTCTTATAACGTTCGAAAAATTTGTTTCCTCAAACAATTTCCTACAAAATCTCCGATTTCAATATCAAATTTTATTTACATGATAATTATTAAAATCCCATGTGGAGTCACATAAATCGTAAAAGTAATTTCGATAATTTACTTTAAATTCTAATTCGAACTCATTATTAATAAATTTTCATTTTATTTTGAATTACCTCTATTTGTATATCCAATTTTTCATAATATTTCTTTTATTATGAAATAAAGAAAGTATTTTATTTTGAACTTTCCATTCAAAATTTTCATCTATCTCATTATGCTTCCATCCATTTTTATTGATCTTAACATATCATTCTAAATTCCACAAAATAAAATTTCAAAATTTTCTTATACTTCTTTAATTTTCCTTTTCAATAATTTTAATAATTATATCCATTCCCTGATAATTTATGATGAAACTGAACAGCGGCTATGAGGACTTCATCGTTTTTAATCCTGCTCCCGACTTAATCAGTTCTCAACTCATCATTCCTAAATCGCAAGGAAATAATACAAATTCACTATGAGTACCCTATGCATCAACTTTGTGCAATCCGTATTCCGAAACCAAACCAAACCAAACCATCGTTTGACAATCCGATTCCCTTTAGCAAATTCCAATCTCTGATCCTTATACCTGTTGTGACGTAGCCGAATACAAGTTTTACTTACCATCTGCTGCAGCGAGCTTAACTGGATAGTGCGCACTCCGTGCCTTTGCACTGCTCCCAATTGACGGAATATATTAGAAATTGTTTTTTTCAGCTACCGTTTAAGGATTGAAGAGAAGTGAATTAATTCCAGCGTGGGTTTCGATGTTTGTTTTGAAACGATGTCCGTGCCTTTTCTATTCCTTATTAATTACTTTGAATTCATTTTTATTTCATATTTATTTTCAACATTGTATTTTTCCTTTTATATGTTATTTGCTATTCTCCTAGGTTCTATCTTTTTAGGATTTCGTCCGATCTGTCTACAAGCTCGGCTTGTGTATTTATTTCCTTTCCGACAATTCAAATCGTGTTTCTTTAACCACGTTTTATTTTTCAGTATGCTTTTCATAAAAACCGATTAATAATTCATTGTTTAGTCTTTGTATTTTTGGAGCTTCAAAACTTTCCAGATCTATATTCATCCTTGTGTTGATGAATTTATTCGTATATTTATTGTTTGATATTTTGGTGAATTGTGTTGTTAGTGTTTTAATCGTGATTTAACTTAACGTTGTATTAAAATTTGTCATTCAATTTTCTAGCCATATTGTTCGTGAGAAATTTTTCGGGTAATAAATATATTATTTTATTTTTATTATTATTTTAATATTTTTGTCAATTGGTTTTATTATTATTTTTAATCATTATTATTATTTTGTTTATTTATGTTATATCTACACTTTCATTTATTTACTCATTTTTGAATAAGGATTTTCAATCTCCCAATGATTTCCTAAAATCTCAGATATATGTTAAAACTTATCAAATCTCTAAAAAAACTTTTGCTGCACATATTATTAAATTATGGTATTCTCTTTGCTTAGTCGAATAGGTTTGGGTTACCCTTCATGACGAATAGCCCTCTCAAACGATCAAACAAAGTTCTCTTAGTGTATTAATGATTTTGCTCAAATTAATATAATTGATAAATAATTTTCTCGTTAAGCTTATTCAAGCCTATTTCTTTAAGCATTAACTTTAATCTTCAAAATGATTTAATTACTATTTAGTTTAATAATTTCATTATTTCCTGCCATGCACATACTTTAATAAGTTCCTCGCTTATGATTTTATGTTTTAATCTGCCTTGTTTCGAGATCTTAGTTATTATCAAAGGATTTTAAATACCTGAATTTATTCCATTTTATGTTTGTCATGTATTTCTTTTGGTGTATGTTGATGAACAGTAATGTTAAGACTTGGTCGGTTCCTTAGAGAGTAGCTAATTCTCATTTGGTCCCTTACTCGTCATTCTACATAATTTTCCCTACAATACAACCGTCAATCTTATTTTCTTTAATTTGTTTAATTATTCAGTATTTTAATTGTTAATTTGAATTTATCATTACACGCTTATTTCTGTTTTATATTCTTAGTCTTATTATTATTATTATTTATTATCGGTTTTCCCATTTATTTAACTTTTCGGCTTTCTTCTTATGCAGTAGATTTCCAGTTATTTTAATTTTCTGGCCAACTAACAGTTGTGGATATTGATTAATTAATCTAATTATCCTTGACAGAAATATTACCTGGAAATATTCTTTCTACATTGTTTTATAACTTCATTTTCCTTTAGATCTCATTCACCTTTTTATTTACGCACAATTTTCACTTCATTCTATATCATTCCTTCATTATGGTTCATTGAGTTTGGTAGAGATTTTGATTAACCTAATACCCTGCAATAACCCTAATGAATTTATTTTGTATATTTTTCTTTCATATACTATTTTTGCACTTTATTCTCATGTTTTCATTCTCCTTAATCTTACATCATTTGTTTTTATATTTTATTCACTACAAATTGTGGACATTGGTTAATTACCTAATTGTCCTTCATCAGAAATATTTTACAGGGGTTTATATCCTTCCCTTATATTTCATTCGCTACTTTTTATTCTACCATGTTTTATTTATATTTCATTTCCTGGTCTTTTATTTATTTCTTCACATTTTATTTCATTTGTAGATTCTGTGTAATTGAATACTGGGTATTGGTTTATCTTCCTAATTACCCTTTACAGAATTCTATTCATAAAACAATTCATTTTGTTCCACCATTTTCTTTTGTTTACATTTTATTTTATATCTTTTCTTATTTAATTTTTCGATTTCTTCCTAACCATCTATTCGTGTCAATTTTCCCAACTCAAACTATCATTTTGAAAAGAACTTTTAGTTACTCCTAGGTGCATAACTCGGTTCTATCAATTAGTTTTTTGACAATTGGTTTTGACATTACCTCTTACATCTTTATATTTATTCAGTAACTTTCCATACCAAATGTAACTTTTAACTTTCAGTATCCCTTCTCAATACTCAATTTTAATTTCATGATTATTCCCTTCTTTCATTATTTTTCTTTCTGTGTTCAGTTTAAACTGTTTTGTTTCCCTCTCATTCTATCAAATTTAATTATTTCAATATTTTCCTTTCTTCATTCATTTATTTATTATTATTTTTTCTATCTTCTATCACCTAATTTTATATCTTATTTTAATATTCCACTTATATTAAAATTTTCCTCTTTTCAAGGCTTTCAATGATCTATAATCAATTTCATTACTTAAATTGTTTTTCCCTTTACAATTCAAGAAATTTTTCTCAATTTAACACTCTGTGTTAAAATAATTACATACAATATACAACATATTAAGAAATAAACTATCAATATTTATATACACTTGGACAATACATTATTTACATGCTCCTAATTGATTAATTCTCTTTGATTAACCATCCAACTTTCTCGCTAGATTGTCTAGGAAACTCCATGGTCCCTGTGTCTCATCTAAAGGTTTAGTTTGCTTAAGTAACCAATTTAGCACATTTTCCCCCATATTTGGTTGGATTTCTGTGCTATGCTCCTCGGGTTTGTTTTGTTCCAATGAGGATCTCGATGGTCCCGGTGTCTCATTCGAAGGTTCAGTTTGCTTAAGTAACCAATTTAGCACGTTTTCTCCCATATTTGGTTGGGTTTCAGTGCTTTTCACCTCGGGTTTATTTTGTTCTACTCTACTCTTTTGATTCTTCCCTTGCTTTGCTGTTTTACTAGTACCAGCTCTAGGTCTGAGGTTGTATCCCTGTGTTTCTGTGTTCGCTTTTTCTTTCTGCTTTTGCAGGTAGGGAGATAAACTATATGTTTCAGTATCATTTGAGTGTGTGGGACTTGGAATACTTTTCCCACTATTCTGCATTTCAATGTTCTTTTTATTATTTTGATATTCTAAGAGAAATGCTAACGGTATACCTTCTTCGATAGAATTATCATCGTCAAAATCTGGATGGGGTTTAATTTCCTCGTGAGTTATTTTTATTGGTTCAGGGCATTGTTTTTCATACACTAAATCATCTCTACGTGTGGGCAATGGAATTAATCGCCTAGAATGTACTCGCTGTGTTTGTTTGTTTGGGTTTTCTATATCTTGTATTAAATAATTTACTTCATTAAATTTCTTTATTATTCGATAGGGTCCAAAAAAATTTCTTCGTTTAGGCAGTTTACTCCTCCTATCCAATTGAGGGTTAAATAGCATTACCAATTGTCCTACATAGAAATTTCGATATTGAGCGTGTTTGTTGTGATAATCTTCTTGTTTTTGTGAAGAATTTTCAATGTTATCCTTGACATGTGTATACACTTTTTGTAATTTTGTTGTTTTATCTGTTACATAATCTGGGTATGTCGCGAATGTTTGTTTGTGTTGTTTGCTTAAAATGGATTGAGGTAAAGACATATCATGACCCATCATAAGATAAAATGGCTTGTCACCAGTGGCTGGATGTGTCTTTGAGTTGTAACACATTTCATAAAAGTTTAATCCCTCATCCCAATCCGTTTTATTTTGTTGCGCAAATATAGATATGGCCTTTTTCATGCTTTTATGCGACGATTCATTTACTCCATTTGTCTGTGGGCTCAATGCTGTTGTGTTTAGTTTCTTAATGCCCAATCGCTTAGCTACTTCCGTAAATAGGTCTGAGGTAAAATTAGATCCCCTGTCGGATAATAAATTTTCCATAATTCCAAATTGACAGATATATTGAAACAGTTTATCTGCGGTCTCCTTTGAGGTTTGATTTTTCATCGAATATAATTTTAAATGTTTTGTAAAATGATCCAAAAAGCATATAATGTAGCAGTTATTGTTCTTTGTTGATGATAAACGTCCAACTAAATCGACACTAACCAGTTCCATGGGACGAGATGGAATGTAATTTCTTTGCAAAGGTATGGGCTTTATTTGATTGGGTGACTTAAAACCAATACAAGAAACACAGGTGGCTATGTAATGTTTAACATCATTGTACATGCCATCCCAAAAGAAATATTCCTTGACATTGTCGTAGGTTCGTTTGAAACTGAAATGGCCACTGTTATGAGCTAGTTCCAAAATGTTTGGTTTAAAAATTTCTGGTATTACTAATTGATCAGTTTTGTTTTCGTCGAATGAGGTTCTTTTAAATTGAGCAGAATGTCTTAGTATGCCATCTCTTAAGAAATATCCTTCTTCTGAGGGTTTCAATGGTATAGACATTCTTTCTAATTTTGTGATAATTTCGGATAGTTTGGGGTCTATATTCTGTGCTTTTTGGACTTGTTCGATAGTCGGCAAATCAATTTGCACTGAATTTACTTCTAGGGCATCTCTAGAGAAAAGGTCTGCGACCAAATTTTCTTTCCCTGGTACTCTGATAAATTCAAAGTCATATTGTTGTAGTTTTAATAACCAACGTGACACCCTATTTGTAGGTGACTCCAATTTCTTGATAGTTTGAAGAGAAAAATTGTCACAAATGACATAAAATTTTCTGCCCCATAAATAGTTTTTAAATACCTCAATTGAATCAACAATCGCTTTTAACTCTTTGTCTAATATTGAGTACTTGATTTCTGTATCATTTAGTTTTTTACTGTAGAAGCATATGGGATGAATTGTTCCCTCGTTATCTCGTTGTCCCAAACTAGAACCAATACAGTATTGTGATGCGTCCGTGCTTAGAATAAAAGGTTTATCAAAGTCTGGGTGTATAAGCACAGGGGGTTGTGATAGTTTTTGTTTCAGAGTATCGAAAGCCGTCTGCTCTACCTCAGTCCAGGTGAACTTCTGACGTTTTCGAGTTAACTGTGTTAGTGGTTTACTAATTTCACTGAAATCCCTTATGAAACGACGATAGAACTGGCATACACCAACATAACGACGTACTTGTTTTACATTTTTGGGAGTTGGAAAGCTTTCTATCTTCTGAATATTTTCAGAAATAGGTGTTATACCATTTTTGTCAACCATATGTCCCAAAAACTTGACCTTTCTTTTCATAAAATCACACTTTTCTGGGTTTAAGGTGATTCCGTGTTTTTGCAATTGAGAAAACAAACCCTCTAACTTAAATATCATTTCATCAAGATTTTCTGAAGAAATACAAAAATCGTCTATGAAGCCAGAAATATTAAAGTCTGCTATCGGTGCTAAAATCATGTCAGAAAGTTTTTGCATAAAAGCACTGGCAATTTTTATGCCTTGTGGTAAGACCTTATATCGATATGTTCCATAAATAGATGAGAAACTTGTAAAATCTCTGTATTCCTCCTTCAGTTTTATTTGCCAAAAGCTATTACTGAGGTCAATTGTGGAATAGTATTCTCCACCTCTTAATTTATCTAGAAGATCAGTCACTAATGGTAGGGGATGATTTTGGTAAGAAATGTTACTGTTTAAAACACGAAAATCCACTACAATTCTGTAAGTCTGTTTATTCATGTCACCGCTTGGGTTCTTTTTCTTAACCATTAGTAAAGGAAAGCTAATGTGGCTGTTTGATCGTTCAATTAGCCCTGCTTTCTCTAGATCCTCTAATTGACGTTTTAGCTCTGGTCTTAAAGATTGGGGAACATTATAGGCTCTCATAGACGGCAATTGATCACTGTTTACTAAAAAATGTGGTGATATAGATTCAGTTTGACCTATTGTATATAAATTTTTGCTAAAGATATCAGTGTATTTCATTAGCAATTCCAACATTCGGTTTTTTGTATTTCTGTCTAAATGTTCTAAATTAAAGTCATTGGGGGATAACTGTTCTCTCCTTAATTTTCTAACTTCTTCCATGTCTCTAATTTCAAATTCCTTTGTTATAGTAGCTATTTTCATTCCTTTATTTAAAGTTATGGGTCTATGTGTAGAATTTGTTATCATTACTTTTGCTGTTTTATTATTATCTAGATTAGTTAAAGAGTCGTCCATTTTAATGCTTGTGTTATCGTTTAAAGAGTTTATTAAAATGTTCTCGCCTTGTGTAACTTGTAAATCCAAATTTAAATCTACCAAACAAGCTTCATGTGGTTGTAGTGTGTATTTATTTTGTAATCTAGCATAATGTGTTGTTTTATTTTGTTCTAATGTTAATGAATTACAAAATTCCATTGTCGTGTTGTTTAAGTGTACCTTTTCATTTTGAAAGTCCATCGAAAGGTTATTCTCCTTCATAAAATCTACACCGAGAATCGCTTTATATGATTGTTTGAAATCTGTATCTACTATATAAAATCTGTGATAAATTTGGTCATTTCCGAAAAGAATAGGAATTTCATAACAACCTGTTATATTTAATGGTTGCCCTGAAATACCTCTTAATGTGACATTGGATTCTATTCTCTTTATTCTATTATTGTTAGCTATTTCCTGAAATATAGAATTTTGCAATATTGACGCTGTCGCTCCCGAGTCAAGCATACTTTTTATCTCGAGACCCAACATTCCAATGTATATCATAGGTAAAGTGTTTTGGATTTTTAATATCCCTCTTGTTTCTTTTATGCCAGTTACATAATGATTGCTGCGAGAGTTGTCATATGGGACGTTTGTTTCAATAATCTCGCTATCTACAACAAAGTCCCTTACGCGTTTTTTTGTGTATTAAATGTTGCATGTCTGTTTCCTAAAAAATTTCCCCGTCTAGAATTATTGTTTTGTGTAGGTGTTTGGGGTCTATTTCTCCAGTCTCTTGTGTCCTGGCTGTATGTGTTACCTTCTCTTTGTGTGTTTGTGGGTACAAATTGATTGCCAGTACCAAAATTAGTTCTCCAATTTTGTCTGTTTGGACTCTGAGCATTGCTTCTACCCATATTTTGAAAATGGTTACTTCCTCTGCTTAATTGTCTGCTCCCACTTTGATTTTCCCTAAAATTGTATGTCGCATTTTGCTTGTAAAAACACTGATCTGACCTGTGATTGTTCTTTCCACAGATTCTACAATTAGTGTTATTTCTGGGATTTGAGAAGGCTCTGTAGCTCTGTTCCCTTCCCCTTGACATATCTCTAGGGTAAAATTCTCTTTCTGTATCTCTATCATATGCCCTGTTTTCTCTAAATTCTCTCATATTTCTCTCCTGTGGTCTACCTCTTTGAAAATTGTCTCTATTCCTATAATATAAATCCTCATCTCTAGGCAATTCCCTTTGGTGGGTAACTGTGTCCCTATTTAATTCTCTCCTATCCCTTGAATGCTCTCTATCCCAAGATCTCTCCCGTTGGAAATTTTCTCTACCAGAATTTGAATGTACATTTTGGCTTCCCATGGTTTGTGTCATGTTGGCTAATTTTAATTCGTTCAATTCCTTAGCAAGTGTCAATATCATATCATCTGTTTTCTGAGTGTGTTTAGCAATGACTTCTCCGTAATTGATACTTCCACCCATTGTGTTTATATTTCCGTGGTCTCCTTCTGTCATTGTTTCATTCAGTTCTAGTAATTCAGCATATGTAACCGCGTCCGCAAAGTTTTGGGGGTCTCTTGTAAGAAGCTGTTTTTTCATTTCGCCCTTTATCCCTTCTAAAAATTTGGCAAGTTTTGTCTGTTCATATATTTTCTTAATAGATTCATTTCTCATGTCTACCTCTCCCAAAAATTTGAGGGCAGCTGTCGCAACACGTGAAGCAAACAGTTTAACTGTCTCACTGGGTTGCATTTTGCATGCAGAGAAAGATTGTGACCGAAAGGCCAAACTAGATTTCTGCTCGAAAAAATTAAGGAATTTTTCTCTGAATATATTATAATTTATCTCATTGGCCAATTCACTGGAATTTATAATATGAGTTAAAGCAGAACCTCTTATTCGAGTTTTTAATATTAACAATTTCTCTGCGTTACTAGCATTTAATGATGATGCCAAGTTATCAAACGAATTGATAAAATATCTGACAGTCACCGCTGACTCATTGTCAAAAATTGGGATTAAGTTATATACTGCACTTAATCGTGATAAAGAAGGGGTTTCCATTTCCGGATTATTCTGTTCTAAACTTTGATTAGAATTTTGATTACCTGAACTACTATTATCACTTGGTGGAGACATATTTAAATAATTTCCAAGTAATATGTATAAGTTTACTTAAATTCAAGTTTTGTCTGGAATATGTGTCAATTTACCATTTATGTTCTAAAAACCATTTCCCAAATTCCAAAATATTCATGTAAACAAATACCAAATCATATAAATATGAACACAATAATAAAATTTTCCCTCTAATACTACAAATATGTGTATTAATAAAACCATTAAAATCATCAAGAATTTGTCTCTTTTTCAATTCAACACCAAACCATTAAATATAGTAAAAGCAAATTGTTATGGATATCATGTAAATACCTTACAGGGATAATTCATAATCTCTGAATATCTAATATTTATATCAAAGTAGCATATAAAAAAAATATATAGCATTCTTCCCACAAAATACTAAGATTAATTCTACGATGAAAATCGCAATCACTACAATTAATTCTTTAAAAGAATTCCAATAAAGAATAATTTCCCTGACAACATGTATTTGCTCAATCAATTGGTCAAACAGAGGACAATAATTTTCATTTTCTGTGTCATTAGTTAATTTCGCTTTTAATTTCATGCATATATTCTCAGTAATGCTCATTGAATGTTTCATTACACTTCCACACAAAAAAAAAAATGCTCAAACATCAAAATATTAGAAGAAAAAAAAATATTAATAATTAATATCTTAGTTCTAAATAATTGTGTTGTCAATTTAAATCTCATTCTCCGATATATAATCTTTTAAAGAATAATTTAATTGACTTAATTTAAATGAATTCTAACATTTAAAAAAAAAATTAACATCTCGGTAATGTAATTGCATTTTCAACACTTGTCTGTTTTCCGAATTGGTCACGCACCATTGCTGGGCGGCTGTAAGACGTCTTCTCCATCGCTTTCATTATAAAAATTGTATAATGTTTTTAGTGGTTAGCTTCACAATTTCGTTGTTTAATTTAATAAAATAGTAGAACGGCCTTTTTCTTTATAGTGGTTAGATTTTAAGTTATCATTGCGTTGAATTATAAAAATATCAATAACTCCAAGAGTGACAGACAAGGTTTTAAATACAATACATTTATTAACTATAAGATACATATAATTACACGATACATTAATTCGCTAATTAAATTAATTTACGTTTTAGACACTTATTGTTTATATCCATTCAAATCAAATTATAGTAAACGCTAGACAAATAAATTAAATACACTATACTTAAAAATGCGCTCTGGTTTGCGCTAATTGATAATAAAATTAGGAATAAATGGTACTCACCCCAAATTGTCAAACAGTTGCGGGTATCCAGATTCGGGCACATTGTAAAACTCTTCTCTAGTTCTAAAAAGATTGACATTCGACGATGTCTGTGGTTTTGCACTGCGAATTGTTATAGTTTAGTGGGCGATTTCTTCGGTGGGGAGCTTTCCTATTAAGCTCTAGGCATGTCGGTTTTCATCAACGGTTAAGGGTGGCTTTTAGCCAAAATCACTTCTTCCTACAATGGAGTTCTAGATACCTTTTATAGGCTCTTTGGTATCCTTCAAAGACTGCCTTATAGAAAGGACTTCAGTGGGAAATCTTCCCTTTTTGAGAGACTCCTCTTCAAGTCTTCTTCGTTTATTATTTTTAAGAGAGACTTCTTTAGGTCCTCTTTCTTTGAAAAATATTATTCGACTCCTGTTAGCTCCCGGATTTTTCGCTCCGAGCTAACTTTAATTCCCGCCTTCGATTTTCCCTTTAACGAATTAAAAATAGTGACCGCCCTCAGGGTCTCTTAGTTCATCGCCTATAGGCCAAATTTCTCTGCCCTAAAATCACCTAAGTGGTCAAAATCCCCTTTCAATTTTAAACCTCCTCACACTGACCTTTGAACTTTTCCAGCCGGACCCTGCGAATTCAGGTGCGTGTTGCGAATTTTTAGTTAAGCATGGCTGAGCATGGGCGCGCCATATTGTTAAGTAACGTCAAGTTTCGCACGTATACAAAGCATAGAGCCAAATTTATAGCGAACGCACAACAAAGTCCGAATAGCGACCCTTCCCTCATTAGACTAGTTGACGAAGCTAGAAACGCCCCCACGACACTGAATCTCAAAGAAACTCCTGTCCAGTCGGAGTTATAGCGTCTGAGAATTCCGATTTCATTGTGCGATCTCGATCTTTTACTTCAAGACGGACATAATATTGCGCATACCGCAACCACCTGAACTGGGGGTCACTTCCCTTCCCCCAAGAGGGGCTCGCCAGCCTCGTATATCCCTCAGAAAGTTTGAAACCCTGCTTTTCACCGTACCTGGGAGGGGGGGGGGGAAACCTAGATTTAGAAGGGGCAGCGCCGATTGCCTCATTAGCGCAATCCAGCACCGCGGCTGTTCCTCCTATCACCCGTTGTCTTCATTCAATTTCATATTTATTTATTCGTGTTTGAACTTTAAAAGTACTTTGACAACATTGCCAAATCCAGTATTATTTAAGAAAAATAAACCAGTAACTAAGATGGTATTTATTTATAATCAAGGATCTTATTATTATTTTTAATAATTACTTGCAAGAGTCAAGGAGTTTAAATAATACTTATATGCAATAACGGAATTATGGTTTATTATAAATCAAGGTTGTATAGGTGAGAATGTAATTACCATCACAATATTTATATTCAAAGCATCATATTTATTCATTTTTAAATTACAGTTATAACTCATTCGTCATTTAATGAAAAGAACAATTGAATCAAAAGTTATTATTTTACCTACCCTTGGGTATACAAACAGCTTTTAAGACTATTAAAAGTCACTATAATTTTAACTAATTAAAAGCCAGAATATGTCATTCGCTAACCCATATTTGAAATTTTTGGAGATAAAAATAAAGTTTAGCTTGTTATAATGCATAGTAGATCTTAAGTTTCTCATGATTATGAAATGCAATTGAGCGGTAGTTCAAGAGCTGTGAAAATAGTGATAACGTTCATTAGATATCACAATTACTCTCATTAGTTTATTCCCACCAGTCTTAAAAACAAATTAGTCTTAAGCATTTATAAGTCAATGCAGAATATAAATAAACTTCTTAAGGAGAAACTAATGATTATAAAATATTGACTTAGATTAACAGAACCTGAGTTGATTTTTTTAATTGCATTTGAAAACTTCAATATTTTCAGATTTACTTTGTAAAAAAAATTACACATTTTTAGTAACTTTTTACGAGTTGTCTGCATTGTTTTATATAATCTTTGTAATTTTGACCCTGAATATATCGGAAGCCTAGTTATAAAATCAGAGTGATAAAGATAATAAAATCAGAAAACTCATGCCAATCATCGATTACTTTATTTTCAAAGGTCGTTCAAAGTTCTACGGAAATTTAATTGCATCGATCATAATTTTTTTCTGCATTTTGAGACTTTTAAAGATTTTTTTTGTCTCAAATCATGTCAAAGCAGGTTACCATATGTCAAAGTGAAAATCTATGTCCAAATATGTTTTTGAATTGATAAAAGCTTTTAGTATATTTTATGGGAGTATATAAGAAAGTTATTTCTTGAAGAAATACATCAGAGATAAGGAGCAAATTAGACTCAAAATACAGCAATCAATTCACATAAACTTCGAATAAAGTACTGATTACTATATGATCTGTTATTTTCCAAATGATTGTTTATATCAGCCTAAATTATATATAAGTGTAAATTATATTTTACACTGTGGAAAATTATGTGTGTTTTTCTTATAGTTTCCAAAATCTGTCTAATAAGAAATGGTTATTGATTGCGGGTTATTGTCGCTGAAGTTAAGGATTTGTTAAATGTGAATTAAACAACTGTCAATCTCCAAATAAATAGTTATTAAAAACTAAAAATATAAATAACTTCTATGTTTTTAAAATTTAGATTTTTTTATAAGTTTTCAGTTGGTTTTTCTGTTGTGTCTTTAATTACGTTTGATTCAATGTCCAATTAGGCCAGCCGTGCACTGGCAACTATAGGACATGCAATTTAGTTGCATGCAATTGAAAAGCTAAAATTCTATCCATTCACTCAACAATCACCGGACATGCTACTATTGGATAAAATATCCATTCGCTCGATACCACGCTAACCACTTTGGCAAATAATCAACAATTTGGCGACTTTGTATGGATTGCGATTATACGAGTTTGGACGATTTTTCATCTTTGGCGATTTCGAAATCCGAAATGTGGCAGCCCCAGTCAATTGCAATTAAAAATAAATCACCGTGCTGTTGCTGAGTGATTTTTTAGTCACTCAGTTGATTTCGAGCGATATTTTAAGTGCAATTAGCGCTTGTGCAAGGCTAACCTTACTCTAAAATAACAACCTAAATTCAAATTTAAAAGAAATTTCTCTTTTTCAAGGTTCCACATTGTCATTTCAATGTACAATACATTGAATGAAGTCACAGTGAATGGTGTATTGTTTTCTAATAACGAGAAACAAATATTTTGTTCTGAAAATAAATTTTTCCCGGATGAGAAGGAAGATTCAATTGTGTAAGTATATTTCGACAAAGTAAATGTAATTTACACCTATAAGGCAAATCCGTCTGTTATTTTATAAAGAGAGACTCTCAATATTTCAGGTACTCATTTTTAAATAATTTAGGTACTCATTTTTAAGTACCTTTTTTTACAGTGCAGGAAAGGGATGTAACAGTTCCATTATTTAATTATTAGAGAAAATTCAGTACAAGGCTACTAAAATGGTTGAAGGATTTTCAGGCATGAATTATGAAGATAGATTAAAAAATTTGAATATGTATACTCTGGAAGAGAGAAGGGTTAGGGGAGATTTGATTCAACTGTTCAAATTTATCAGACAAGGAGATGTGGAGGGTTTAGATTTGAATATGAGTGATAGAACGAGAGGTCATGCGTTTAAATTAAGCAAATCCCATTTTAAGCGGGAAGGGAGAAAACACTATTTCTATAATAGGGTAATAGACACATGGAACAACTTGCCAGTGAATATCGTTAATTGTACAGGAGTAACGATTTTAAGAAGTTAGATATTCATTGGGGGATAATTAAGAGATACTAGATGAACCAATTTTGCTGGGCCTTGAGCCTGTTGTTGGTCGTCAATATTTGTATTTGTATAAAAATAATATAAATATCAAGCATGTTCATAGAGTGAAAATGTATAATATTACATAACAATGTTCACTCGAAAGTACAAAATAAAATAAAAATGTTATCTGTTGTTCAAAGCATTTACTTGACATACATTTTCTTAGCAATATTCGCACATTCAAATCGAAGTTTCCTACCCAGACTGCTGATGTTCGACAAGGAAGCAGCTGATTCTATTCATCGGTTGCGTGACCAAACGAGGTGTTTTTAGTCACTATTGTGTTAAGGTAAAAATCAAATCAAATATTTTCTGGGCTTGAAAGGCAAACATTAAATTCATGTTTTACCGCTTATGTGACACACTTCAGGTTAATGTGCGAATTCTGTGTCGTCTATATTCACACAGCTGATCTCATAGCCGATTAATCGATTGAACTAACCTAAGAACGATACGAACGAACGCTTCTTGATATCCAAATTAATATTATTAAATTATCGATTACCGAAGTATAATATAATAGAGTTTGGTTTGATTAACTAATGCCGCACTAGAGCTGCACAGTGATTTATTGGCGACGGTTCGGGGCCTATATAAAAGGAAAGACCCGGGAGGAACGATGCCTCTTTTTTTTAACCATGGTCAGATGACGAGAACAACACCTGACTGGCACCCGACGCAACCTCAATAGGCATCAGGACATTGGGCTCCGATCAGATTTATCGTGCACCAGTCCCGTATACACGACAGTATAATTTGTTGGATGTTCTAGACGGCTTTCTAGTATTTTTGTAGCGAAGCTGGCAACCCTCGATAGCAAGATCACTACTTTTTTACTCTTCTTTGTCGGGTCCATCGCCAGCAATCCTCAGCCTTTGTCGGATCGAACCAGCAATCCTATTACTAGCTGAACGCCTTTATCCACTGTCCGCCATTATCAAATTAACCGGATATTCAATTATCCGGATATTCAATTATCCGGATATTCAATTATCCGGATATTCAATTATCCGGATATTCAATTATCCGGATGGGATCTGTTCATAATTGATCCAGATAATTTGAGTTATGCTGTACGTCCATTAATTTCCCGTTGTTCTTTCGAACACCCCTACTTTTTAAATTTTTAAAATACTCTCTATTGCAATATTTTTTGAATCATGTGCTATGAAACATAATATATCTATAAAATATAGCTATAAAATAGTCAAAATTGAATTTTAGATTATGAATTCTTCATTAATCTGAGAATCTACATATGGTAATGAAATTTTTTTTGAACTGTTTCTTTCTTTTTACAATAAAAACAAATAAAATATTGTATTAACAATAGTTAAGTTTTGACAGTTTTTTCCACGATTTACTCAAAAAAGCTTTTAATGCATATAACTGCTTTTGCATCTGGATTAGTCATATGAATGATTATTACGCATATGATGCATTTTTTTAAAGAAATTATCGAACCTTTTCAGGGAAGTATTCTTAAAAAACTTAAAAGTAATATTACGATATTTTGCACAGAACACTAGTTAGCAAATCAAAATTATTCTGTTAGCACTGTATTGGAAATGTAATATGTCATAACTATGAATGATTATTACGCGTTATATGAATGATTATTACGCGTTATATGAATGATTATTACGCGTTATATGAATGATTATTACGCGTTATATGAATGGTTATTACGCGTTATATGAATGATTATTACGCGTATGATGCATTTTTTTAAAAGAAATTATCGAACCTTTTCAGGGAAGTATTCTTAAAAAACTTAAACGTAATATTACGATATTTTGCACAGAACACTAGTTAGCAAATCAAAATTATTCTGTTAGCACTGTATTGGAAATGTAATATGTTATAAGTGCTTGATTAAAATGTTGATCAAATGTTATTATTTTTTATGAAGCTACAGAAACGATTTTGAATGGAACAATTTATGTGTCTAGTTAACTATATTCTTCAGTATAGCATTCCGATTTTTAAAATTTTCCAGTTCCTGCATACTAAAACATTCTCAATTTTTGTATACACCAAAAAAACAACAATCGTACCCCGTACAAACTTCTAAGTCACACCTCTGTCAGTCTACCCAGAAACCATTTGAACAGATGTGCACTACAACTCTGACAAACAGCTGTAAAATCGAAATCTTATCTCCAATGAACTTTCATTCTGCTTATTATACTTATATTATTATTATTATATTATAAGAAACGCTAAAACCCGGAGCAATTATTCGTAGTATCCCAGGGATATTATATTTTTCTAATAAAACTTTTTTTATCCATCTAAAAGTTACCTTCCTACCAATTACTACAAAGTTCTAACAACAGAACCAGGTTCAACAAGGGAAAAAAGCTAAGAGAACATGGATTGTGAATACAGCTGCACAACAGAACCAGGTTCGACAAAGGAAAAAATCTAAGAGAACATGGATTGTGGATACAGCTGCCAGTTTCTTTCTCTCAGACATGTCCTATTCAGCTGGCATATTGCCATTATAAAACAGCTTCTTTTTTATATCGTCACCTACTTCAGAATCTAGATAACTTTATAAAAATTCGATTTGTCTACCTTATGTTGACGTTGAGGGATAGTTTAACTTTAAGTGAACTAAAACCCATACAAACCTTATGTCAATTTGTATTTGATATTTAACTTTAACAAAAAAAAATGGATAACCTCTTTTTTCATAACCAATAATGCTATTCCCAGAGCTAATATTTTCACATTGTTGTGTAATATTTCCGTATTTGTATATGCTTAAGAAAAGTATACATTGATCGAAAAAATAATGCTTCTTTAAAAGTTAAATTTGGTGAACTGTTGAGCTTAAAAATGAAAAGTAATTTTTTTTATTAAACTAACAAATACTAACTGAAGAATTTGAAAAGAAATTAAATGAATACTAAATACTGAAAGGAAATAAATTATTTCAATAATTTAATTAGTATATTTCTAGTTTGTGACGTTGGCGGCAACTCATATGATTATTTATTAGTAAAACAATATTCGTAAAAGCTATATAACTTTAAATAAGAAATGTAACAAGTACAAAGAAAACGTAAAATAATCTAATAGTGTATTATTTAGCTTTTTTTTTAAATAGTAATCGCTCTTAATGTACTAACCATATATTAAAAAGGTATTGAGTACTTTGTAAATAGTAGGGATACAGAAGACGAGTGGTACAAATAAATATAAATACAAACAAATACAGTTAATACAAATAAATTTGCAAATGCTTACACACAAATGTATATAATTAAATAGAAATAAATGTATAAATAAATGCAAATAAATATATAAATAGTATTTTTTTAATATAAATAAATACAAATAAATATATAAATAATATTTTTTAAATATAAATAAATACAAATAAATATATAAATAATATTTCTTAAATATAAATAAATACAAATAAATATATATAAATAATATTTTTTTTAAACATGAATAAATAATAAATATCGAAACAAATATACACTAATAAAAATAATTACTAAAACAAATAAACAGAAATACATACAAATAAAGAAAAACAATTACTTCCAATAACAAGGCTTTACACGCAGCAATGTTGGTATATCTAATGTAACCTAACAATTCCCAATGCAGTTTCAATTGTTTCTTAAAATAAGTAATAAGTACAACCTGCAAAATTAACCTTATTCACTTACATTATCTTCTACATATATTTGTCAATTACATTAGCATAAACAATTGAGATTCCTATCATCTCGATTAAAGTGCTGTTTGTATAACTCTAACATATAACTTCTCATTTAATCACTCGTATTAGATTCTAAACCTCATTATTTCTCGTTAAAAAAATTGTAAAATTTAATTATATACCCTATTATTAACCCTTATCGCTATTCAAAGTATAAATGTTTATTTATATCAATATCTGTTATGTAGTTATTGTAAAGAAAGAAGCATAATACCAGTTAACGTTTTTTTTTTATTTAAAAAAAGAACTGGAAGTTCCGTTGACTGAAAGATTACCTGTCGGAACTAAAACCAGAACGTGTTTCAGTTCAAGTTTGGAAAGCAGCTGCCAAAGAATGCATTCGAAACAACTAAGCTGCCGGAACTTTAAAATCCTCAAATTTTGAAAAGGATCGTTTTAGAAAGAACAAAAATACTTTGCGGCATTGTCAGCTGAGAGGAAAGTCACTGAAGCAATGCGATATTCTCGACATCTTTATTTTTAAAAGAAGACAACTTAGAAATCCCACAACTGTCTGCAATAGTTTTTTAACCCTGCCTTTAAAATTTCAAACATGAGAAAAATGGAAATGGATGTTCATAAAAGAAAGTTGAAAACTTTTGTTTGTTTTTACATCATTACTCATAATTTTTATTCAGTATTTACTACATATTTGACTAAAAGTATCTTAATAAAAATTATAATGATGTGAAATTTCATTAATTCAAAGGCTCGCAAGTTAAATTAAAAATTATTAAGTAGTTATTTTATATTAAGGATTTAATTATCGTGGGTATGGGGTGTAAAAATACAATTTTATTATGCCTCGAACATGAGAAACATGGAAATGGCTACTTTAAGGAGGTTCATAAAATAATAGTTGAATTCTTTTTTATTGTTTTTATATCACTAATCATATTTTATTCAGTATTTACTACACATTTAACTAAAAATATCATAATAAAAATTATAATTATGTGAAATTTCATACATTCAAAGACTCTAATTCTAAATTTAAAATTATTTAGTAGTTATTTTTGGATAAAGATTTTAATAATCGTAGGTTTGTTGTGTAAAAACGCATTAAGAGTCAATTTTTTAAACCAATCCTGAGTAACCTTACGGTATTCTGTTAAGAAAAACTCACATAAAGTGTGGTACAAAAATTACAGACTGTTAGATAAATTTTTTTTAGCAATATTCAATTACTTCGTCTCTAGATAATCCGATCGCGAAACAACTGCGAATGCCTTGGTAAGTTTTCCCATCCAGTTCACGTTATGTTTCATACACATATTTTCAAGATTTTCTATAAAAAATTAATTACTGCTGTTGAAGTAGCTTTAAAATTAGTCTAGTCCTCAAAGCAATATATTTGAAAAAGTACTATTTATTGTATTGAAACTCTAGTCCCTACATTTATTTATTATTTGGCTTTTCCAAACTTTCTTGGGAGTCCCAAGCCCCAAATTCTGGAAAAAATTATAATTTTTTTTCATAAAACGATGCTATATACACTTAAGAAGATGTGTACAAAACTTTACAGCAGTAAAAGAAAGAAAACATGTTTGTTTAGATGTTTATATACCATTTATCATCTTTCTACACACATTTCATCTACAACATTCGTCATTTACTCAAAATATTTTTTTTTTAATTTTGGTCACGTTTAAAATGCTAAGGCTTTTTTAAAAATTTAACTTAACTAAACTGTTAACAGTTTTTGAAGCTTTAATATTTGTTTGATAAACGTACGAATAGCTTTTTCAAATTAAGTTATAAATTATTTTTTGTTACGAATTAATAAACATAAAAATGTGAATATTTTTTAGCTTGTGAACTTAAAATAAGTTTTTGAAAACAATTAAAACACAAATTTGCAAAAGTCTATTCATACGTCTGTAGTGTATGTACTTTAATGTTATTTAATCAATTTAAATTTCTTAAAAAGATTAAAAATTAAAGGAAGAGTAGTGTTTTTAAAGAAACACTATTTAAGCTCACAAAACGCAAAAAAAAATAAAAAAATATTGTTATATTGGTTTTTGATTATTGTTCAGAAAAAAATGTTCTAAGAATGCAAAAAATGGTATTTCTGAATTCATTAACAAAAAAATTAGGATTTGATGTTCGGGTCTCACTTTATGTAAGATACTATTAAAATGTTTTTAAGTTGTGAAATATCAAATAATAATTTTTTTCACATAAATAAATTAACTTTTAAAATAACGCTTAACAATGATTAGACTTTTTCAAAGGCAATTCGCTCTTTTTGATAATATTATTTCTGTAAAATGTATATTTGCTATCCTTCTAATAGCTTAAACAACTACATTAAGCTTATAAAAAATTACAATCATAACTGAAATATAAACACTGGGACACTGGGAATCATTTGCCGCTATTTTATAAATATAAAGCCAATTTTTCAATACAATTGGCTCAATTTTTTTAATATTTTTATTTTTGCAAAATGATTGATATATATAACATAAAATCAACAATATTTGACATTTATTTTTTATAATCTAGTTTCAAATTTCATAAAGTGAAATACAAACATTGAAAAAAAAACCAAATAAAGTATAAAAGTTGTATATGGTGACTACAATTCATGTGCACATTTCACATAAAAAACTACAGCCATGTCTGTAAGTCATAATGTATATGGGGTATATATCTATTATATGTGCACATTTCATATAGGAAATTACAACCATCGAAAACCATCTAGAAGAAAGTACATAAATATTATGTCGTATATATGATACAGAGAAGAAAAAAATATATAGGTAGATACATTATCTCAATACTATGCGATTCATATGTTATTGACATAAAAAGTAACCAATATCTTCTCAAATAACTTGATTGAAAAAGTATATTTATACACCATAAAATAACCTAAAACAAATAAAGAGCGCTCCTAAAAGAACTTCAGACAAGCAATTTCCTTGATAGCAGCCATCTTTTTTTGCTCTTTTCTTATATGTCACTTTTGTTTGTTTTCACAGTAATACTTATTTGAAATCCTACAGGTAGACGGACAACAAGGTAACAACCGAATAACAAGCTGAACAAACTCAAGTTCAGTATAAAGTGTATTTATAAATTTATTTTTACCATCGCTTACGTACCAGGAAGTCTATATCCAGAGCTCTGGGAGACTGTGACTCCAACGTCGATGGCAAATACGTTTGACGTTTATTTATTTGTGTACAGGGGATCTTATATTGGTCTCGGTGTGTTCAGAAGGCATGTTATTGAACGTATGTTGATAAAGTAAGCTTTGGTTGGTTTGAAGTCCCGTTTGCTAAGCTTCTTTTTTAGTGTTTTTAGTAATAGCTTAAGGTTCAAGACGCCTTCGAAAGGCGTGAAAATGATTGTACAAGGAAGAAAGTTAATTTAGAAGAAAGTTAAATTATGTAATTTGCGACAGAAAGGGAAGATATTTTTAGGTAAATGCCCTGCTTACTTTAGAAAGTCTAAATCACGAGGAATAACGTGACAACTAATCAGGATGTTTAAATTTTATAGCAAGGATATTGTTCTCGAACCTATGTAAATACAAGTTAACTATTAGTCGGTAAAGCTATTAAAGTTAGGTGTTGTGGAGAAGGATACATTGAAAGTGCAATAAATGTCAAACCCATCAAATTGATTTTTTAATCAATAAAAGAATACTTAGAATTCATATAAATTTTCGCATTTAAAACATATCCTCTCTTTCGTCAAACCTATTTCAAAATTATATTAATAAATAAAAAAAATTTAAAACGAATTAGCGATTCCTGTTTAAAATAAAATCAATGAAATTTTTAAAAAAATATATTATATCTAATTTTAAAAATGTGCTCTACAAAAGATGACAGCTAATTATAATAACTAATTATGCACATATGTTATGGGTATCATGTTAATTTTTGTTCGTCCGAATAACGAATTATTTACTTAGTCTTTAGAATTTGGTACAAGGCTCTCTTCCCTAAATTAAAATTAAAACATTAGAATGATTTTAAAAGTCATCAAGAACTTCCAAACACTACAACAATGAGTTTAGTTTCCTTAAAAAATATCCTTTACATTTCACAGGAGAGCTGAAAGTTTCACATTTTGCTAATTTTATTCCTCTTTACGCTAAGTAACAAAGCATAAATAGTTGAACTATAAAGTTACATTAAATTTTGTTGTACAACATATTTAAGTATATTCAATAGAAAATATTGTTTATTAATCTGGATTTAGGCTTTGTGTTTTTCCACACGTGAAGTTACATGATACTCAAATTTCCCTGAATGAAGAAAATTCAGCGATGTTGTACAACACAAATATAAAATATGTGATGCAATAAAAATATATTTTATGATATTTGAATATTGTAAACTTTTTTCTAAACGATTAAAAAATATCTAATATATAGTAATAGTTTGAACATAACTTAATTGGTAATTAGAATTTGTTCATATAATTAACTGATAATTATTAATATATATATTAATTAATAGATAGAATTTGAATTTACAATATTTGATAATTTTAATTATAATTTACATTATTTGATCATTTTAATTATAATTTACATTATTTGATCATTTTAATTATAATTTACATTACTTGATAATTATAATTATAATTTACTTGTTTTGATAATTATAATTTGAATATAATTTAATTCAAAATTAGAACAGAATTTAATTGGTAATTAGAAATTGAATATAATTTACTCAATAATTAAAATTGAATATCTTGGTAATTTGAATTGGAATATAACTTAATTGATAATTAGAATTTAACACGTTCACTGCTGTCCACGCCAATGGTACGTGACACGATCTTCAAAATAACACGTAAAAAGCAATAGTCGATTTGAATCTTTTTAGACTCCGGTAGTGAGCATGTGAAATATAATTTAATTGATAGTTAGTATTTGAATATAATTTATTGGTATTTAGAATTTGAATATAATTTAATTAATAATTAAAACTAGAATATAATTTAAATGGTAATTATAATTTTAATATATTTTTTGGGTATTTAGAATTGGAACGTAATTTAATTAATATTAAAACTAGAATAAAATTTAATTGATAATTATAATTTGAATATAACTTAATTGATAATTGATTTTAAATATAATTTAATTGATAGAATTTCAATATACTTTAAATGGTAATTATAATTTAAATATTTTTTTATGGTTAGAATTTTAATATAATTTAAATGGTAATTACAATATCAAAATAATTTAATTGATTATTATAATTTGAAAATAATTTAATTGATAAATAGAATTTGAATATGATGTAATGAAAATTAGAATTGAATACAATTTAATTGATAATTAAAAATTGAATAGAATTGAATTGATAATTGTAATTTGAATATTCCTCAATTGATAATAATAATTTGAATATACTTTAAATGACAATTATGATATGAATATACTTCAAATGATAATTAGAATATGAATGCACTTTAAATGATAATTATAATTTTAATGATAATTTTAATTTGAATATAATTTAATTGATAATTAGAATTTTAAAAAATTGTTCAATGTTGAATAAGTTTATAATATAATCAAATTAACTGAATTTATCTTGAGATAATAATTTGGAACCACTGAAATGAGCCCCGAGTCGAGAACTCATTTTACTCTAGATGTTTCCTCTTCGGCCGAAATTCGTGCCCAATCATTTCCGGGTGCCCGTAATTGACGTCGACTGAAAGAAGCGAGACAAGACGAGAATCAATTGATTTCATTATGAATATCACATCATGACAGGGAAATGACAGACTCCAAGGAGAAACACAGAAGATGGGAATTGGCCTGCTATTCGTTCTGATACGTGAGACTCACAGTAAACCGACCTTATAGGATAAAAATTGAGAAAGCTACATCTATACTTTAGCCATAAAATCCCCCCTTAATATATATATATATATATATATATATAATAAATTTATAATTTAATAAATATGCATAGAAAAATCAAATATGAATCACCGCTAGAGCTGCATGAAGCAAATGATAAAAAATATTGTAAAGCAAAAATGATTAAATTAAAAAATAAATAAAACGCTTTTGTTAAATAAAAATAAAAATATAGGAAATGTGATGAACGCCAAGTAATAAAACTAAAATATGATTTATTAAAGTAAAAATTATACTAATAAAGCAGATTCCTGGATAAATAGGGGTTGTCTGCCTCGTTTAGACCTCACAACATGCCCTTCACTTTGTACAGTCAAGATGCTTTTTTCACTTGCGTCTTGTAAGTTTATATATTTTCCATTTATTGTCATTAATAGATCTGTCTAATCTGATGGCCAATTTTTGTTTATATTTCGTATATACTATGTATGTAGTTTGTATATACTATGTATATAGTTTGTATATACTATGTATATAGTTTGTATATACTATGTATTAGTTTGTATATATTCTTGTATATATTTAGTAACTTTTAGTTTACTTAAAGAAGTATTCAGAGCTCTTGGGGTTGGATTGGCAATTTGTTTTTAACATTGCTAATACAGAAAGAGCTCTATTTGACTTTTCAATGCGGTCCTACCCCCTGATGCAGTATCGTTTTGAGTATGTCTTTCACTTTTTAATAAAATATTTATTAGTATAATTTTTACTTTAATAAGTAGTATTTTAGTTTTATTACTTGGCGTTTATTACATTTGCTATATTTTTATTATTTTTATTTTTATTTAACAAAAATGTTTTATTTATTTTTTAATTTAATCATTTTTTTGCTTTACAATATATATATATATATGAAGGTACAGTGGATAAAGACGCAATGCAATGTCAAGAATGAGATTCTCATACAGTCTAGTAGTATACAAAGGGAACTATTAAACTGTAGTTTCATTTTATTAATAAAGATGTCATATCAAGTGTAAATTATTGGAAAAGGTTTGGTATACTGAAGAAAAAGACGCGCTGTTAAAAATAAAAACCCATTTTCTGAAAAAATCATTTTAGTTGACATTGCGCCAATAACCCCTTGTCCATATAGATTTATCCCCAAGCGACTTAGACTTGTTTTAACCTATATTCTCGAAAATATCGTATTTCCTTGGGTCAACTCTATCCATGCACTACACCGCTCATAAGTCCATATCCACTTCCTGATGCGTATCCTGATTATTCGGAGAAAAATCCATACCCCATTCTTTGCTTAATAGACAAAACGAAACTCACCAATTCTCCATTAGTCCAACAAAACTTCCGCAGCAAACACAAGGCTTTTGCAGAAGCAAAAATATCGCGCTATAAACGTATTAATTTTCTTTGACCCAGACTCAAGCTTGCCTTTTGGGATTCCTTCCTTTCTTGCATAGAAGAGTTTTCTTGCTTCTAGGAAGAGACAAATAGGGCTTATAAAAGGCTCTACTAGGAAATTAGGATGTTATTCGAATAGGAAGTGATAAGGGGTGCCTTCCTGCAAACCACACCCTTTCAGGAGGCTATTCAGTAGGACTTCTGGCAATCATAAATAGCAATATTAATTTAAGGGTATCCATCCAACTAAGAACTGCCAAACAAGTTTTTTTTAACTTTATTCTCGGTATTTATATTAGACTTCGATGTATGATGGGAATAATATTAAATTGTATATTTCAAGTTTTAGAACGTTTCTTGTGAGTAGGCTTCAAGGAAAATATCATTCTGTAGAAAATTAGAAAATAGTGTAGAGTATATCAGATTCGTTTACTCCAAACGTTATTATTGTATATTAAAATTATTATAATTTTTAATTTATGCATATTTATAATAAAAACTATTTTAGAATCTTACAGAATGGCGGTTTGGATTCAAAGCAAAACTAAGTTGTAAGGTATAGATAAAGTACCTTTTCTAAACCTAGACAATTTGACGAATCCTATAATCATTTTGATGGATTGGGTTTTCTTATATTTAGAAGTTCATTACTTGAAATATCCCGCTCTCTAAATTGTTTAAAGAGGGTTTATTAACTAATCCTCATTGGATGAAGGATTGTTTATAAATTAATTCAATTTTTATATATCACCTCTTAAGTTTTACTGTCTTTGCAGTGTGACGCAAAACAAATGTTCCCATATAATGAATAAATTTGCTTTTATACGTTAGCTATCGCGTTTAAATGCTATTTGTTTATGCATAAAATTTATCGATGCTATTTGTATAATACGGATTAGGATTAATTGGATGAACATACTGCAATAAAATGGAAAATGCAATTTTTTACACTTCTACGGTGTGCTTAAATGAAATCTTACATAATCTTCTATAAATGTAAGTTTTCATAAAAGGTAAGTTTTTAAAAAACGTTTTTGAATTAATTCAATTTTTTAAGCTTGAACTCAGCATTATCATTGTATGCATTTGTATAGTGGGTATGAAAGAGAGAGAGAGAACAGAGAGAGATAGCATTAAAGAGAAATATAGACTACTAGTTAGATAGAGAAAAATAGGAAAAGAAAGATAGTATTAGAGAGACTAGAGTACTAGTTACAGAGAGATAAATAGAGAGATAAAGATAGTCTAGAGAGAGAAAGAGAGAGAGAGTATTAGATAATGTGAGAGAGAGAAGTGATAAAGTATTAGAGATATAGTTAAAGAGATAGGGTATTAGATATAGAGAAATAGAGGTAGAGTATTAGAGAGATAGAGTATTAGATAGAGTGAGAGAGGAGAGATAAATTATTTTACAGATATATAGTATTAGATAGAGAGAGAGTATTAGATAGAGTGAGAGAAAAAGGGAGGTATAGAGTATTAGGTAGAATGACAAAGAGAAAAAGAGAGATAGAGAATGTAAATTTAAAAGTATAATTGAATTATGTTAGTGTTTAAACAGAATTGCACAAAAATATAAATTTCATCACGAGTCGTTTAGGGTTAGAACCCTACATCAATCTCAGGTTATGTTTGTTTCGTCTTAATTGTGTGTATATAAGATAAATCAACTCACTAACAGTAAGCCAGAGTACAAACCACTTAACTATCATGTAGGTAGAGAGTGTTAAGGTGTTTACACTTTGGACGACAAGTATTAAAAGAACGCAACAACAACAGTCCCTGGACTTATTTTATGTTGTTTTGAACTTAAAAAAAACAACGAAAAATAAACACTGTCATTTATTTACTCACGCCGCATGAGTTGACAATAAACTGTGGAATCATGCCAACTCTCGGGACATTCCTTCACGTACGGCAAAGTCTAGCACGATGTTTCTACGACGTTATTTCGACGTTACTTCGACGTCAAGCACTGGAATTACTGTCTGGATAATGGATTCCGCCTTATTTTATCGATTGAGTCTCCATAGCTGGAGTTTCACTAATGGAAATATAGTTTTATGTTTAAAAACATGGTTTTTTAACCGTTGCCTGCTGTTGGTGTAATGACGGAAAAGTAGACCTGCTCCCGTGAGGATTTGAGGACTCTTTTTCTGCGATATAGATTGTTTTTTATTTTCTCTTTTTAATCGTAAAATAGACTGGATGGGCTTTTTTGTATGGCGGAAAAAGCCTACAGTGCATCAATTCTGAAAATTGATCTTGTGGACTCAGATCATTGAGCGGATTCTAGTGTAAAGATAGAATGTGTTGATTGAATAAAAGAGGAACGATAAATATTAAAATTGCAATATATATATATATATATATATATATATATATATATATATATATATATATATATATATATATATATATATATATATATATATATATATATATATATATATATATATATATATATATATATATATATATATATATATATATATATATATATATATATATATATATATATATATATATATATATATATATATATATATATATATATATATATATATATATATATATATATATATATATAAATTCTTTTAACACCTGAATTTTCAATTTAAGGGGCAAGAAGAACAAGGTAATGTTACATAAATCAATTTCAAAGAATCATATATTTTTAAATCCACAGCAGATTTAAATCTGCTGTGGACATCCTGTGTGTAACATTCTTAATAAGTGCTAATAAATTTATAAGTGCTAATAAATATATATTTAATTTTTCAACAAATAAACATGTTTCTATTCATCGTAAGCTAAAGGGCATATATATATATTTTTAAAATTATTTTAACATATGAATTTTAAATTTAAGGGCACGTAGAAGAAGGGGTAATGTTACAAAAATAACTCTCTGATAAACAAACATTTTTAAATCCATAGCAGATTTAAACATAAATGTAACTTATCCCTTCTAAGTGCTAATAAATATATATTTAATTTTTCAACAAATATACATGTTTATATTCATTGTAAGCTAAAGGGAATATATTATTTAAAAAAAATATTTTAACACATGAATTTTGAATTAAAGGGGCGCGTTGAACAAGGGGTTATATTACAAAAATCAATTTCTAAGAAACATATATTTATAAATCCATAGAAGATTTAAACAGTGTAATGTAGTCCTTCCTACTATTCTGCATTTTACAGCAAGCAGAGCTAAATATTGTTGGAGCAAGACAGATTGCTCTAATTAACTTTTGTATCCACCAAATTTTTAAAAAATTTAAAATTTTAGATAACAACTTCCTTGTATGACTAATATTTTCGATTCTAATAAGAAAAATAAATTATTAAGTCAGGTATATTACGATAAAATCAGAAATATTAAGTTATTATTATTATACCCATATTATGTATTTTTTTTTAATAATATAAAAAATTAACATATATTTTTATTTTGCAGTGAACTTTTCCTTTAATGAAAGATTTTATTTCTGGAAATTTCTTTCATAATTTCATAATCTTTCTAAAATCTCATCTGGTAGATGAGATTTTAGATCATATATTTTTATGCAAAACCCGTAACCCGGAATAAATTAAACTTTTCAAAATTTAGATCAATCAATCACATATATCAAAAGCATTTTTTTAATAAATCAAGCGACCCGGTCGGGTTTGCAACGCTAAGTCAATATTATCTATACAAAAGTGTGTTAGAATTGAATTAGGGTATTGTGACTCAAAAAATATGTAACAACAAGCAAATTACATTAGAAATATTTATTTCCACTTTTCTTAAATGTTTAGCTAATCTTAATGTTTCCAAAGTCATTCAAAAAAGTAATATTTGTTCTATATTGCTTTTCAAATATTAGACACTTTTAAAATGAATCATAGACCATTATCGAGTAGAAGTAAAAAAAATATTTCAGCTTTGGTACCAAATTGCTGTATGTGATATTATGCCATGTTTATTTCCAAAGAAAGAATATATTAAATGTAAAAACACAATAAATTATTAAAATGTTAACTAAAATCGAAAAATAACAAGGAAACATTTTAAAATGAAACAGCTCAAGATAATTACTTTCCAACTTGATAAAAGTTTGCGATCAAATTTCACCTTTATTGAAGCCGAATAACATGATAAAATTTCAGATCTATTATGTTCGAATATTGAAAATAAAATACACTTTCTATAGTTGTGTGAAAATATTTTTTCAATTATAAAACCCAACTTTAACAAAAATATCGATTGAAAGAAATGTCCAATATTTAGCACATAATAAGATCCATAATTGATATGATAGTCTATTAACTTCCATTCTTTTGAAATAGCGGACACCAAATATGTCGTTTAGACATTGCTTTTTTCCCAACAAATCATACAGATAGTCTATATTGCACTGATTCGACTAACTATTTTCATTCCTATCTGGTAGATGACTATCATAAATAATTACCGAAAACGCTATTCATTTTTAAAGTAATAATGGCAAACTATCCTATCGCGTATAAGTTTTAATATAAATTCCCAATCGTCATGGGGTCTCTTTAAAAGAGCCGCAGTTCAATTTAGTTCCGCACCAACATATTTTACAACCCTTTTTGTCCCTGGATTGAACTGTTGTCTTCAAAAAATAAATAAAAATAAACAGGGAAATTTAAATCGTCCATCGTTCTTTGAGCCGCGCCGCTACGGAGTTTATCGCTCGAAGTAAAGGTAGCTTCTTGTAAGAAAAAAGGGCATGTCGCTTTAAGGGCAAAAGGAAAGAGAGGGGTACTTAGTTCCTTTTCTTTTCAGCAAGCATATCTCAAAGTTGGGAGATTTTCTTATTTTTGATCCGTCCCTGTCGAAGAGTATTGTCGTTTCTGGAGGAGTCTCTAAGATCTGGAGATACCAGAGATTTTGATCACCACTGTGTAGTGGAAAGTGGCCCTTAAGAAAGACAAGATGAGCAGTTGCGCTTTTCTTTCTCTTGTAAAACGAAACTGTTGAGAATCTTTTCTTTAATGAATTATTTTTTGGGAGATACTGGATATATAAATTTAATGGAAGGAAAACCAGGAGAGTAATTTGTTTGATTTGTTTTAAAATGTTTTTTTTCCGTCTATTTTCGTCAGTTGATCTTGTTGTCGCATGCGATGCGCACTATTTTGGAATTCATGGAAATAATCTATATAACTATAAATATTAAATCTAATCCTACATAATGTTTTAATTTAAATTTTTTGAAATTAGTTCAAATTAAAACATATTTATATAAAAAATTAAGATTAAGATGTCATGCATTAAAAATATAGATTAAATATATAGCGAAAAAATTTGTTTTCTTATAGCGAAATCCACTGTTTTCTTATAGCGAAAATAACTGTCCCTTTATAGCGAAAACAAATGCAAGATTTTGAGATTATGATGAGGAAACAAGTATAAATTAAAAAAAAAGAATATGAATGTATTTATTTTGATAGAAACTTACCCAGTAAAAAACATCAGCATTAAACCTTCGCAAAATTGTAAAATTGATAATTTTATGCAGAAACCTGCAGTTTTTTAGAATATTATTCCTTTTTAAAACATAATCTTAATTTATATAAAAAAATTAAGATTAAAATATCATGTATTAGATATATAAATTAAATATATAGCGAAAACATTGTTCTCTTATAGCAAAAAACACTGTCCTTTTATATCGAAAACAACTGTACGATTTCGAGATTACATTTAAAATGAGGTTTGGAAAACAAGTATATTTATTAAAAAAATTATAATATATTAATTTAGATAGAAACTTACACAATAAAACAAAACCAGCATTAAACCTTCATCAAAATGAATTGAAGATTTTATGCAGGAAAACTGAAGTTTTTTTTTAGAATATATATTAAGTTAAAAGTTTTTGTTTCATATTCCTTCTTGTAAAAAAAAAACTTTAAAAAAGCTTCAATTTTGAAACATTGAAGCTATTGAAGGGAAAATGTATATTTTTTAAAGATTTTATATAGAAAAATTAAAAACTTTAAAAAAACTGCAATTTTTTCCAAATTCCCTTATAAGACCTACAAATTGTTTTTTTAGATACTAATCAAAATTTGGATGAGTAAAAGCGGTTAGATTTTCGAACAGGAGTAGTAGTTTTTATTTATAATACAAAGACACATTTTTTCTCTCAATATACACTGTAAAAAAAGTACTTAAAGATGAGTACCTGATCATACAAAATAAAACAATACTGTAACAAAAATAAAACTCAGTATTCGGAGCTATTATAAACATCTAATGTAATAAAAAATGAGCATATTTTACTTATTTTTAAGTATCTATTTTTTTAACAGTTTAGAAATACCTTCTATACAACAACCATCAATTAGAGTCGATTGATTAATTTCCAAAGCAACTTTTTTATTTATTACAACGACCTCTTCGTTACACCGATCACTCGTATTGGTCCCATGAAAGTAGTTATATCAAAAATAAACTAATCTAATTTTATAATACCCTTAGCGACAGCCAAGTGCCATTTTCTAAAGTAAAAAAAAAATACTTAAAAATGAAGGACCAATAGTTATTCCTTCCTGCTTTCATTTCTCCAAATTATTTAAATTATAAACTTTGCGTTAAGTTCAAGAACCAGAATTAAATTAACACTTAAAAACCAGCTATTGTAAAATACGGAAATAAACAGATAGCTATAATTCGATAAAGCGTCATTAACGTATTTGTTCGTTTAACGAAATTACAAAAAATAGACAACAACTTCTTTTAATCACAAAAACAAACCAACGTAGTTTTTTAACTAACGACGTACTTGTTAAGAGGCAATTAGGAATGGCATCATATTATTATCCAGCATTAACTATCATAAAACAAATGTTTGAAAACTTAACATATGTGCTTGTTAAGGTGAGTGAAGACAACGAGTTGATTTCTTTTTACAGAAATATCATTTAATTTGATTTATAACTATCAAGAAAATTTAAAGTAAAATATTTGGATGTTTTCAAAGCCTCAAATTCGAAGTACCAGGTTGATAAACAGATTGTTTAAAATTTAAAAGTTTTTTTTAAATTTAAATGAACCCCATATTTATACTTAAGTAATTGTTTTTTTAATGGATATGACAGCTGTCAAATGTTTTCAAGACGAGTTAGGTTAAGAATTAAGATAAAATCTATGAGAATTATATTTCTAAATGAATTTTTTATGCATTTATAATTAAATAAATCGAGTGTTTCCGTAGTTTTAGTCATAAACACATTGTGCATTTCAAAATAAGCCTTTATTTTCTAAAGAAAATCATCTTCAATTAAAGTGATTTATCATAAAGTTGATCGAATATTTAAGCTAATAAGATGATATATCAAACTTATTCATATGAAACAGATAGAGTTTTTCTATTTGTCGATTTAGATTAGATTAATGATAATTTTAATTGTAAGTTAGAAGAAAATATTTTGAAATGTTGGATGTTTGTAAACTTCAAATAATTGTATTTTTTACTAAAACGGTTGGTCATCTGATCATGGATCAACATTCCGAGGTTGTGTACCCGAGTATTTCATTCAGCCCGTAACTTCACCAATATCCTATTATGTAGCTCTAGTGCGACGATTATACAACCAACAAAACATTAAAATAGTGTTTATTTCGAAAAATTTCTGAAAATTTCGGTGTTTTTTGTATAAACAATTCTGTCTTTTTATAAAGAAGTTTTATTATACTCCAATAACTTCTTAAATTTGGTTTCGGGATAAAATGTATTTGTATTAATTTTCACATTATGAAGAAAATTAATTTTTAAAATATATATTTTATCAGAATCTAAAGAAACAAAAGTAACGGACTCTATGCACGTTACGTCATCTTTTTGTATGAGTAGCATCAAGCGCATATAATCTTAATGTATTCTTCTAACCATGTGCTTTTTATTTTCACTAATCGCAGATGCAAAATCGGTTCATAATCCTCATGCATGTGATTTCGAAACCAGGCCGTGCATTGCTTTCCATAACATTCTTAAATTAAAGTAAAATAATTAGTTAATAATTATAAGATAATTAATTAAAGTAATTAAAAATTCGAATTTTAAATAAGTAAAAATCTCAAAAATGGAGCATAAAATCTCATGAATTGGTTAAAAGTTATTTTTAATGATAACACATAATACAAAATCAATATAAAAATTGTCATTACCAAAATGAAGTGTCCAATTATGTAGCACATAACTCAACAGGCTCATTTTAAATCTTGTAAAAAATTTTAATCTAGTAAACATCACAAAAATTTACCACAAAATCTCATTCATTGGTAAAAAGTTATTTTAAACAGAAATCATAAAACAAAATCTATCGTCAAAATCACAATAAAAATCGTCATAAGTGTCCAAATATGTAGCCCGTAACTCAACAGGGTCATTTTAAATCATGTAAAAATTGCAAAAGTGTATAAATTTCATTTATTGGTCAAAAGTTATTTTAAAGCTAAATCATAATACAAAATCAATCATCAAAATCAAAAGGAAGTATCCAAATATGTAGCACGCAACTCAACAAGCTCCTTTTAAATAAGTAAAAATCGCAAAAATATAGCACAAAATCTCATTTATTGGTTAAAACTTATTTTTAAAGCTAAATCGTAATACAAAATCAATCGTCAAAATCAAACTCAAAATCATCATCACCAAAATGAAGTCTCCAAATATGTAGCACAATGGGGCCACAGGCTCATTTTAAATCTTGATTCTTGTCAAAATATAAATAAAAACAATTTATATAGCACTTAAATAAAAAAAAAACATCTGCGACAATCTCTTACATAACATCAGTCATTTGTTCCTTCCCAACTGTATTTGACATTAATGCTTTACCAATAAACCTCTAATAAGACGATAGGTCATTCATCTTTGGCGAATATCACATCTGCTTGCACAGTTCTATTCTTCGGTCTGTAGTTGGAACATCTGGTAGCCTATCGTTCTTTAATATCAACGCAAAGAGTTTTCCCTAAATAACTCATTGAAGAATAAAGAATACGCGTAAAACGAAACGCAAAAATGAAATACGATTTTTGACGAATTGCCAACGGCTTGGGTTTTATTCTTTCATTTTTTTTGTAGATAATAGCAAACGATATCAAAGTGTGGTAACATTTGACGCGCTTTTCGTTTTTATCGCAGATTATTAACAAAACGAATATAGTGTATTTATCTGGCTCTCATTTAAACGATAAAATGGTTCTTTCACTTCAAATAGTATACGGAAAAACATATTTATAGATAACTTAAAGACATAAATTCTTAAGCCCATTGTAAATATTCCCTATTTTAAAAGTTCCAAATTATTGGCTCTATAATACTAGGAATTTTGGAAACTGTAGACCGAGCGACACCAAAAAAAAATGAACTTGAAACTATTAAAACGGCCAGCATCTGAAATGGAATGAATTTTTTTAAAAAAAAATCATATACGTCGTTTTAATGACTTTAAGAAACATGCCTAATTTGAAGAAATTCGAACGAGTTTGGTCGTGACTGTGTAACAAATAAATTTACAGAAAAACAGACGAAATTCCAACGATAGTGTTAAAAAAATCATTCCTGAAAAATATTTATAACAAGCAAAATTGGTATTATTATTAAGAATGGACACTAAGCACTACCGCAGTGTCGACATCAAATTTTTGATGATAAACAATTGATTTTGTATTAGTGAACAAAAAACCACGTACTGAAGGCAACATTTTTATGTACTAAATGATAGGTACATGAGCTTTTGTTATCCTAAGATGACGCCAAAATGCATAGAGTCCATTCAAATATTCTTTTGGAAACATTTCACATAAAGGCCGACTTTACGGAGAGTATAACGAATTAATTTTGAGATCTTGAGTACCTGCATTGAACCAAAAGCAATTCCTATCTTCAAATACAAATGACGCACCAATGTTATTTCAAGTACGCACTATTGAAATAGCAGTATATCGATATTATCTGATCGAGACAAAAACGTAGTTTTCAGTTGCTACGCCGCAGACAATATTGGGTAACACATAATTGACATTTTTTATAGCGCGAAAACTTCCTGAGAAAGAATCTAACTCCATATTTCCTTCACAAGTAAATAAACAACCATTCGGATATTCTAAGGTTATATTAGGATATATATAGGATATTCTATCCTATTTTACACGAGCGAGAAAAACGCGCGTGAGCTTCTCTGTGATTCGAGAATCCGAACCACGTGGTACTAATTCTCGAGTCAATGAAAACCTCACGCGCGTTTTACTCCTTCTTGTAGACGGGGGCCTTGGTATGATTTCTCGAATCTCAAAGAACCTTTACGCGCGTTTTACTCGTTCTTGTAGGAGGGGCCTTGGTATGATTTCTCGAATCTCAAAAAACCTTTACGCGCGTTTTACTCCTTCTTGTAGACGGGGCCTTGGTATGATTTCTCGAATATCAAAGAACCTTTACGCGCGTTTTACTCATTCTTGTAGAAAGGGCCTTGGTATGTTTTCTCGAATCAATGAACACCTCACGCGCGTTTTACACCTTCTTGTAGACGGGGGCCTTGGTATGATTTCTCGAATATCAAAGAACCTTTACGCGCGTTTTACTCGTTCTTGTAGAAGGGGCCTTGGTATGTTTTCTCGAATCTCAAAGAACCTTACGCGCGTTTTACTCGTTCTTGTAGAAGGGGCTTTGGTATGATTTCTCGAATCTCAAAGAACCTTTACGCGCGTTTTACTCGTTCTTGTAGAAGGGGCCTTGGTATGTTTTCTCGAATCTCAAAGAACCTTACGCGCGTTTTACTCGTTCTTGTAGAAGGGTCCTTGGTATGTTTTCTCGAATCTCAAATAACCTTTACGCGCGTTTTACTCGTTCTTGTAGAAGGGTCCTTGGTATGTTTTCTCGAATCTCAAAGAACCTTACGCGCGTTTTACTCGTTCTTGTAGAAGGGTCCTTGGTATGATTTCTCGAATCTCAAAGAACCTTACGCGCGTTTTACTCGTTCTTGTAGAAGGGTCCTTGGTATGATTTCTCGAATCTCAAAGAACCTTTACGCGTGTTTACTCATTCTTGTAGAAGGGGCCTTGGTATGATTTCTCGAATCTCAACGAACCTCACGCGCGTTTTACCCGTTCGTGTTGAATGGGATTTTCAGATTCTTATTTTTATATGGCTCTCTGATTTGAGCATACAAACCACCAGTTGTGGATTCTCGAATCACAGAGCCACCCGAAAATGCTCACGCGTGTTTTATTCGTTCGTGTAGAATGGGCCTAAATTCCATTCCACACGAACTCGAAAAAGGTCTGCTGTGATTCGTGAATCCAAATCACGTGGTTTGGATTATCGAATCACAGAGCGATCTTAAAATGCTCACGCGCGTTTATTTCGTTCTTGTAGAATTGGGCTTAATTAATCTTTACTGCTGGAAATAACATTAAAATTCAACGGAATTAAGTAAAACCTTATGATAGTTTGCGGGGCCGACATTAGCAGCCGTGGGGCCCCATTTTGGTGGCGGGGCCTTATTTTATCTTCCACACAAACTTATGAATAAGTTTGAATAAAACATACATTATGAAACTTATGAATAAGTTTGTCAGATTTTTGAAAGACCATTCAATCAACTATAAATATTTGATGCCACTACATTTTATTAAGCTAAAACATTTTTTCGAGAACCCCGTTAAATAAAAAAAGATCTACCTTAATTTATGCTGTTTATTGAATTTATAATTTATAAGCCTAACTTTCAATAGAATGAGACCACATTCATGTCAATCCCCCTAAAAGTATAACATAGTGTTTATATCCTTATACCTCATGTAGCTGATTTTAAAAACATTTCACTTCAAAATTAAACACATAAGAACGCTGGGCCCTTGCAGAAGCACGGGGCCTTGTGCGATGGCACACGTCGCACACCCCTAAAGACGTCCCTGATTGTCTGGATAAATATTTCGCAATCACATATTGGATTCGCATGCAAGCAGTAATATAATTCCTACACAGACAAAGTCAATAAAGAAGTGTTTTGTTTCATATTATAAAATATTGCTGTATACCTGAATCTATTCTAGTGTCAGTCATGGTACAGCCAATTGTAATCGCAAATTAAGAGATGATGCATTACGGGTTTATGTATTTCTAAAAACACTGTAACTTATTTATTAGTTTTTGAATTAAAATTTAATACTTTTTCGGAATTTTTGTGTTTAAAACAAATTAAAATAGCAAACATTTCCAAAAGTAATTAAATTTTAAACAATGCCCATTATTTTATTTTTTTAAAGTAATTGCTTTTTAACTTAGATTGTTGCTAATTTTTTTTGATGGAATGCTTGAGATTGAACAAATTTCTTTTACGGTAGAGATTCTTATCTGGGAAACATTTTAGATACTTTTTAATTTCTTTTAAACCTTTTAGAAAACATTTGCCAGCACAGCTAAGATAAGCTGGCCAGCCATGACGTGTCACATTATCCAAAGTTTTATACTTCTTCAATTACAATTATTCCATGTAAAGTAAAAGCGGTTTCTCAATTGAATACGACATGTTATTTTGTCATTTACTTTGTTTCATAGTTATTTTTAAAAATCTGATTATTTTAATAATTTAATTATTTTGTAAAATTAGAATAAAAATAAGAAAACAATTCACGACTCTAAATGTGTTAAGGGACACAGTCCCCAAAAATTGTAAATTTATCGATTTTTTTTTTATTTGCTAAAATTATAGTTTGGGATCTTCAAAATATGCCTGCAAAATTCTATAACTCTATTTATATCTTCAAATGAGTTATTTGGGATTTTATTCTGGATGACAGTTATGTTTTTCAAGGAACGGAAACTTAAAAATATTTTTTTCTCAGTGTTTGGTTATACTTTAAATTAAGTTTTTCAAATCACTAAGCCTTTTTTATTATTAATTTAGAAATGTATAATCTAAGAATATTGTAGAATATGTGCATATTATAAATTGTCATGCTAATATGCTAAATGAAAAGTATTTTTTTAATTGTTTTTAATAAATATTAAAGTAAAAAAAATGAGTTTAAAGGAAAATTTTTGTGTTATAATGAATAACTATCTATATAAAAATTAAATACATGTAATAAACACATTTTTAATGTTAATTCTTATATATTATAGTTCAAAGGAGCCAAGAAAAAAATTTGGCCAAAAAATATAAATATTTAAAAAAAAAACTTAGCGTTAGAAAAATTTTAAATATTTTTTTAAAGTTTAAATTTTGAACAAAATATACTTAATTGTCGAATTTTTGTGGGATGAAATATTGTTCTTTTATATAAATTTAATTATCATACATTAAAACTTTAATTAAAACATTCAAAAATAAAATAAATAAAAGGAAAACATTATTATCCAACTTTTAAACTTCAAGTAACTCCAAGTAATAAAAAAATAGGAAAAAAACAATATATATTAAAGGTGTAAAATATACATTTTATGAATATAAACTACATACTACTTTTTTTAAAAAAAATAGTTAAGTTTTTTAACTATAATATTTTTAAGCAATTTGATTACAAGGAATGTATTTCAAGATTTCTTTGTTTTAACTTTCTTATTTAATAGTTAAACATTTCCAAAAACTGCTCCTTATTTACATAAAGACAGTTTGCGAATATTTCTCCCTGACAGGCGGCCCTGCCATTGCAATCAAAACACTATCGCTTGAGTTTTCAATTGCCAAGAATGACTAGGTAGTTTTCAAAGATCTTAAGCAGTCTGCATCCAAGTGTACGCGACATGCAATATTATTAGCGGGATAAGAACCAGCTGATTAGATTCCCGACCATGTCCAATTAAAGGAGTTTGTCGTGACTTGGAAGAATTTGGTCTCGGCCAAATTTCACTGAAAGGGTTTAGAGTTTCAGCAAGTTTCCGGTGCTCCAGAATTAGTGGCTATTTTAAGGCAAATGACCCGATCGAAATGACAATGCAAATTATATCATGTTTCTATATTATTATTGTACATTGTTATTTTTGATAAGGAGAAATTTGAGTTGCAGTAAATACATCGACATAAAATTTAGTGGTATTGTAAATAATTGAACAAATTATTTTGAAGTGTTATAGTAACTCTTTTTGCTCTCTATGACCGTATTATAAGAAATAATACGAAAACATACCGTAACGAACAGTTAACGTAGATTGCGAATTACAATTAATAAGTTCTTTTGAAAATTGGTATTTTTCTACAATACCCAAATCCATGTAAATCTTTCACAAAAGTCATAAATAGAAGATGGTGCGCATGTCATACAATGTTATCAACTTTTCTCTCATCGTGATTTCTAATAGACAACCTAATGACCCAACAATGTAATTAATTTACCTTTTGTTAAGAATTTTACAAATATATGTTAATGGAATATACTACATGACATACTTGTGAGAAAAATGGCAAAGCAATGTAATTAATTAAATTTTTTTAAGTATTTTACAAATATTGGTAATGGAATATACTACATGGCATATGTGTTAGTCTGAACAAATTTGTACTATTTATCATATACCCTCTAAGAGTTTTTTATATGGCAATACTCTATATTGAATAGTGGATGTCAACAATAATCTACCCATTGGGTGTTATTCATATATTATGTTATTATATATATACCCCTGTAAAGGTTAAAGTGATACTGCATGGTTTATATGTAACGTAAGTATTCGATGCTACAAAGCATTGTGGCCATAGTTAAGCTATACATTAAATGTAAAGGTCAACTTATATATAGGCAATAATTTTCGAAAAATAAATTATTTATAGCTGTGTTTGATTAAAGCAGACAATATGTTTGAATTACTTCTTATATTTATAAACAGCAGTTCTGGGCACAGTAGACCTAGCGACCAAGAAAAAAACGCATATATATTTATTTTACTGACTTTAAGCAGCATTCTTGTTGAATTTTAAGAAAATCGAACAATGCATTTGATCTTAAATGCGTAACAAACAAATTAACAGACAAACAGACGAAGTACTGATAGATCGAGTTATAACAGAGACTTCGTTAAAACTTGCTCAACTATTTTGCAGAGCTTTCTAAAACACCAGATTAAAAATTAAATTAATTAAGATTTGTTTATTGATAGTTGTTTTAAAACTGCTGTACAATTAAAAAAAACAACCATGGATTAAATTTGACATTTTATACAGTTAAAATATGAATTATAAACCACTCAGAAATAAAACGAAAAGAGACAAGATACTTAACGGGGGCGGATTCTCCGATAATTTTATAGCACAAACAAAATTGATCGTCTTTAAACAATGTAGAATAACTTACTCCGAATATTCGATCCAAGGGGCGTATTTGAACCTCCCCCACCCCTTTCTACCTTGCATATTTAATGCTGACTCAATTGCGTGCAAGTTTCCATTATTCGCATACACGCTGCTAAACAATTGTGCGAACTAACATGGAGATTCAGGGGCTATGCAATAAATCTCGTCCTGTAGTCTTCGCTGGAAAGTGAGTCTCCTGGTGTAATTCAACTCACTTGATCTTTTATTTGGGACAGAGAAACTTTGGGATCTGCAGGAAAATCTTTTACTTGGATTGGTTTTCATTTTAGCATGTGAAATGTATCAAAGGGGCAGGAATATAATAAGTTTTCTTACTGTACAATGCTAAAAATAGGTATTCAAAAATAAGTAAAATGTACTAATTTTTTAATTTAAATGTCAAAGAAACTTAAATCTAAATAAATTTAAATATCAACGAAATATGCATACTAAAAATATTCAAGCATTATAGAAATATATAATTAAATATAAATTTTAATTTTAAATAAATTTAAATATTAAATAAATTAAATATTAAATAAATTTAAATATTAAATAAATTTAAATATTAAATAAATTTAAATATTAAATAAATTTAAATATTAAATAAATTTAAATATTAAATCAACTTAAATAATAAATAAATTTAAATATTAAATAAATTTAAATATTAAGTATATTATATATATAAAAGACATTTATATATTAAAACCATGCAAATAATAAAGAATTTTACATATTAAAAAAATTAAAAGTAAAAGAAACTTAATAAACATTAAGTGCATTTAAATATTAAATCAATTTTTAAATATTAAAACAATTTATATATTAAATCAATTTAAATATTTAATAACTTTAAATATTAATAACTTTAAATATTAACTAACTTTAAATATTAAATAACTTTAAGTATTAAATGGCGTTAAACAATATCAATTTAACATTAAAAAGTATATAAATTTAAATAGATTTAAATATTAAATATTATATAAATTTAAATATATTTAAATATAAAATATATTTAAATATTAAATATAAACTTAAATATTGAATAATTTTTTATAAAAAAATTAATTTAAATATTAAATAAAATTAAACTTTAAATATGTTCAAATATTAAATACAATTAAATATTAAATAAATTTAAATATTAATTAGCTTTACATAATAAATAAATTTAAATATTGAATAAATTTAAATACTAAATAAATTTAATTATTAAATAAATTCACATTTTAATAAATTCACGTATTAAATAAATTTAAATATGAAATAAATTTAAATATGAAATAAATTTAAATATGAAATAAATTTAAATATGAAATAAATTTAAATATGAAATAAATTTAAATATGAAATAAATTTAAATATGAAATAAATTTAAATATGAAATAAATTTAAATATGAAATAAATTTAAATATGAAATAAATTTAAATATGAAATAAATTTAAATATGAAATAAATTTAAATATGAAATAAATTTAAATATGAAATAAATTTAAATAAGAAATAAATTTAAATATTAAATAAATTTAAATATTAAATAAATTTAAATATTAAATAAATTTAAATATGAAATAAATTTAAATATGAAATAAATTTAAATATGAAATAAATTTAAATATGAAATAAATTTAAATATGAAATAAATTTAAATATGTAATAAATTTAAATATTAAATAAATTTAAATATTAAATAAATTTAAATATGAAATAAATTTAAATATGAAATAAATTGATATATGAAATAAATTGAAATATGAAATAAATTTAAATATGAAAAAAATTTAATAATGAAGTAAATTTAAATATGAAATAAATTTAAATATTAAAAAAAATTAAATAAAAAATAGTCTTAAAATAAAGCTAAGTGTATACGAAGCATACTAAGCATGGTATAAAAATACTAACTTTTTAAAAACATAACTAGTTAAATTAACCTTATTTAATTATAATTCTCAATATATTTCCGGATTTAGTGAACATAACTCACATCCATTGACCATTTTACTATCAATGTGAAGAATTTATTTTAAAATTATTTTAATCCATTAAACATTTATCTATGAAAGAAACGGATAGATATAAGCTCGGTTTCATCCAATACCAAACGCTCCCCCTTTCAAAATATGACTTATGCCCCTTTTTACAGCCACCCCCTCAAATGATTGCGATGGGAGCGAAACAGGGGAAAAAAATACTTCCAATGGGGTAATAGTGTCGAAAAGTAACACAGGCTGTACCGAATGATGTAGACAATGTTTTTGTATCGACGTAACCGTCTGTCTGTTCCAGTTGCCATGGCAATGAATGACATTAAGAGGGTAGCGTGCAGTATCTTCTGAAGAGTAGCCATGGAACCCTTTTTTCGCTGTACAACGCTAAATGGAGATAAGGATATTAAAAAGGTAAAAAAGAGCTCTGGAATATACTTTCACCGGTGTTTTTTTAATTAACCTATCTCAAGAGATATAGGTTCCGGGTTTGGTAACGACTTTTGGAGGAGAAAGTTCAGCTTTGGAATTGAGACGGCTGAAAATTATCTGGTTCTAAATCAGGTAGTTGTCTGGTCTACGTGTAAGTTATTAATAGTAAAGTTGGTAATGAAATTATAGTTGACCAGCAAATATCGAAGTTGGGTGATGTAACCACAGAAATCGTGAGTTTGAGCTTTCTGTAAAATTAACTTTTTCACTTTTTTAGTGGTATATTGTAACGTTGCTCTGTAAGAAAAAGGGGTGCTTAAAAATGAGTACATGAACGTACTCGTTTTTCTTTGAGTATAATTGCATCGTAAATATGCGATGACGTACTCAAATTTAAGTAATCGTAGTTCCGCATAAATGATCAGTGTGATTTAATATTGCTATTATCTGCTTTTGTTCAAACCATCTTAACTAAGCGACCTGACAAACTTGAAATATTTGTGCAGAAGATGGTTTTCCACGTTATTTGATGTCGATTGCTTAAATGGAAACTGAGTTATTATTATTCAATTATCTTACTTCCCATTCTTTTGGCACACCTTTTTAACATTACTTCAGTTTATAACTTCTCCACGTCGCCCTGGTAGCTTAACGGATAAAGCTGTGGAAAGAGGTGCCTGCAGATGTGGGTTCGATTCTCAGTAAGTCTTGGTTGTAATTGTCGATATTTATTTAAAGTGATTTATGAAGACAGCCTATGTAGGCTAGCATTTGCCCTTTTAATTCATTTTTATCAATTGCCCTCATTTTTAAGTATATGTCTTTTTCAAAATTGAAACTTATGTATTCGGAGCCATGATAAGCATCGAATATAATGAAAATGAGTACATTTTACTTATTTTTGAATACGTATATTTAACAGTGTGGTATATTGTGACGTTATCATGCATTTATATATTTTACCGTACTCGATATACAGAGTGGTCATAAATGGTTGGGTGTATCCCATTTTTAAGTATAGGCATAATAAAACATAATGTTTGCAACATTTTCGAAACAAGTCGCTTAGCTATAGTAGCAACAAACAAAGTAGTTAAAGTGCAGCAAAATGAATGGTTTATTATTTGTCAGCTAAGCAATGACCATAACACAATAATTTGTATCCACCCTGTATGGGACATTTTGCATTGAAAAAGTTATACGCAGTGCTGAAGTTAATTGAGAACTATAAAAGTGCTCTTCTAATTGAGAAATTGTTCTATTGAGAAATTGTTCTATTGAGAAACTATTCTATTGAGAAATTGTTCTATTGAGAAATTGTTCTATTGAGAAATTGTTCTATTGATAAATTGTTCTATTGAGAAACTGTTCTATTGAGAAACTGTTCTATTGAGAAATTGTTCTATTGAGAAATTGTTCTATTGAGAAACTGTTCTATTGAGAAACTGTACTATTGAGAAACTGTTCTATTGAGAAATTGTTCTATTGAGAAATTGTTCTATTGAGAAATTGTTCTATTGAGAAATTATATATACGTCAGTTTTACTAAAACCATTAAACTCGGTTAATCTATATAAAAAATGAGCGTCGTTAATTTGAGAGTATAATTACCAATTTATAACACGCACTGAATCTAGTTGTTAAACATTACTACTCATTAATTTTTTTCAAACTTTTCAACAATTTATATTATACGATTATGTATACGTATATTATATATACGATTACTTTATTACACAGTTAAAAATTTAGTACAACCTTGCATCAAAATTTAGCACCCATTTAGCTGCAACCATTATTTGGTGCTTAGTTTCCCCATTTCATATTGCTACCACGGATACCATTTAGTAGGGAAACGTTGCACCAAAACTCATAATTTCTTTTCCTCATTTCATGGTAAAACGTTGAACCAAAATTCGCGTTTTCGGTACCCTATATTATGGTGAAACGCCGGTATAATTTGTTGGATGTTCTGGACGATTTTCTAGTATATTTGTAGCGAAGCTGTCAACCCTCCGATCGCAAGTTCACTACTTTTTTACTTTTTTTGTCAAGTCCACCGCACGGGCTCAAACTAGAAATCCTCTGATTACCAGCTGAACGCCTTTATACACTGAGCAATCGGGCCCCTAATGCAAGAGGATTGAGGGGATTCCCCGGTTTGTAGATTCAGCGAAGGTTTCGGTTGCAGTTTAGGAGATTGCACCATTGTTTGGTAAAAGCTACGCTGTTCTCGATCAAGGATTAATGGTTCAACCTAGAATGCACCATAATATGGTGTAAGTTGCTGCAGAGCACTAAGATATGGTGCAACGTTGAACTGAAATTTTTAACAGCGTATATATACGGATTTTTTTATTACAGATTGCGTTTATTCTACCAAGGGGTCATGTGTAATAACTGATAAACAAACAAAATTATGTTTCTTTATCGACTAACCGGGATCTCTGATATTGATTTACAATACAAGTCTCACACTGCCAATCCATCTACGAGGATTATCCTTATGGATCCGATTTCATTCGGTCACTCTATTGATTAAAGAGTAGATAGAAGCTGGTCAGTTTATTGGCCAAATGATACTAAAGGTATTTATTACTAGTCCCTTCTTCCACTGGCCCCTTTAATTGTCACAAGGATAATTTTTTAAAAAAATATTTACTTGCTTCATTAGAGCAGAACAAAAAAAAACTCCAAATATTAAAAATCCTATATAAAAAGATTAATCTAAATGCTCATTAATATAACCCACATGTATATCAATTCCTTTAATAGTTCTTGCTTTGACACACACAATACAAAACTTTTTTCACGAAAGTATTTAAATATGATTGCTTTTAAAAGAAAACTAAATAGGTTCGTAATAGGTGCAAAAAATAATTTGAGCACATTAAAAGACTCATCACTGTCTTAGTTTATAGTAGCGTATAATGCATATCAACATATTTGCAATTGTAAATTTTTATGTTGTAATCTTAAGAAATCTATTCGTCATTTTTTTCTTGAATAGATATTGCGTAATAAAAAGCATTAACCATTTATTCCATTTTTAAGGTACACCAGTGTCCTAATTTTGATTAGAAGTAACCTTTTTCGCTCAGGTATCACTTTTACTAGTTACGATCAACAGCTGTATAACGTTTAACGATAATTTGTTGTTATGTCTGCATTTCCAAAGCCATAAAGAGTACTGAAACTACAATTTTCCAATAAAATCAGCGATTAAAGGGCCCAAAAAAATAAAATCCGTTGACTATTGTTTGCGCTTTATCATAACATCAAACACTCTAAAAAAACAGACTTTCAAACCTAAAAATCTATCTAGCTATTACATCACGTGAAGCACACATTTTAGCTTGCGCAGGTGTCATATAGAAGCTTCATAGTAGGAAGCACATCCGTCTTGTGTGCACAGTACAGCGGGCTTGACAAGTTTGGAATTTGATAACGTAAAAGACACTTTTTTTTGTCTTCTTGTTCTTTCAGAGTCATAAAACTATGTTCACTAAACAATAATTAGTAGTCATTTGTATTCCGCTATTCTCAACACCTGCTTGCAGTTAACGTCATGGTGTATGGTCAAGGATTCGAAGCATGGAAACGCAGGTTTCGAACTATCACGCAATAGTTCGCAATCTGTTTAACTAATGAATTGGTACTTGTAAGATAATGAAAACTGGGATATGTACCTATCGAGTTTTAAGAGTCAAAAGGAGTAATAACACACTAATAATTTACATAATGAATAATAAGGGACATAAGGAGTAATATGAGAGGAGTAATATAAAACATAAAGAGTAATAAGAGTCATAGGAGTAATATAAGACATAAATAGTAATAAGAGACACAAGGAGTAATATAAGACATAAATAGTAATAATAATCATAAAGATTAATAAGTTACATAAGGAGTAAGAATATGTATAAGAGGAAATAAAATATATAAGAAATAATAATATATAAAAATACATAGATAATATATAAAATAGATAATATATAAAATAGATAATATATAAAATAGATAATATATAAAATAGATAATATATAAAATAGATAATATATAAAATAGATAATATATAAAATAGATAATATATAAAATAGATAATATATAAAATAGATAATATATAAAATAGATATATATAAAATAGATAATATATAAAATAGATAATATATAAAATGGATAATATATAAAATAGATAATATATAAAATAGATAATATATAAATATAGATAACATATAAAATAGATAATATATAAAATAGATAATAAGATAAATATAAGGAGCAATAAAAGTCATTACCAGTAAAAAAAAGTATAGGTTAATATAAGATGCATAAGGAATAAATAATAAGAGACAAGGAGTAAGTAATAAGAGACATAAGGAGTATGTAATAAGGGACATAAGAGTAATAAGAGACACAAGGAGTAAAAAGAGACATATGTTAATAAGATATCTAAGGAGTAATAAGTGACAGAAGAAAATATAAGAGAGATAGGGTGTAATAAGAGACATATGGAGTAATAAAAGACATAAGAAGTAAAAAGATACATAAGAAATAAGCTACACATGGAGAAAAAAACGTAAGGAGTAATAAGATACGTATGGGATAATGATAGACATAATGAGTAATAAGAGGTATAAGTAGAAATAAAAGCACATGCAATATTAAGAAACGTAAAGGGTAATAAGTGGCAAGAGAGTAAATAATAAATGACATAAGGAATAAGACATAAGGGGTAATAAGAGACAATATGTTTCATAAGAGATCTAAAGAGTAATAAGTGGATCTAAAGATAAATAGTGACGTAATAATTAATAAGATACATAATGCGTAATAAGAGACATAAGGAATAATTATATACAAACTGTAATAAAGACATAAATAGCAATAAGAGCCATTAGAAAAAAGAAGAAAATTAAAAAGTAAAGTGTTAGAATTTAAACTTCAAATTAAAAGCTAAGTGCATATATACCATGCACGTAAAAAATTATTTTCAATAAACACACTAAAAACATTTTGATAGAAGTCTTATTTATTTTATAGATTAAAGAGATATTCAACATTCAACAATTTCAATAATATCATCATATTAGCAGTTATGTAATTAAATTGATAACAAACAGTTATGTATTTTAACCTTGCAATAGTTCTTAGTCCAAAAATGTTTTAATATGCTTTTTTGTCTTTTTAAAGCACAAAACTTTGAATAGGAAATTGGAACCAATAACACTTGTAATTTAAGAAAGCTACTCTGGAAATCAAATGGAAATTTACAACCCAAATTCTTTATATTATATTTAAAAATATGATTCGCCTCTAATGCATCTTTCTTAAAATAGTTCTATAACAATGATATTTTTTGCAGTTGCTTGCCAATACAGATTTTATTTCCCTAACAAACTATCTGTTATACGAGTTTTCGCTAAAAAATGAGAAAAAAGAAAGGATTTCTCAAACAAATATGAATAGTTAATGAATAAAAATGTCTTTACATAACGTTAAGATTAGAATATAAACTAACTATAATGTAGGCTATACCCAAAATTGTATTACTCTTCAAAACCATTGACAAACAAAATGTCCAACTTGATAATGGGCTTTTGTTCATGAAGTTTTAATGCGTAAATAAATTTATGAAGAGCAGCCAACCAAATAAAAATCGTTTATACTAATAAAAAGAAAAAGCAGGCTATTATTAGATTGCTGTAGACATTTAATAATCATTTCGCTGCATGCTGACTACAGCGCTACACTATGGGATAGCTTAGAATAGAGCGAAAGGTATCCTATTTTAAGCTATGCCTCATTTTAGAATACACTGTTAAAAATATTTACTTAAAAAAAAGTAAAATTTACTCATTTTTGATTACATTCGAAGCTTATTATAGTTCCGATACCATAAGTTTCATATTTAAAAAAGACATGTACTCAAAAATGAGTACAATGAGTAAAAAAGAATAAAAAGAGCAGTAGCTTGCCGACATAGGCTGCATTCATAAATCACTTTGAATAAATATCGACAATTACAACCAAGACTTACAGTAGAATAGAACCCATATCCCTCAGGAACACCAGTCCAGTGCCACATCCGTTGTAATGCCAGGGCGATCTGAAGAAGTTATAAACAGAAGACATGTTAAAAAGGTGTGCCAAAAGAATGGGAAGCAAGATAATTGAGTTGTAATAACTCAGTTTCCATTTAAGCAATCGACATAAAATAATATGAAAAATCATCTTCTGAACAACTATTTTAAGTTTGTCAGGTCGCTTTGTTAAAATGGCTTAAACAGAAGCTGAGATTAGCAATATCAAATCCTATTGCTCATTTTTGCCAAAAAATCTTAAATTTGTGTTCGTCATCGCTCATTTACGATACAATTGTACTCAGAGAAAAACGAGAATGTTTGGGAACTCATTTGTAAGTATTTTTTTTACAGTGTAGATATTTGTTTAAAATATAAGTGGGCGCATATTTAATATAAAGAACATTCTGATAGAAAATCTTAGCCTTCAGGCATAAGAGTTCAATTAATTTTTTTATAACTAGCAGAAATCTTAATTTTTATTTTTAAAAAATCGGCTAGACACAGTACTCAATGTTCCGCAAGGTTTGATTTGCGAATACGTCTTCTAGCATCTTCGGTAAGCTCTAGATTTTTTAAAATGAGTGATAAGTTTTGCCTTCTTACCACCATTTTGTTCCGTCTTAAACTACTATTTTAACTTGTTTAAGTATCCTATGCCTCCATTGAACTTTAGAGTGATATTTCGGCTTCAAAGTGAAATATTCGATAAATCGCCACTTTCCACTTCACACAATTTTCACATAAATTGTTTAAACTCTCGACTGGTCAAGTGAAATTGTAGAACTTGTTGTTTTCTTCAATTTAAGTACATACTTGAAACGATCCGTCAATTAGAACTCTAGCGATTAAATAATCCAAAGTGTGCCGGCAATTTGACTCATTCCCTCCCACGCGGTACAAAGATCATGCGGGGAGTGGATTAACGGCCAACCTGGTCAAAGCGATTGAACTTTCATTACAGGTTGATTCCCTCTTGAGTTATTGGATTTGAAATATCAACCTTTTTTTTATGTCTTACAAGTTTCTGCTGTGTTTGGATTCAAATGATTTGTTATTATCCCTGGTTGGTCATTACTGAAAAATTTATATCATTGATGGGACGTGAGTTAACTTCTTACGTACCCAAGTTAAAAGTGATGGAAGTAGCAGTCGTTTTCTCCCCCAAATATATTTTTTTAAAAATAATCTTTTTTTTTTATTAGTTGGTTGATTCAACATCGCACTAGAGCTACACAATTGGCAATTAATCTGCTTAACTGAATGACCAACTTGCTGAAGAAACAACGTTTTTTTAACTTAAGAATACGGTGTTCTCGTTCATTTTGAAGAACTGGTAAAAAAAAAATAACAGATCGTTATTTTGACGCATGATCGGTGACAATAGAGTACGAAAAGTTAAATACACATAATGCAATTCAATTTATCTGATTTAATGTAAACATTGTTTGCTTATTGTCGCACTAGAGCTACACAATTGGCAGTGGCAATTAATCTATATGTTTATCGACCAATTTACTGAAGGAACAACATTTCTAAACTTACGAACAAGGAGTTTCCGTTCATTTTGAAGAACTGGTAAGAAGAGAACAGGTCGTTATTTTGACACATGAGCGGTGACAGTAGAGTGCGAAAAGTTAAATACACATTATGCATTTCAATTCATCCGATTTAATAAAAACATTGTTTGATTCTTGTCGCACTAGAGCTACACAATTAGCAATTAATTTGATTATCTGTTTATCGACTAACTTGGTGAAAGAACAACGTTTTTAAACTTACAAACATGGTGTTCCCATTCTTTTTGAGGAACTGGTAAGAAGAGAACAGGTTGTTATTTTGACATATGAGCGATGACAGTTAAGTGCAGAAAGTTAAATACATATAATGCAATTCAATTCATCTGATTTCATAAAAACATTGTTTCATTCTTTATATATTTAATTCAAACACGCATACAATTCAGATGTCTTCAAGACTAAGTGAAAAAAAAAAACAGTTGAACTCTTTTTTAGCATGATTACTATCTGATAGCAATGGTCCACTCAACCTTGAGCCGTGTTGTAAATGCCGACCGGAATGACAATGTTGCTATTTTCGCGTAAAGCCTTCCAAGTTGTCTCCATAAAAATCACTGCGAGCTCTTTGAAGTTCAATATTTGAACACTGAAGCTGCAATTTAAATGTCAGAAGCATTATCCACCAAACAAATGCCAAGGTCGGGAGCGCCGGATAGGACGCATTTAGATGGAGGGTTTCTTACAAAGGGTGTTGATTCGTTCAGCTGATCTTTGTTGCACTTGACATTTGGTAGTCAACTCGTTTATAATTTTCACCCTTTGTACTCCGAGAACGTCGTCTTTGAGAGTTACGTTCTTTTCCTGGAATAGTTACTTCATCTTTGATCTTTCCCGCAAAACCCTTGTGATCGGAGGGTTGCCAGCTTCGCTACAAAATACTAGAAAAGTCGTCCAGGACATCTACAAAAATTATCGGCGTGTATACGGTGCACAATAAATCTGATCGGGGTCCAGTTCCCGGGTCTTTCCTTTGAGATTGACCCCGATCCGTCGCCAATAGCCCACTGTGCAGCTCTAGTGCGACGTTAATTAACAAAACCAAACCAACTGATCGGGGTCCAAAGTCCCGACGTCTATTGAAGGCGTTGGGTGCCAGCTGAGGTGTTGTCCTCGTCATCTGACTGATCGGGGTCCAAAGTCCCGACGTCTATTGAAGGCGTTAGATGCCAGCTGAGGTGTTGTCCTCGTCATCTGACCATGGTTCAAAAATACGAGGCATCGCTCCTGGATCTTTCCTTCAAGATAGGCCCCGAACCGGCGCCAACAAACCACTGTGCAGCTCAAGTGCGACGTTAATTAACAAAACAAACAAAACCAAAAATAGAATTTAAGTGGCTAGAAGATGTTTTCCCATACCAAATGTGCTAGTTTCGAATCCTGAACAGGTATGGATTTTCATTGGTTTTGTTTTGTTTTGTTTGGTTAATTAACGTCGCACTAGAGCTACACAGTGGGCTATTGGCGACGGTTCGGGGTCTATCTCGAAGGTAAGACCCGGGAACACATACACTTTCACACACACATTCATTCATACCGGCACCTCGTTATTTTAAACCATGGTCAGATGACGAAGAAACACCTGAACTGGCACCCAACGCCTTCAATAGACGTCGGGACTTTGGACCCCGATCAAATTTTTCGTGCACCAGTTCCGTATACACGCCGTTAATTTTTGCGGATGTTCTGGACGACTTTTCTAGTATTTTGTAGCGAAGCTGGGGACCCTCCGATCACAAGATCAATACTTTTTACTTTTCTTTGTCAAGTCCATCACCTGGCATCGAACCACGGACCTTCGTATTCCTAGCTGACGCCCTTAACCGCTCGGCCACGGTGGCCCTGGATTTTCATTTGAGTTCGGAATCTATATTTATTCGTAGGCGTACGACCCAATGATCAAGGTAGTAGGTTCCGATGATTTTTGTTTTCACTATTAAACATTCTAGTCTATATAATAATAAATAAACCGGCTGGTATCTAAAGTTTCATATAGATTTCGAGCAAAAACAAACAAAAAAATCTCCTCGGAATGCCCTACTTACAGATTAGTGAATAGCCCACTGTGCAGCTCTAGTGCGACGATATTTTTTAACCAACCAACAGATTAGTGCTAACTCTAAACGCTATATTCTTATACAATAGGTTCTGTTTTCGGTTGGTTAATTAACGTCACACTAGAGCTGCACAGTGGGCTATTGGCGACGGTTGGTTCTGTGTTCGAATCTGATTCGAACGATGTAAAAAATTTCTCGTGACAATATGCATTCTGGGAGATAAATAAAATATTTTGTCTGGAAAATTTCGAAGTTTCGGAAATTAGCGATATAAAATGACTGTCTGGAACTACCAATCGAGTTTATTGCATAATTGTACATCAAGAAATTTATAACAAGTTTTTAAGCAGTTATCAATCATGGAAATAAATCCCCTTGGCGTAGATTCGTATCTTTGGCGCACTTGGCGCAATAATATGGCGTAGATTCGTACCATTTTCAGCATCTCTACCGTAAAAACATATTAGGTATCTGTCTCAATTTCCGTGACTATTACAAGGATAAAGACGAATCGACACAACTAAATTCAAGGGCGTCTGAATAATAAATCTAATTTCTACCAACGTTAATCAATCACGAAAATAACTTGAATATCATCAAGTTAAATCAAATATTTCCAGTAGCTTACGAAACATGGAGAACCAAGTGCCAAAATTATAAAGGACGGCCAATTAGATGAGTGAAGTAATAAATAATTGTATTTATTTTTGTGAAGATTTTTGAATATCAAATGAGAGGGTATTTATATTTAACCTTAACCCTTCAACTAGGAGCATTTATGTCACGTTTTTCGTATTAAGAGAAACCATTATTTTCAATAGGAATGGCGATTTGTATTTTTTAAATATTTTTTGTTAATATTTTTTTGTTAATTCATTCATTCGTGATATTGCTTAATATCATGTATACTTTTCTCAAAGAAGGGAATGAATTTGTTATACTTTTGTGTTGTTTTTTATTGTTCGTTTATTAAATTTTTAAAAAAGTCAACAGGGGTAACATTTTAGAAATTTTGCGCAAGTTTGAATCAGTAATTACACATTTCAATTTTAACAAAAAGTATTATAGTCCGTTATTTTTTTTTAGTTTTGGCATTGATATGGTTTAAATTCAATATTTAAATGTTTTAATTTACTCTTTTATGAAAATGAGTTTTTATTCACTGTTAAAAATTTCCATTCAACTATGTACCATATCTTGGTGCAAAACAGATGTCTACACCATATTATGGTGGAATTTAGGTTTAACCAAAAATCTCTCTATTTTAAAAAAAAGTAAGCCCTAGTATAAAAAAAGCCCTTTATAAAAAAAAAGCGGAGGTTTCACCGATAATTGGTTCAACCTCTTTAACTGCAACCGAAATTTTCGCTGTCGCAACATCAACAAGCACCTCCAAGAAAGACAACGACGAACGTGGGCCCCCGTCGCCCATTGGATAAAGGCGTTCAGCTATGAATCAGAGGATTCCTAGTTCGAGCCCGATCGGTAACAAGTTGTCATTTTCCATCAGAGGGATTACCAGCTTCGCTACAAAAATACTACTACTATAATACTAAGGAAACTCGGATTTTAAGTTTTATGCAACGTTATGATTTTCGGTGCAACGTTTCATCACTAAACCATCCGCGGTAGCACCGTAAAATGGTGAAACTAAGCACCAAATGTTGGTTGCAGCTAAATGGGTACCAAACATTGGTGCAAGGTTGTAATAATTTTTAATATTGTAGTATGCTATTCGTTTAATCACATTTTACTTTATAAACGCAACAGTTAAAAAAAGGTTTATTAATATAAAACTAATATCATAATATTGCAAATTATTAAAAAAAAAATTATATAAAATTAAATTCCTTTATAAAAAAAAAGAACAAATTCAAATAATTGAGTGTAGTAGTAGATAAACCCTTTTTCCTAAAACCGTAAAACTTTTATACATTTTATAACGTTGTGTATTTATTTATCAATAATCCATGAACCACAGTTCAGAAGTGAATTTTGATAATGAATAGCTTTCACGTCATCTTCGGTCACTGCGTGAAAAAAATTTCATATATTTTGAAAAAATAGTTTTTTCATTAGTTTTTCACAGACTCAAATAATACTTTCCAATTACGTAAAATTTGCTTATGGCATCAAGTTGCTCATATCCGACTAATGCCGTAACTTTTTTGTTTAGCGACCAATGGCGGATTAAACTGCAACTAAAAATTATTTCGTTACAACCTTTAGTTAAATAGTTAGTGTTTAGTTAAAAGATTAGTTTTTAGTTAAAAAGTTAGTTTTTAGTTAAAAAGTTAGGTTTTAGTTAAAAAGTTAGTTTTTAGTTAAAAAGTTAGGTTTTAGTTAAAAAGTTAGTTTTTATTTAAAAAGTTAGTTTTTAAAATAGTTAGTTTTTAGTTAAAAAGTTAGTTTTTAGTTAAAAAAGTTTTTAGTTAAAAAAGTTTTTAGTTAAAAAGTTAGTTTTTAACTTTTGTTTAAAAGTTAGTTTTAACTTTTAGTTTAAAAGTTAGTTTTTAACTTTTAGTTTAAAAGCTTGTTTTTAACTTTTAGTTTAAAAGTTAGTTTTTAACTTATGTTTAAAAGTTAGTTTTAACTTTTAGTTTAAAAAATAGTTTTTAAATTTTAGTTTAAAAGCTTGTTTTTAACTTTTAGTTTAAAAGTTAGTTTTTAACTTTCAGTTAAAAAGTTGGTTTTTAACTTTTAGTTAAAAAAGGGATTTTTAAATTTAAGTAAAAAAATTTGTTTTTAACTTTTAGTTAAAAAGTTAGTATTTAACTTTTAGTTAAAAAGTTAGTATTTAACTTTTAGTTAAAAAAATTTCGCCCAAAATTTAATCCAAAAGATTTTTTTGTCAGAAATTGTAGAAAAAAAATGTTTGCGAAAATATATAGTTTTTGTGAGAGAAAAAAGTTAAAAAGCACCTGCAAAATTGAAAACATCGAAAATTACCAGACTGTCTTGATTTACAGATCTTAAATCTCCTGAACACCCAACACCCATTTCAATCAGCGTTAAATTTAATGGCGCATTCAAGAGTGTTTCTTCTTCAGCAAAAAATACCAAGATTTTTTTACTTCTCTTTCCACAATGGCTTCGTTTACCGTTCAGAATCACCTATAAAGCCAAGTTTACGATTTGTACATAACGTCGCTCCAGTTAAGTTGCGCCAAGAGATAGGAATAAGACGATGCGTCCAGACAAACAATCTAGAGATAGGAAAGTATATTTTTATAACGAGCGACACGTGATTATCTGCAAGACAAGTTGAAGAAGACAGTACTTCCAGAAAATCGCCAAGGGGATTTGGTTACAGTTTTTAATCTATTTTGGCGAGAATAATACGATTAAATTTGTTATTTAGTGTTATTTTTTGGAATAATTTGGGTATTTATGTGTATATGTTTCTAACTAGTAATATTTTATTACCTACAAGTTGATTGAGACATTTCTTTAGATAATCCTCAAAGTCTGGTATCGTAATTTTGGCGTCAGGGTTTAAAATACTTTGGTGATAAGGATTCATGTGTGTGAAGTGTATACACAAAATTGTATGGTATCATTATCAATCAAACATGCTTTCAATATGAATTTCGTCAACATTTGACAAATTTTGCTTTTATATTAGTATCCAAAGAAAATTAGAATGTTCTTTGTTCATTAGGCAAGCAGCGCACAAACAACAATTGCTCTTAAACTCTTAATCATCTGATCAGCTACAAATCACACAATAACTAATTCTAATTATTTAATTGCATCCAACTCAGGGCTGGCAGGTCTTAGATTTCGCAATCGCCAAAATGAAGGTGAAAAATCCAAAACTTCAAAATACAATCATCCATACAAAATCGCCAAATTGTCGATAACATGCCAAAGCTATTAACACGGTATCAAGCGAAAGGATATTTTGTGCAATTAAAAGTTGCTCAATGAGCGGATAAAATTTAAGTTTTCCAGTTGCATGCAACTAAATGCTTTGGTTGTATGTCCGATTGTTGCCAGTCCGCAGCTAGCCTTATAATGGATTTTATCCAATGTTTAATAAAAATACAAAATAAACCCTTTTCAATATTTCCTGCTATACTAGATAATTAATTTTGGGATAAGATTTTACGACTTTTATCAAGCCAAGGGCGACATTACTGGAAAATAAGCTTTGGTCTGAAATACTCCATAGAATTGAATATTTATTGCCCAATTATACAAAAAGACGTCAATTTGGCTTGATTTATGTGATATCTAAGGAGCCTTATTTAAAGAGAACATAGAGAAAAGTGTAATAGAGGGTATTATAACCAACGTGCTATTATATTACATGCATATTACCCTAGGTATGAATTGTCATTATTGATTAATACGTATTCCACCGAATATGTCCGTTGCGTTTTCGTCAATTACCGAAAAATGATGCTGATTTAATGGGGTTATATGATATTCCAGGAACTCAGAATAATTCAGCACAATCATGCCCATGGAAATGACTGGGCGAAATTGATCTTATAATCTTATATTTGGATTAGGAAATGCATTTTCATCTACTTTAATGGGGTGTAGATGTATTATACTTGAAAACGTTGACAAATGCATTAAAATTAAGAATGCGAGTTCAAATAAAATTGAGGTTAAAAAAGTAAAGGTTAAAATTGAAATTTAGTTTAAAATAGGAAATACCGCCGTCGGGGGTTACTTTACTGCTTGTGGGGTAACTTTACTCCAACTTTGGAAAAAAGTTTCATATTTGTAAAAAGGCGAGACATTCAGTGAAAGAAGTGTATAATATATTTTTCCTGTCAGGGTGTATTGGCAACCCTGCTGTCCAACGGTATGTCTGTTTTTTTTCCCCCCTTTCTGTTGGGGAAGGTTATTTCTGAAAGTGTAGTTTTGTAGATATAACACGTGGTTCTTCTAATCGAAAAATTTGTATATTGTACGTTAACCACGTGTACCATGAATAAGGTAAGTACACAATTGTGTTTTGTAACAATCAATTTAAAAGTATACTAATGGGCTTTCTGATCTTTTGCTTCTAATTCAAGTCAAAAATTATTTTGCTCAACAACCTCATTCCAGCCAGCATTCGAGGTGACGTTATTCCACAAGTTAAATTGAAGTAAACCTAACATTATTAGTAAAGAAAACCCTAATAGAAACCTTAACGTTCTTCTAATTTACTAGTCAAGTAAAGACATGTAAGTTACCTCCCTTTATATAAGATGTTCGCTGTATTAGGTCATGTTTTTCCATGAAAGAAGAATTCGCATTAAAATGTGATTATTTTTTAAAAATATATTTTGAGTTTTCTATTAACTTATAGCTTACATATTTTTATTTACCCTACTGAAGTATACGAGCAAAAATTGGACTTACAAATCAATCCGAATTTGCCAATTGTTATGAAAAAAAGGGAAGTTTAGGAATCATTTAGAGTTTTTTGGTTTTTTAAATCATTTTTTGGTAGTGGAAATTGATTTTTTAGACAGCAAAAATAGAACATACAGTGTAAATAGTGCTTCATAAGAACCAAATGGTTTTATTTACTCCAACTAATCTTTACCGTTGAAAAAAAGCAAATTTTTAACATTAGAGTAAAGTATCACCCCTGCTTCCTACTTTATTCCACAGAGAAAAAAATATAAATAATAATTATAAAAAAGCCTACATTAAAAAAAGGATAAATAATCGGAGTCTTCAGTTATCACAGAATATATTGATACCCAGAACATAAATTTAGCTGCACCACATGATACTCAAACCCTTTACTAAACCCTTTAACAAAAGTTGGAAAATGCAAAATAATAGACTAAAGTAACCCCTTGACGGTGTATGAAAATATATTGATGTATTTAAATTTTGTGGAAACAGTATCTGGAAAGATTTTTATATTTAGTATGTTTAGGGGCGATGCAAAATCGATGCTATATCATTACATTCAAATAAACTAACATAGTTTTATTGATATATTTTGTAGTCAAGGAACTTTCATACTGTATTTTAATGCCATGTATTAAAGTCAAAAAGCAATTTAATAACGGGAAAAAATAAGCAATTATTAGACTACATTATATTTTTGTAGCACGAATTTCTCCATAGTGTGTAGCAAAAATACAATTGATGTAAAAATAAATCAATTTATGGCAAATCTCTTTACAATAGCGGTTCTTGACTTAATGAATGAGCCAATTTTATGTGATACATAGCGATTTAATTTCATTAAATTGGAGTTTTTCAGTGCAGTTTTCTATTATTTAAAATACAAATTAAGCAAAAAATTACCAAAAATTGCCTTGTACAAATATTTTTAATTTATTCAACATAATACTTTATTAAGGTTTATTTTCATAAATATTTACAATTTAGTATTATGATTTCAGATTCTCAATAATGTGATAAAACATATTATTATAGTAGAATACTGTTTTAAAATTATCACTTAATAAAAATTAGATATGTGATGCTTCCATTGGTTTTCTTATTGTCCAAAACTGTTAAACTGTTTTGTAATGAGTTTTTATTATATAAAAATGGATGCAGTGATAAAAATAATAAACACAACAGTTACAACTAGAAATGCAAATATTCATGAGAGTTATACAAGTTATTTGAATCTGTCAGTCTTGTTAGTTGAATCTAGCATACTTGTTAATTATGGGAGTTAGCTGGAATTTTTTGTGGGTATGTAGTACATTTAGAGATACAAATACTACACTAAAGCAAATACTTTTTTTAAATAATTTTTCGATTTTTTTTTTGAAAAATACGGTTTAAAATACTACTGTTTTTAACAAGTATCGAAATAATGCACACAAATACTTTCATTATATTCTTTTTAAAAAATCTCAATTCTTTGTTTCCCTATTTCTTTTGAATATATAAATAGCAACGCAACTTAATTTAATTTGAATATTTAAATAGTTTTTAAACACAATTTGGTGGGAATGTAATGTAATAATCAACACTCCATTAATTTTGTTAAAAATCATTTTTGACTTACTAAAAAAAGGATAAGTATTCGAAAATGTATTCCTTTTTTTAAAAGCATTTACAACAAAATATATTAATTATAATAATTTCACTAAAAAAACATGTACAATCAACATATTTTATATACAGGTTATTTTTATAAATTAAATTAGTAACTCTATATAATACTATACTCCGGTTGATGTAAATGTATTTTCATAAGAATAAATAATCAACAAACTTAAATTAAAACAAAATAGTAAGAAAAATACCACACTTTACTTCGATCAGTGCAAATTCATTTTCATAAAAATAAGTAATCACCAAACTTAAATAAAAACAAACACTTAATAATAACATAAACATCACATTTTACTCCGGTCAATACAAATGAATTTTTATAAAAATCAGTAATCAACTAACATAATTACAAATGAATTTTTATAAGAATCAGTAATCAACTAACATAAATAAAAACAAAATAATAACAATAATGCCACACTTTACTTCGATCAAAGAAATTCATTTTCATAAAAATAATTAATCCCCATACTTAAATAAGAAAAAAATAACAAAAATATCACTCTTTACTTACTCCGGTCAATACAAATGCATTTTCATGAAAATCAGTAATCAACAAACACAAATAAAGTTAATAATAACAAAAATACCACACAAGACTCCGGGCGATGCAAATGTATTTTTATAATAATAAATAATCAATAAACTTAAAAAATAATTACAAAACTACCATACTTTGTTTCTATCAATTCAAATTCATTTTCATAAAAATAAGCAATCACTATTCTAAAATAAAAACAAACACTTAATAATAACAGAAATATCACATTTTACTCCGGTCAATACAAATGAATTTTCATAAGAATCAGTAATTAACAAACATAAATTAACTTAATAATAACAAAAATATCACACAAGACTCCGGTAGATGCAAATGTATTTTTATAAGAATAAGTAATCATCAAACTTAAATAAAAAATAATTACAAAACTACCATACTTTGCTTCTATCAATTCAAATTCATTTTCATAAAAATAAGCAATCAATAATTTTAAATAAAAACAAACACTCAATAATAACAGAAATATCACATTTTACTCCGGTCAATACAAATGAATTTTCATAAGAATCAGTAATTAACAAACATAAATAAACTGAATAACAAAAATATCACGCAAGACTCCGGTCGATGCAAATGTATTTTTATAAGAATAAGTAATCATCAAACTTAAATAAAAACAAAATAATAACAAAAATACCACACTTTACTTCGATCAAAGAAATTCATTTTCATAAAAAGAATTTATCCCCATACTTAAATATTAAGAAAAAAATACCACACTTTACTCCGGTCAATACAAATGTATTTTCATAAACATAAATAAACTTAATAATAACAAAAATATCACACAAGACTCCGGTCGATGCAAATGTATTTTTATAAGAATAAGTAATCATCAAACTTAAATAAGAACCCAAAAATAACAAAAATACCACATCATACTCCAGTCAATGCAAATGCATTTCAACAAGAATAAGTAATTAACAAACTTAAAAAAGGGTGCAGCAAAATTAATTACTCATTAATCTCTAAACAAACATTCGAACCACCAATACTTTGATACATTAAATACTCACCCTCATCGTGGTTAAGAAACTATAGGATTTAAACTTCGGACTTTTCCATCCGCATTAGCACTGAAGAACAGATTAAATCTAAGTTTAAACGGAACAGTCGACAAAGATAGCGTTATAAATGAAGATTGATGACATTTAAATGTATGCGAAAGCACGTAATTTCAAGCTATTCACTGCGCAGCTGACTACTCAACTGCTGATTAGCGATTTTTTGCCAATTTAGGATTTGGTTTTACAAAAGTAACAGATTCTTTTAAGGGTTTAGTTTTGAATTTCAAGTCCAGGTCCATTCAAAACCTACTGATAAAACTATCACACAAGACTCCGGTCGATGCAAATGTATTTTTATAAGAATAAGTAATCATCAAACTTAAATAAAAACAAAATAATAACAATAATGCCACACTTTACTTCGATCAAAGAAATTAATTTTCATAAAAATAATTAATCCCCATACTTAAATAAGAAATAAATAACAAAAATACCACTCTTTACTTACTCTGGTCAATACAAATGCATTTTCATGAAAATCAGTAATCAACAAACACAAATAAACTTAATAATGACAAAAATATCACACAAGACTCCGGGGGATGCAAATGTATTTTTAAAATAATAAGTAATCAATAAATTTAAATAAAAAATAATTACAAAACTACTATACTTTGCTTCTATCAATTCAAATTCATTTTCATAAAAATACTACTGAACTGATGATTAGCGATTTTTTGCCAATTTAGGATTTAGTTTGACAAAAGTAACATATTCTTTAAGGGGGTGTAGTTTTGAACTTCAAGTCCAGGTCCATTCAAAACCTATTGAATATGGAGAGGGTCCAATGAGGCATTGCAAAAAATTGTAGTGTAAGTTGTCGAATACGCACATTTTCACTGTAAAAAAAGGTACTTAAAACTGAGTACCTGAATGTACTCGTTTTTATTTGAGTAAAATTGCATCGTAAATGAGCGATGACGTACTCAAATTTAAGTAATCGTACTTTCTCAAAAATGAGCAGTGGGATTTAATATTGCTAATCTCAGCTTCTGTTCATGTCATCTTAACAACCTGACAAACTTGAAATAGTTGTTCAGAAGATCGTTTTCGACATTATTTGAGGTCGATTGCGTCAATGGCAACTGAGTTATTACAATTCAATTATCTTACTTCCCATTCTTTTGGTGCACCTTTTTAAGAATTCTTCTGTTTGTAACTTCTTCACGTCTGACGTATAAACAAAATTTCGAATCTGTATGTTTGTTTTCACTGCTGGAAGGTTTAATTAATATTTTCAACAAATTCCTTTTTTTACAATTTTTTTTAATTATATCAGTAGAGAAGGTTTTCAAAAGTCCTCCTAATGCTTTAAATATGAAAATCATTGCAAAAAAAGTATTTTTATCAACTTTTATAGTATGTGTACTACTGGAAAAACTGGAGATATTCGAATGGATATACACGTTTGTGGTTCGGATAAGTTTTCTGGACAGAGGTGCCTGCTGATCTGGGTTCGATTCCCGGTAAGTCTTAGTTGCAATTGTCGATATTCATTGCAAGTGATTTATGAAGGCAGCCTATGTAGGCTAGCATCTGCTCTTTTTATTCATTTTTACCCATTGAACTCAATTTTAAGTACATGTTCCTTTTTTTCAAAATTGAAACTGATATACACTCAAACCTGTTTTTGTGCGGTGGATAGGGACCGCATAAAAAAAGCATAAACAAATTCACACAAAACTTCACGAGCAGCTATAAAAAATAGTTTTCACAACACAATTAAAAAAAAAAAAAATTATGCGGTGAATAGGGACCGCATAAAAAAAGTATCACATAGAAAATAACTCAAAACCTTACGAAATAACTAGGAATTGTTTTTTTAAACGAAATCAAGACACGAGGCTTGGTAGCTACTTGGAATTTCGCCAAACCTTTTGGAATCTGATTTAAAAAATACCCATGCGAACATATCTAAATATTTTATTTACATACGTGCCTATTTTACACATACAAAACTTTTTAAAACGTATAACCATTATCCTTCGTAGTCCGACAATACCCGAACTTGGTTCAAAATCGCTTTCGTCACTTGAAGATACTACCTCGCACTCGTTTAGAGTTGATTTTTTTTCAGTTACCATGTAGTCAGTGATCAGTTTTTGCGACGACTGTTGTTTCACTAGACGCTTGTATATGTCTCGGTAGCCAGATAATCAATTATGTTCCAATTTGATTGAAATTTTCATATACCGCACAAAAAAATCGCACAAAAAAACACCGCACAAAAACGGGTTTGAGTGTATTCGGAGCCATGATAAGCACCGAATGTATTCTTGCAAACAATTTTAGGGAAAGTAGTCGAATACGCCCATTTACTCTTTTATCGCTGAACATTATAATTTCCAAACGGATACGCATATGACTGGAACCTCTAAGTAGCCGATTTGTATGAAAATCTACCCCCTTGTAGTAGAGATGTTTAACTCTTGATCCATCAAAGTGGATTGTCAAAGTGCTTATTTTCAATATGAAACATCCTCTATCCTGTAATTTTAAAATAAGAACTATGTGTTTCTGAATATGTCTCGTCATTCTTTTTTATCTTTATCTTCTATGTAATTTTGCACATGTTTTGCACAGTGGTATTACAGTAATGAAGACTTTGGCGCTTATTAGTGGGTCAAATTTCCGGTTTATATATTTATTTTGTATCGCTGAGTATTTGACGCGGGTTGGGCTATAAATTAAAAATAGTTACTAAATGTATTCCTGCAATGTTAAAAATAGGTACTCAAAAATAAGTAAAATGTACTACATTTTTATTACATTCGATGCTTATCATGGCTCCGAATACATGTTTCAATTTTGAAAAAGACATGACATAAATCCCTTTTAAGAAATATTAACAATTACAACCAAAACTTACCGGGAATCGAACCCAGATCCTCAGGCACCGAAATCCAATGCCTTATTCTTTAAACTACCAGGACAACAAGAAGACGTTATAAACAGAGAAAATGTTAAACAGGTGTGCCAAAAAAAATGGGAAGTAAAATAATTGAGTTGTAATAACTCAGTTTCCTTTTATGAAATCGACATCAAATAATGTGGAAAACCATGAACAACTATTTTAAGTTTGGTAGGTCGCTCTGTTATGATTGCTTTAACAAAAGTTGACATTAATAATATTAAATCACTCTGCTCATTTTTGCGAAAGTACGGTGGCTTAAATTTGAGTACGTCGTCGCTTATTTACAATACAATTGTATTCAAAGAAAATCGGGTAGGTTTAGGTACTCATTTTTTAAGTACCTTTTTTTAGTGTGGTATTTGAAGGGTGTTTTGTTTGAGTCCTAAGACCGTCTATTTCTTTTCTCGTCTTCCACATTTATAATAACTACAGAAGTGACGTTACTATCATTTAGTTCAAACAAGAATATTTTTCAAATTCTTTTAAAAGGAGTAGGTTTCATATATGCTAGTAATGTTAATTTTTTTTTTTTAGAAAGTGTTAAATGTAGATTTGCAATAAAATTTCAGAGCATTAAAAAATATTTGATATGCTACTGAAGTGAGATTTTTATATTAAATACATTGCTTCATCTAAAAAAATGATAATTTAAAGGTCACTCTCAATGTGTATAAATTTTAAACAAAATAAGCGCTAACAAACATTGTATTTGGAAAAAAATACAAAATTATACTTCAGTAAATACAAATACGTATATACGATAACATATTGAAAAAATACTTATTATAAACAATAACATATGGGGACAATTTTAGGTTATAGTTAAGGTAGTTTTTGAGAAAAAGGTAAAGAAAAAACGAATTATAAAATAAAAAATCTTACTTCAGTAACATACCAAGCATCCGTTTGATGCTCTGAAAAATTTGGACATTTACGGTTATTACTTTCCGTGGAAAAGGTGACTAAAATGTGTCAATTTAACATTACCAATATAAGCTTCAAAGTTTGAATCAGCCTTTTTGCAATGTTATGGAAAAATTACAGAAATGTTTGATTTGAAGGATTGCAGAAGCCTGACGACATTGGTTTCTAATTAATTTAGAAGTTTAAAATTGATATATTTTAAATAGTTCAACAGAATATGGTAGGATATATATCCTATGACAGGAGGAGTTATTCTGCTGTTAGAGTATCGCATTGTTAGCAGCCGTAATAAAATAACATGTTGTATTCGTATTCCCAATTTTCCTTAATTATTACTTACTAGTATGCCTGTGCGATAATTATCGCACGACCATGCTAGTAAGTAATAATCAAGGAAATATTTCTTACTAGTATGTACTCCCCCACACACACCACATACCCTATCTATCAAAAAAAAAATTAAAATTTCCAAAAAATTAATGATTTGTTTAAAATTTCTATTGATTTTCTTACAAAACCAATCTTTTACTTTTATTCAGTTGAGAAGGAAATGACTTAAAATACCCTTGGTTCGTTAACACATATTGTTTGTTTTTTACGTAATGTATCTTATTGTTTTTAACTGTCAGGATCTAAATGTCCTCATATTGGTCGTTGAATGGAAACTTGGAAAGTAAGATGCCATTTAAATTTTTTTCTTAATTAAATACATCAAAGGTTCCAAAGTTCTTAATTTCAAAGTGTTTTAATTAAATTTTATGTTACCATTACTAATATTTTATTGTCTTAATAATTGTTATGGATTAATCTAACGTCCTTTAAAATATGATATAGAAAATTTAAAAAATTGTATTTTTCTAATTTTTAGACATTTTTTACGAATTTTACTAATCTCAATTTTATTTTCACCTAAATAATTTTAAATGCAATAAATTTTTTTAGAAACACATAATTTAAAAAAAAATATTGGTATGACAGCTGCCATACCGGTTCCGGCGACAATGAAATTGCCGAAATGTGACAAAGCACGTTTTGAATGTTTATTCCTCAAATATAAATGGACTTTGCTTCGGCATGTAGTCTATGCAGACTATGCATGTCTAGCACCATTAACAGTTTAGAAAATCCGGGAACATGTCTTTTTACCTGATTAGAAGGGCTTCTGTTCTTTCAAGGTGAAATAATACTTGAATACTTCTACCACTGTTAGTCCTCTTACACACTGTTAAAAATAGGTATTTAAAAATAAGTAAAATCTACCCATTTTTGATTACTTTCGATGGTGATCATAGCTAAGAATATATAAGTTTGACTTTTGAAAAAGAGATGTATTCAGAAATGATTTAAAAGAGCAGTTGCTTGCCTACATAGGCTGCCTTCATAAATTACTTTTAATAATTATAACGAGGACTTACTGGGAATCGAACCCAATCCGTCTACCTGAGGTCGTCCGCACCGAAGTCCAGGGCCATAACCGTTGTACCACTACAGAGATGTGGAGAAGTTATAAACAGAAGTAATGTTAAAAAGGTGCACCAAAAGAATGGGAAGTAAGATAATTTAATTGTAATAACTCAGTTTCTATTTAAGCAATGGATGTGGGAAAACCATCTTCTGAATCAATATTTTAAGTTTTCCATGTCGCTTTGTTAAGATGGCTCGAACAGAAGCTGATATTAGCAATATTAAACCATACTGCTCATTTTTGCGAAAGTACGATACTAAAATTTGCGTACGTCATCGCTCATTTACCATGCAATTGTACTCAAAGAAAAACGATGTGGAAAATCATCTTCTGAATAAATAATTTAATGTCGTCGCTTTGTTAAGATGGCTCGAACAGAAGCTGAGATTTAAGCAATATTAAACCATACTACTCATTTTTGATAAAGTACGATTACTAAAATTTGAGTACGTCAGCGCTCATTTATAATGCACTTGTACGCAAAGAAAAACGAGTATGTCAATGTACTCATTTTTAAGCACATTTTTTTTACATTGTTGGATCAATTTTTAGTTATCACATGACTGAACATCTTTTATTTTTGCACACCGAACAAATCAATTTCGATGTTTGGTAAATATCAAAACGGTTATTTTCGCTAAAGGCCCTTTCCAACAAAGACGAAACAAAGCGCTTTGTTATTGTTTTATTTGGACAGTCCCCCATTGAATTCTGGGTGCGATTGCCTCAAGGTCGCGCATCAACGGGAAATTGGTCAAGAAGATTATGGGTCATCTCCCCTGCGCTTTTTGAACCCGAGGGTACCAAATTCAATAGAACAATCGGTTCCAAAGTAGGAAGAAAGGGACACTTGGCCAACATTCACGTAATAGGATGGAAAAAATTATGCGTTTCGAAGTAGGTAATGCTAAAGTTTGCCAACCACTTAAACGTGTAATAGATGGAGTTTCTGCTTTCCTGGAATTCCGGACAAATGTAATGGAATAGCGGCGTTCTTTTTTATTAATGGTACCTCGCACCCAATTCCAAGAGTTACAGAACGTTTTGCTGGATAATAAGTAATATGGCACTGGTTTTCCCGAAGTTGCCTCCAGCGAGCCTTATCTGTTCTTCAAACTTGTTCTTAAGCGAGGATTTTGTTAGGGTTTTATTTTTCATAAACACTAAAAATCTCCTTTCACGTAAACAATCATATGATGCTTTTCATTTTTTAAGGGTTGTTTTGCGGTGTTTTTTGTTGCTGTTGTTGTTTCTCGAAAAGAGAATGCCATTTTGATTTTTGTAGACAAATCGGGAAGATTTTGGGATGAAGGAATGTCGGGGTTGTCTTCGTTTTTCTTTTTTTAGTTTATACTCTGAGAGGACTATCATAGGCGGCATCGTGTCTTTGACCTTCAAAGTAGCGTGATATTTATATGGGTGCAGGTAAGAAACGAAACAGCATAGAAGAAGAACCCCGAAGCCCACTTAAAATATCCACAGTTTTTTTTTATTCGTTCTAATGTTATATTTATATATGTTATATTTGAGTAGGTGAGCGCAAGAATGGCCCAACCCCCAAATATACTTTACGAAGAAAACGGAGCTTGAATATTTTAGAAAATGTGATTTTTTTTTTACTTAACATAATTGTTGCACTGAGTTAATATGTGGAGAACATATGTAATCCGTTATTGTTATTATCCATTAAAACCGCCAGTAACATGGGATTACAGGATTTTTTTTTAATAGCGTTCAAGTCAAAAACGAACTATGAACGCTTTCTAGCGGAAATTACGGGAAAATGGGTTAGACCGATATTGCTTCAGTAAATTCGTATTCTGTAAGAAAGTTTAGTATCATAAAAAGAGTTTTAAAAAAAATGTGGGTTTCGCCATTTTTGCGCTCACCTATTCATTTATATGTTATATTTATGTTTATTTATTTTCGAGTTCCGCTTCTACTGTTAAAAATAGGCACTCGAAAATAAATTAAATGTACTCATTTTTTTGTATATTCGATGCTTATAATGGTTCCGAATGCATGTTTCAATTTTGAAAAAGACATGTACTCAAAAATCAGTACAATGAATAAATGTCTGCCTACATAGGGGCTGCCTTCACATATCCCTTTCAATAAATATTGACAATTACAACCAAGTCTTACCAGGAATCGAACCCACGTCCTCAGCACCGCAGTCTACCGTACTCGTTAAACTACAAGAGATTAAGAAGTTTTAAATAGAAGAAATGTTAAAAAAAAAGGTGTGAGAAATAAATGGGAAGTAAGAAATTTAAGTTTTAACAAATCAGTTTCTATTTAAACAATAGACATCAAATCATGTGGAAAACCAAATCAACAATTATTTTAAGTCTGTCCTCTTTTATTACAATTGCTTAAATAGAAGCCTTCACATATCCCTTTCAATAAATATCGATAATTACAACCGAGACTTATTGGGAATCGAACTTAGACAGTTTCCATTTAAGCAATCGACATCGAATAATGTGGAAAACCATCTTCTGAACACCTATTTTAAGTTTGTCAGATCGCTTTGTTAAGATCGATTGAACAGAAGCTGAAATTAGCAATAGTAAATCACACTGCTCATTTTTGAAAAAACATGATTACTTAAATTCGAGTACGCCATTAGTCATTTACGATGCAATTATACTAAAAGAAAAACGAGTAGGTTCAGGTACGCATTATTAAATACATTATTTTTACATTGTATTCAATGAAATAAAAGGGTCGATCCTCAGCCATATTAATGGGATGGTAACTAGAGGGCTGACAGAATCGTTCCTTTAGCTTAGTAAAAAATATCTACCGATATAGATCCTGGTACACGTTAAACCTTTCGTAGGATGAGAACCAGTGGTTTCCAGGGTGACACATGCGTGAGTAGGAAGCGCAGAGCGCAATCTGTTGGGCATAGCGAAAATGTTAGTTAAATTTGTAAATAAAAGTGCAAAATTCAAGAGTCACTCTCGATGAGAATTGCGCTAAGAAATCAGTTTTAGTTTTTTGCAATTGTGATTTTTGTTAAAATCTGTAAATATTTGACTATTTATTTGCTAATAAAGTAAATGTTTTTAGCCTTAATTAAGCCTGATGGTTCAAAATAGAAATTGGATGCTTTAGAGATTGCTCCATTGATCTTTTATGACGCTCCATTGATGCTTTTAATTTTTTTAATGAGTGATCCAGAAATACGTGAAAATTTATGTCATGATTATATGACTAGAAAACGCAATAAGAAAAAATGTTTTTTACAGCAACAAAAATAGTTGGGAGTTAAAGAGTTAAATCCGTTGTGGTACAATATACTCATGACTGTTGATATTACGTGGGGTGCCAGCTCAGGTGTTGACCCTCGACTTCTGATCATGGTTCAAAATTACCCGGGTAGTTCCCGGGTCTTTTCGGGAAATCCAGTTGCCCAGTGTATAAAAGCGTTCGGCTAGTAATCATAGGATTGCGAATTCGAGCCCGACTGATGGACTTGACAAATAAAAGTCAAAATGTACCAATCCCGTATATACTGGCGTGTATACGGGATTGGTGCACGATAAATCTGATCGAGGTCCAATATCCTGACGCCTATTGAGGTTGTGTCGGATGCCGGCTCAGGTGTTGTCCTCGTCATCTGACCATGGTTCAAAAATACGAGGCATCGTTCCCGGGTCTTTCCTTTGAGATAGGCCCCGAACCGTCGCCAATAGCCCACTGTGCAGCTCTAGTGCGACGTTAGTTAAACAAACCAAACCAGTAAAAAAGTAGTGATCTTGCGTTCGGAGGGTTGCCAGCTTTGCTACTAAAATACTAGGTCTTAAAAAAAATTCAACAAATTATACCGGCTTGTATACGGGTCTCGTGCGCGATAAATCTGATCGGGGTCCAATGTCCTGACGCTTATTAAGGTTGCGTCGGGCACCAGCTCAAGTATTGTCATTGACTTCTGATCATAGTTTAAATTTACGAAGCAGTTTTTCCGGATCTCCCCGAAAGTCCCGACGTCTATTGAAGGCGTTGGGTGCCAGTTCAGGTGTTTCCTCGTCATCTGACCATGGTTCTGAAACAACGAGGTGCGTGTATGAATGTGTGTGTGAATGTGTATGTGTTCCCGGGTCTCTCCTTCGAGATTGACCCCGAACCGTCGCCAATATCCCAGTGTACAGCTCTAGTGCGACGTTAATTAACTAAACAAAACCAAAAAACCGGATCTCCCCGCCAAGATCGGCCCCGAACCGTCGCCTACCACCCACTGTGCAGCACTAGTGCGACGTTGTTTCAACCAACCAAACAATGAACCAACCGAGACTTTAATTTTTTCTATTATTATTTTTCATCTGGTTATATCACGAACCGTCGCCCAGAACATCCGCAAAAATTAACGGCGTGTATACGGGACTGGTGCACGATAAATCTGATCGGGGTCCAAAGTCCCGACGTCTATTGAAGGCGTTGGGTGCCAGTTCAGGTGCTTTTTCACGTCATCTGACCATGGTTCAAAAATACGAGGCATCGTTCCCGGGTCTTTCCCTCGAGATAGGCCTCGAACCGTCGCCAGTAGCCCACTGTGCAACTCAAGTGCGATGTTAATTAACAAAAAAAAAAAACACCGCACAGGCTCGGACCACTGAACACTGAACATGAAATGTAACAAATGGAAGGCTCAAAACTTGTTTCCTCTATGGGCACGTTGAAGTCAACGTGGATTGGTTTGGCTTGGTTTATTAACGTCGCACTAGAGCTGCACAGTGGGCTATTGGCGACGGTTCGGAGTCAATCTCGAAGGAAAGACCCGGGAACACATACACATTCACACACACATTCATACATTCACCTCGTTATTTTAGAACCATGGTCAGATGACGAGGAAACACCTGAACTGGCACCCAACGCCTTCAATAGACGTCGGGACTTTGGACCCCGATCAGATTTATCGTGCACCAGTCCCGTATACACGCCAGTATAATTTGTTGGATATTCTGGACGACTTTCTAGTATTTTTGTAGCGAAGCTGGCAACCCTCCGATCGCAAGATCACTACTTTTTTAGTTTTCTATGTCAAATCCATTTCACGGATTCGAACCACCAATCCTCTGATTAGTAGCTGAACGTCTTACCAACTGAGCAACTGGGGCTCGAAGTCAACGTGGAAGCAGCCATGGTGTGTCCCATCATTTTTAAAAAGTGATTTATTTGCGTTTTTTAATACCATAGCATCGTAGAAATATTAAATGTATATAAATATTATATTTTCCTCTTATAGAATTAATTTTTATATTGTCAAACACATAGTTTTTGATCTGGCTTCTTAAACACTTCGACTTTGACTTGCAAATGACTTTCTATTTTACAGCAGATTGTACTTAAAATGGGTTTAAAATATAACTCAGCCAACATGAAAAATATACAAAATATTGAGATAGCGATAAAAGTGGAGTACATGACTTCTTCCACATTGACTTCAAGTCACTAATCTTTAACTGTAACTTGTGGATCGGGCAAGACATTTTGTTGACTTGAAGTCGATATAGAGGCCACCATGATGTGCCCCTCTTTTCTTGATACCGCAATATTTCGTATATTTTTCATGTTGAAATACGCCGATATATATTGCTTTTGACTAAATTTTTTTTATTTTATTTTTAAACTCACTTTAAATGCAATCTGCAATTAAAATAGGAAGTCATTTGCAAGTCAAAGTAGAAGTAATTAATAAGCAAGAGAGAAAACTATTTGTTTGGCAATATAAAAATTAATTCTATAAGAAGAAAATATAATATTTAATTACAATTAATATTTCTACAATGCTATGGTAATTAAAAACACCACTAAATTACTTAAAAAAAATATTGGGGCACAGCATGGCAGCTTTCAGTAGGTTTCAACGCGCCCATAGAGGAGACAAGGTTTGAGCCTTCCAGCAGTTACAGTTAGAGTTCAGTGCTTCAAGTCAACAAAATGTCTTGCCCAATCCAGAAGTCACAGTTAGAGAACAGTGGCTCGAACTGGCAATCTCCTGATTACCAGCTGAACGCCTCTATCCACTGGGCTACCGGGCCCCCTAATTATTTATCGAAGATCAAAAGAGTAGTCCCATCTCCTTGAATTGAAATGTCTTTATAAAATATCTCTGCATTCCTGGAGGTCCATATTGATCCTTTGTTCGATATAAAACTGTCAAATCTTTTTATGACACGTTTGGGATGTCAAATAGTGAAAGTTTATGCCGACGGTTTCACACAATCGTTGTTCCAACAAGTCATATTTTTTCGGATTTTATAGATTACATTTCTTTGTGGATCGTAAGTATTATAGACAGATTGTTCTCAATAAGGTTCTTTTTTCAATAAAAAAAATTGTTCAGGGGGATGTTGAAATCTATTTTTAACCTCTATCTCATGCAGCCGAGGCTTTTTTTTTTATTTATTTGTTTAAAAAACGTCGCACTAGAGCTGCAGAGTGGGCTATTGGCGACGGTTCGGGGCCTATCTCGAAGCAAAGATCCGGGAACGATGCCTCGTATTTTTGAACCATGGTCAGATGACAAGGACAACACCTGAGCTGGCACCCGACGCAACCTCAATAGGCGTCAGGACATTGGACCCCGATCAGATTTATCGTGCACCAGTCCCGTATACACGCCAGTATAATTTGTTGGATGTTCTGGACGACTTTCTAGTATTTTTGTAGCGAAGCTGGCAACCCTCGGATCGCAAGATCACTACTTTTTTACTTTTCTTTGTCAAGTCCATCGCACGGATTCGAACCAGAAATCCTCTGATTAGTAGCTGAACGCCTTATCCAATGAGCAACTGGGGCTCCCGCAGCTGAGGCATATCTATTTCTAGACAGGGCTTGATTTAGAAAGTTCAGTACTATAGTACTATAGTCACAACGTCATTGACGGTGACCTTCTTCCGTAAAAATTGTCTATAAGAATAAAAAAACATAGCACATTAAGTGTATTATTCATATAAAAAAATGTACAAAAATACTAGAAAGTCGTCCAGAATATCCAACAAATTATACTGGCGTGTATACGGGACTGGTGTACGATAAATCCGATCGGGGTCCAAAGTCCCGACGTCTATTGAAGGCGTTGGGTGCCAGTTCAGGTGTTTCCTCGTCATCTGACCATGGTTCTGAAATAACGAGGTGCGTGTATGAATGTGTGTGTGAATGTGTATGTGTTCCCGGGTCTTTCCTTCGAGATTGACCCCGAACCGTCGCCAATTGCCCACTGCGCAGCTCTAGTGCGACGTTAATTAACAAACCAACCAACTAAAAGATAATAAAAATGTATATAAAATAAAGAAATCATTTACCCCCTATTCCAAACTTGTTAAATAAAAAATGTACACCATTTGAAACACATTCAGGAAACGATCTCTAAAACATTTTATGAGCTAGGTTTGGTTTGGTTTTTTTAAAAAACGTCGCACTTGAGCTGCACAGTGGGCTATTGGCGACGGTTTGGGGTCTATCTCGAAGGAAAGACCCGGGAACACATACACATTCACACACACATTCATACACACATTCATACATGCACCTAGTTATTTTAGAACCATGGTCAGATGACGAGGAACACCTGAACTAGCACCCAACGCCTTCAATAGACGTCGGGACTTTGGACCCCGATCAGATTTATCGTGCACCAGTCCCGTATACACGCCAGTATAATTTGTTGGGTATTCTGGACGACTTTCTAGTATTTTTGTAGCGAAGCTGGCAACCCTCCGATCGCAAGATCACTACTTTTTTACTTTTTTATGTCAAGTCCATCGCACGGATTCGAACCACCAGTCCTCTGATTAGTAGCTTAACGCCTTATCAACTGAGCAACTGGGACTCTGGGCTATGTTGTGAGATTTCTTTACATAATATACTTTAAAAGATAATAAAAGTGTATATAAAATAAAGAAATCATTTCCCCCTATTCCAAACTTGTTAAATAAAAAATGTACACCATTTGAAACACATTCAGGAAACGATCTCTAAAACATTTTATGAGCTAGGTGACGATAGCCCAACTTAAAACAAAAGCACATCTAACCAAAATTCTTTGTAAGGTGTTTTCCTCAAAAAGATAGTCACTTTACTTTCCTTAGAAAATAACACCATTATTCATTCTATTTTTAAAATCCTCCAAAAAAGCGTAATTCCCCCCAACCTGGTAGCACATCACATCAACAAACAGGGGAACACCGCGCCAACCTGGCGAGCTTCCTGGCGAGTGAATTGTACCGATAGCGGCAACCCTTGTGTGTTGAATGTGCCGAATTTCTTCTCTCCTGTCAGGCAATAAGCACGTGTATTTTGAGCTGTCTAAACTCCGAATCTACCTGCTGTTTATTTAGAAAGAGTTCGTTCGTAAAGAAGACGTCAGGTTTATAGTTTCGCTTTCAACGGAAATTGATAGATTCTTTATTTATCAAAGGAAAGAGGTCCGCTTTAAGTGAAAATGAAAGCAAGAAAAGGTAAAAACTTTTCTGGGTTTTTACATTTCTCGCGTTTTTGTTGTAACATTGCATTTATTCAAATATAACTGTCAATTCTATTGTATAAAATGAATGACGACAAAATTTACACACATTTATAGAGTGTCAACAATGTTAGTTTTAAATAAACATATTGGAATATGTGACTAAGACGTAGTTTTAAATATATTCGAATAATTCATATTTTATTAAAATATAACGTTATCAGTTTAGAAATGGAATTGAAAATAATGACCGTTAAAATTCGAATGTAAAGCATTTTTAGACTCATTGTATAGAATATTAAAAAAATACTATAAAAATACATTGTTGAGGAATTGCTGTAAAATTTGGGAGGGAAAATAATCGATTTTAGCAAAATATTCTTTAAAAAAAGAACTTTTGACTATTAAACTTTTATCGTTCTTCGAAGTTGTAGCGTTTAGCATTCCAAATCACCAAACGATTCGAAAAAGAAAATATTCTCTCGACATCTGGATTCAGGAAAGTGATAGTTTTGTTTTTGTGCGTGATGCCAACGATCGATTGATAAAAAAAATCGACCCTTCTTAAATAAAACAATAATTGCTCTGCAGGTGGAAAATATTCTTTGAAGAGATGGATTAGAAGGATATTTAGTCCTCCATAACGGTTTCTTTTTTTATTGCACGCAATGTTGATAGTCGAACTGTCAAAAGACGTTGGAAGACAGCGAAGTGCGTTGCGTCATAGCCGTAGATGCGCAGTGCTTCTGCGCATATCGGTTGACGTGGTTAAATACCGAAAGGAAAGAAATTTTTTTATTAAGTTCTAAAATTAAAAAAAAAAAGTTACTTTTTTTAAAATCTGAAATAGATAATGCGGATTTCAATCAACCTTCCGAATTTTAATTTGAAATAAAATGTATTATTCGACCCTTTTTTGTTTTTTATTTGAAAATTACGTAATTATCATAATCCGATTTAAAATTGTCTAATTCTTCTAGATTTTAAGATTTTTTCAGTCAACCATCTTAATTAGCAAGCTAGCAGACTATCAACTTTAGAATTTAAATTGGTAATCTCGCATCTATTATTGGTTGAAATGAAACACAAAAAAATGCGCGAAATTAGCATAATATATACTTTTGAGTCTTTTTTATGTAGTTGCAGAACATTTATATATGGAAAATTCTTAAATAGTTCTATAGTATCTGAAACATTAAAAATATGTAAAATAATAAAACCAGGGTAAACAGCCGTTATTTTTTAAAATGTAACAACCATTATTTTCTAAAATGTAACAACCATTATTTTCTAAAATGTAACAACCAATTTCATTTAAACTGTAAGTAATTTGTCACATTTCTAGTTTAATATGTCACACGGTTTAAAATTGAATCATTACTGGAAATTTTAATGAAAAGTGGTGATCAAATTTTAATAAAATGTGATTATCAAATTTTAATGAAATATGGTGATCAAATGTGGTAATAAAATTTTAATGAATAGTTTTGATCAAATTTTACTGAATAGTTTTGATCAAATTCTATCGAATAGTTTTGATCAAATTTTAACGAATATTTTTGATCAAATTTTAACGATTAGTTTTGATAAAACTTTAATGAATAGTTTTGATCAAATTTTAACGAACAGTTTTGATCAAATTTTAATGAATCGTTTTGAACAAATTTTAACGAATAGTTTTGATCAAATTTTAACGAATAGTTTTGATCAAATTTTAGTGAATATTTTTGATGAAATTTTAAGGAATAGTTTTGATCAAATACTTATAAATAGTTTTGATCAAATTTTAACGAATAGTTTTGAACAAATTTTAATGAATAGTTTTGATCACATTTTAATGAATAGTGGGGATAAAGTTTTAACGAATAATGGTGATTCAATTTCATTGAATGTGGTGATCAAATATTAATAACTAGTGATGTTCCAAATTAAATGACTGTAATTGCTCACTTTTAATAACTATTGGTGTACAATTATATATAATATGAGTCATTCTATGTCAACGACGAAGTTGTAATCTTAGAAAAGTATGGAATTTTTATATTTTAATGGTTTGATTGATTATTTTATTAAAAATAGGTAACAAAGGCGTGTAAATAATCACACACAAAATTCGAAAGTTAATGTAAAGCATCTAAACTTTTTTCGTTTAATCATTTTAAGATTTGACAGTTATTTTATAGATTTTAAAGGAAAGTTAAAAAATGGCACAGGGCCCTTTTTTTTTGCTTTGTATCCTAAAACTATAAACAACCATATTAACTTATATAAATAATGAAGTGCTCATTGATATGACTATTATCTCTTGTGGAAAATAAAATTTAAAATAAATTGGCATGGTCTTAAAATGATCTTCTTTTGTTATTTTAACATTGCATTTTTAGTTATATACTATGTACAAAATTATATTCTTTATTTGTCATGAAAATCCTTCAAGTAATTATTTTATATATATTTTTCTTCTGTGACATCGGATTGGTTGGTTTCTTTGGTCATCACCTAATCCAGTGGTCGGCAAACTCATTAGTCAATAGAGCCAAATATCTGCAGTACAACGATTGAAATATCTTTTGAGAGCCAAATTTTTAAACTTAAACTATATAGGTTACATTGTTATTAATTTAATTAGTGTACCCCTAACCTAGCCACTGCACGTGCGCGCCAGCACGTACGGGGTATTTTGTGAAAGAGACACACTCCAGAGGCCAAAGAGTCGCATGTGGCTCGCGAACCACCGTTTGCCTACTACTGACTTAGACCAGAGGTCGGCAAACTCATTAGTCAACAGAGCCAAATATCAACAGAACACCGATTGAAATTTCTTTTGAGAGCCAAATTTTTTAAACATAAACTATATAGGTAGATACATCGTTATTATTTTAATTAGGGAACTCCTAAGCTGGCCTTTGCTAAAATCTTCCTCCATCTTATTGAGATGCGTTTGTTGAGATCAACTCTCCCATCCACACTCGTCTTGTATTTCGTTTATCTCCTTTTCTCCTTCCTTTCTATATGTCCAAACCATCTCAACATATCTTTCTCAATCATAACAATGACTGACAAGCACTAATGTGAACAATGGCCTTGCAACTCCTTGGAAAGTTTGGGGAAGTCAAGTTTGTATGTTGTTGTTTTTAATTTGGCCCACGAAGTTTCAATCGCAATGTACGCGCCCACCCGCGGTAATTTGTGAAAGAGACACACTTAAAAGGCCGAAGAGCCGCTTGTGGCACGCGAGTCTCTATTTGCCGATCACTGACCTAGACCAACCAATCCAGCCTCCCGGAGGAAAAACGCAACTTACACAGCAGTAAAACGCGACGACATGGTTCCTACTTTTAGAGGTTTGAAGGAAATAAATCTAGTTGGTCAAATAATGAAAGGTCTTCAGATCCATCTTTCCAATTTATCGCTTCACTGCTAATCAAGAATGTCCTCTGCCATGGTATCTTCTAATATCCCCAAAATTGGTGAAGTCTCTCATTTCCTAACTCCAATCACCATTTTTTTGTTAATTAACTCTTCATCAGAAGGTGAGATTGGGATGAAGTTTCAGGCTTGAGTGGCGATTCAACTTGCGATGGAAATTGTTTCAAAGTGTTTCTTTTCGCGTATTTGACCGCGGCAGACCGGAACGCCACCGAATTCGATCAGATGTCGGCTCATTGCTTTTGCCCAACTTACTTTCGCTGTCGATCCAAGGCCGTATGCTGAAATATTTAAATTCGCTCGTTCTTTCAACCGAGGTGCATCAATTCAGCACTGCTCCGAAGATCCTGAAATGATTACTGCGAAGGGATTCGTCTTCATATCTGCGAAGAGTGTTCGATTGTGTTTGGGCCCTTTAACTCATTGATCGTGTTTTTTTTTGTTTTTTTCTTGAGAGACACTCGCGCTTTTTGATGGGCACTTGATTTTTTATAGAAGGCACCATTTCATCTTCATTAAAAGTATAATTATCATGCAAAAGTTTTTTTGCAGAGTATTTGATATTTTCTAGGTAGGGTGTTAAAGTTAGTGTATGCACTTTTTACAGGATACTTGAAAATTCTTGTATACCCTTTGCTACTTCAGTGTCTTTTGATATTATCTTTTTGCCACTGAATACTCACTGTACACTACTTGTTATCTAATTTACATTTGATACTTTATGTGCCATTTGATACTCTCCTAGTTCCACTTAATACTGAGTGTCACTTGACAATCTCCGAATATTACTTGATACTCTCCGTGTGCCGCTTGCTACTCTCCCAGTACCCATTGATACTCATCTAGTTCCACTTGATACTCGCCGAGTGCCACTTCATATTCTGCGAGTACCACTTGATACTCGCCGAGTGCCACTTCATATTCTGCGAGTACCACTTTATAATCTGCGAGTTCCACTTGATACTCACTGAGGGCCACTTCATAATCGCCGAGTGTCACTTGATACTCTCCGAGGTCCGCTTGATACTCTCCGAGGTCCGCTTGATACTCTCCGGGGTCCGCTTGATACTTTCCGAGTGTCACTTGATACTCCGTGTGTGTGATTTTGCGTGGTATTTTACCCATATAGATTTGAATTTTTCCATCTTTGAATACTGTTCTGTCGTTGGTCTTTTCTTGCGAAAAACGAATAATTTCTTCGGAAAGTTGGGTACTAAACGTAAGCTATTAAGCTATTCACCAGACATATACTTTATTTTAACTGCATTACCATCGTATGAAATGAAGTATTATTTTATTGTAGTACATGAACACAATAAAGGTTTACATTTTTGTTTATTTTGTGAATTTAATTCATTCTGAGAAATAAATTAATGTTATAATTAACTTTTTAATTTCAACAGTCGGTATACGGCAATAAAGAATTTCTAATTATTAATGATTGAAAAACAAAAAACTGAACAAATTACCTCTTAGAAAAACGAAAATACTAATTATTTACAGTTTTTATCATTTTAATTGGAGGAAATAATGGTTTGGAAAATCTAAATAAATTTATACTTTATTTGCTTCTAAAATTTTATTTATTTGTATGTTGAGTTATCAAAAGGAAAATCCCTTAATATGAAGGGCATTATTACGTTATAAGACTTTTCCTATTGACTTTATATTGGTTTTATCATGCAAATTAAATAGCCTTCATTAAGGATTAATCATTTTATTTGATACCTATTTGAATGCCGATGGACTATAAATACTAAAACTTAAAACATTTCCCATTTTTTCAATGAGTAATAGACTGGGATGAGTTAGTACAGAACTGGGGTCATTCAACGCAAGAAAGCGTCAACACAGACAGGGTACACAGTATTCTGACACATAACCGTTTGGACTCAAAAGAGCAAAAAATCATTTGGAATCAAACAATTCTACAAAAATCGTAAATTTTCCTCAAAAATTAAAAACGCTTCCTAATCCTGTCAAACGCGTCATATTTCACAAAAGTCCTTATTTCTATCATTACAGTACCCTGGGAACTATCGAAAGCACTAAAAAAAATCTTATTTATCTTGTGGTTTACGCTTGCTTGTTAGCATTATCTTGTCTATTTGAGATCAAGCCTATTACTTTTGCCCCCAAACTCGCTTCCATTGTTCCTTATGTCAGTTGAGAATCTCGAATGCCCATAACTATGGGTGCACATTGACACTTCATACCGGACATATCTTACCGTCAATGAGATAATGAGCCTGGTGAATTCTTTTCCCTTTACCATTGACTTCCTTTTGTGCTTCAAGGATTGTTTTGCTGTTTGTTCCTTACAAGGGCAAGGAATCCATTGGTCTATTTGAGCATTATAGGAAAAAGTAGAAAATATTTTAGGTTTTTTATGTTAACTGGAATGACAGTTTTGTTTTATTGTAATCTACCAGTTGATGGTTTTAGTTTTAGGACATTCTTATCCTCTTCTGAACACAGTCACATAGAGAAAATCTAGGATCACCTTAGGACATACATTTATTAAAAATTTATAAATTATCAAAATATAATCTCTCATTAATTTGGATAATATTGAAATCAAGCCTATTACTTTTGCTCCCAACTCGCTTTCATTGTTCCTTATGTCAGTTGAGAATCTCGAATGCCCATAACTATGGGTGCACATTGAGACTTTCTTGGACATATCTTACCGTCAATGAGATAATGGTAAATTCTTTTCCCTTTATCATTGATTTTAAATTTGTGTATATTAACGTTGCAATAAAATCCATTTCGAAATTTATAATAATGTGTTAATAAACTAATAGGTCTTGTGTATGATATATATTTTTCTGAAATATAATCAAGTGAAACCTTACATTTATCTTCATTTAACGTATTAGGTAAAATCGGAAACTTTTCAAAACTTTTTTTTGCTGGTTTATGTGTAACATATGTTTTCTGTATTTATTTTTTATTTGAACAATTTAAAAATAATTTTTCTAAAATAATTACGCAAATATTTTGAACGTGACATGCTAAATTTAAAATATATAATGTAGATTCTTCTCATGCCAATTGATACACTCTCAGAAATATCACTCTCATTTTTGAAAATTCTGCGATCGTCAAGGCAACTTTCGTTATATTTGACAATAGTTTCGTCATTAAATCACGTGACTTTTAATGAAACAAGAATCCTCAAATTTTGGAAAGAAAGTCATTTATACTCAGATTCCTTTTCAGCCCTTCTGGGTCATCAACTCATGTTTGGTTCTTAATACTTATATTGTCAGAATTTAAACGAGCTTTCTTGGCCAATTGAATAGAGCGTTGGACTCTGAGAACCAGAAGTCCGCGGTTCGAGTCAGCTCAATCGATATTGAATTATTATATTTTTTAAAATCGTCCTCATTTTTGGCGAATTTAAAAAAAACGACTAACTGAATTTCCTCAGTTTGACAAAATGTTAAATCGGAGCATATATCAGTCGTCTGTTTCGTCGAAAATGACAAAAGTTTCGTCAAATATGAAAATACATTTAACACTCATGAACAATCTTCATTTAAAGACCAGATGTTGATTTGTGTATAATAAAGCTTTTATGACATGTCTAAAAAATCTGAACGAATATATTTACATAAAACCATAATTATTAATTATGCTTTTATGTAAATATATTCGTTCAGATTTTTAAGACACGTCATAAAACCTTTATAAAGCGTTCTAGTATTGCATTGGTGTTGTATTGCCAATAATTATAAGTTAATTCGAATTATATATATTTTTAAAACAATATTTAATCCTGAATACCAATGACCCGGCAACTAGGCTTGAATGATATTTCGCCAAAAAAAAAAATCGAAATTCCGGAAGGGGAAAAAAACATTGCGATTTCGATTATGTAATTTTCGATTTGGCGATTAATCGATTTGACGATTTTTTGATTTAACGATTACTCGATTTACAATTACTCAATTTTACGATAATTCGAAAGAACACTTGCATATTTATCGAAAACTATAAATATATCGAAAATATCGATATATCGAAAATACCGATATATAGGAAATATCGGTATATCAGAAATATCGATATATCAAAAATATCTATATATTAAAAATACCGATAAATTACTATTTCGGAAATATCGATGTTTGACTGACGATTAATCGCGACTGCAAAATGTCAATATTGCTCAATCCTAACGGCAACGAATAATGATTCAATACTGTCTCAAAAGAGTTAAGGAATTAAGTCATTAAGTATTCCATTTTTGAATCTGCTTCCTTTTTCAACTGCCCTTCTTTCATCTACTCCCCATATGACCTGGCTGATCGCCAATCCTCTTTGTCCACCTCCTCTTAACTTCCAACTAGCGAAAGACGAACTTCCAACTGACATCGTCTTCAAGCAATCAAAATTAGATTACTTCATCACAATGATTATGGCCCTGGTGGTTATTAGTTGTGGCTTTGATTTATGGCTCTTCAACTCCCATTCCCTTCCGTCAGAGCTGCTGGCCCAACCAGGAAGGATTAGCACCCCTCCATACTATTATGAAATTCATTTTTCTTGCTCTATATGATTTGATCAAAATGATTAGATAAATCATCTTTTAAGGTTAGATAGTGTTATCTTATTTGGAGGAGTTAACTCTTTTGAGTTGTGTCCGACTGTGGGGCGTAATTAACCTTCGTGTGGGCGCAGTCTTTTCAAATACGCCCGGTGAAATTGTTGACTTAGGATTTCCGAGACTTCTGCTTAACTGCCTATTAAGATTGTTATTTCTCAAAGATTGAGTTGATTGTTATTGGACATCACTGAATATATCTGTTTGGGCATTGATTCGTTTTCTTATAGCAATGTCTTCTTTAAATATATATTTTTTTTTCCTATACTCGACTAGCATGAAACACTTGTGTATGGATTATATATGTACATAAGCCACAGTTTAGTTCTCCGTAAGCCATTTGTATTTATATGAATCCGCTTTTATTTGCTTAAGACCATGCCAATTTACACATCCAATTCAATAAACTTTAAAAGTTATATTTAATACAGCTACATTCCTGAGTGCTAATATATAACATTAATTTACATGTAATCTCAGTAATTGTTAATTACAAGACTTGGAACATGGTTGTATACATTTTTTCACTTTAAATAAATTCATCGAAAAGACAGATTAATGTAAGCTTAATTTCTCCCTTCTAAACTATTATCTCACTCATTAAAATAAATAGCTATCCATATTAAAAGTAGTAGAGTAATAAGATTCTATGGCGTCTACATATCAAGTGACAGTTTTATTTAATTTTATAAAGGTATAAATTAATATTTCCTATATTTGGTTTCGTGTTGGTAATATTTTTATATAATGAGAAGTGTACATTTATTAATTTACAAACAACGTGCAAGGTAAGTAATTGACTCACAATCAAGATATCAGTAAATACATCTGATGTCCATCTTTAAAACATTCGAAGATTTCACAGTGAAGATCGCCAAAGGTATGTGGATTTTTAAACTGTGCTTTTTGTACTAAAACTTTTTATGCTTTGTTGTTGTCTTTGAACCAAAGATGCTTACTGCACACATTGTTAATTTGAAAATAGTCACTCTAGATGAAAGAAACAAAGAATAAAATTCAAAAAATTTCAGCTGTCTACCAAATTGATGAAAAATAAGTGAATTTATTACTTTACTGGTCTTCAATCAAATTGTTGTTGCAAATGTCAGATACCGCTTATATACAAGTAACAATACACTACAAGTGAAACGTTATATATTGAAATGAAATCCGGAAATGTGCTCGAAAGAAAAGACCATAGACCATATTATCAAACAAAAAAATCCTTTCATAATTAAAAAAAACTTTCCTCTAATGCATTGGTCTAATTTTCAAAAAGGAATAAATTAACATATCTGGCTTGTAATAAGAAGGACTAATGTCATAATTGACAGTTTTGAGAAAAAGTTTGAGGCTCAGCATTGTTTCAATGTTGCGGAATTGTTTAATTATAAGGTTTAGAGAAACCTGATGACATTGGTTACTATTTTATGTAGAAGTTTAAAATTGATATATTTAAAACAGCTTTTAAGAAATTTGATAAAATTTACATTAATTCTTCTTGTTTTAAACAACCACAGATATAACTAAAATATATTTTCATCTAAGTTTCCAATCACATTTGGGCAACTGAGTTCATATAACTATAAATATTTAACTTTTCCTGTCATATATGCATAAGCAAGGTGATAGCTATGCTGATAAAAAGGTAAGTACAACACAAAATTGTATTTAAAGTATTTTGTTTTATAATTGATGAATTATAAATTTTATACCTAAGTGTTACTAAGCGGAAATGAATCCAGTTACCAAATTAACCCTTTGGGTACATTTGACGAGTGAGACTCGTCATTTGCTTACTTGGGCGAAGTTACGGTGGACGAGTCTGACTCGTCATCTGAATTTAAGAATGAGGCGTTGATGTTTGCGGCACCCCCGTCAGTGGGCGTTGATCGCAAACAATTTGTTGTAGGGTCGGTCAAGAATGGGATCAATTGAACCTCACCAAATCCGTCCCATGGGCATAAAAATCTTCAAATAATTCAGTACTCAAAGGGTTAAGGATATATTTTCTCGTGTTTATTATGTGAAACTGCTTACCACTTTGGGTATGGCTATCCGAGAAGCAAAACTTGGTATATTTTAGACCCTATTTAAGGTCATGAACTTTAAAAAAATGCATATAAGAAATCGACTGTGAGGGGATCCAGTAGGATCCAATGAATTGAGTTTCTCATGTATATCTTAACTTAAAATGTGTACTACCATTTTTGTCACGTGTGACAGCGCTCTTATAATATTTGAAACGTGCACAATTATTACTCAAAACTGATATGGTTGAATACTTTTTATGTGAGTTTTTAATATATGAAATAATTTTTTTTATATATAATTGTTATACATAGCACGTGTTTAAATTCGATTCTGATACTTTTCTGAGCTGGAGAATTTTAATAATACAGGCTGTTTAAGAATTATTTTTCCAACTTTGATACGCTATAAAACGTAAAAGAAATAGCATAGCTTATTTATGTTGCTTGTTAATGTAACAACAATACATGATGTTTTATTTGTATACAGTTTTTTTCCAAAACTATTAACGAACCATTTAACGCACCATTCTAAAACCAATAACGCACCATTCTAAAACCAATAACGCACCATTCTAAAACCAATAACGCACCAATACAACATCAACGCGCTGAGCTTTCTCGCGAGGATGGGTGTATGAAAATTATCTTTACAACGTTGACAAGCAATAAAACTAAAGGAAAAAAGGTAGGTAAGTTATATTGCTTGTACATGTAACAGCAACACCAGATAAAGTTTTATTTATGAACTTTTTTTTAGTCTTTTAACTGACTGCGTACAAATTAAATTTCATGTATTGCTATTAGATGTACAAGTAACAGGACATAGTTATGTTATTTCTTTTATGTTTTAATTTGTGTCAAAGTTGTAAAGATAATTATTTAACATCCTGTATTGTATATGTTCGTTTTAGTTATATAAAGTCGATTTGTTTAAAGTTTTAAGGCAGTGGCAGTTTTATAAAAAAAATTAAATAATTACTTTAAACTTACGTTATTCTATAATACTTTTGCATGGCACCCTTTATATTGTTGTGTTTGTAAATTTATAGCTCCTTTTAAAATCCATTAAAATTTTGACTTTTAATCTGTAAGAAAACCAAATATTTTTTTATTTTATTATTTATTAAAATTTTTAACTGCTTTTTTACAACTAACTTGAAAATATTTGCACTTTGAAAAAAGTCAACTTATTTAAAATATATAAAATACTTTTTAAAATTTAATTGTATACTTCTTCCTTAGACTGTTATTTAACTGCTAAAACGGGATATTTTTTATTAAAAAAAATTTGAAATTTAAATTTTGTAAAAAAATTATTTGACCGAATAATGGATATCAGAATTTTCCGATTTTACATAAAATTCAAATTAAATATACACATTTTACCTGGAATCTATATATTTCTTAATTATGTTTGACATAATGCAAATAAAGAAAAATTTCTATAACTTTGCACTAATCCATAATTTTTACACTTAATAAATAACATCCCTCAATCATATCAATCACACCACCATTTATAAATAGATCAATAATTCGAACATATAACAGCATCATTGATCTTTTTTGAATTCGTGCTCACCGTCCAAAACTAAAAAATACTTCCGATATTTCCTTCCATGCAAATTTCTATAAATTTCTACAAATTTGCAAAAGAAAAATTTCTATAACTTTGCACTAATCCATAACTTTTACACTTAATAAATAACATCCCTCAATCACACCATCCATTTATAAATAGATCAATAATTCGAACAGATAAGAACATCATTGATCTGTTTAGAATTGTACCGTGCTCACCGTCCAAAACTAAAAAATGCTCCCGATATTTCCTTTCGTGCAGAACCGATCTATTTTTAGAAAGTGCTCCCAACCGTCAGAAGCATTCATATTTAGTTTAATTTCCTCATTAATTGCTCGCCGACAAGATGCTTTCGTCTGTCTTACCTGTCAACCAACCAACTCCCAGAGTTCATTCCAACCGGTTCGCAATTTGGTCGCATGTCCTCAGAAATCTGGTAATTTATCGCCTGTAATTCCTGGGTGATTATCGATGACATAAATTGTGATCAGCGCACCAATAGATTGGACTTTGGCTGGCACGGCGTCTAGGTTGGGCCTGACAGATCGGAGATGGTTAATGGTTGTATTTATTGTCGAAGAAACGATTAAGCACCCGCTCAATTCCCTGATCGGGTCGCCGACGTTTGTTTTGGGGCACTCTAAACTAATTTTCTGGTGGACATTGAATAAGAAAAGGAAGAAAGATTGTTTGTAGAAAGAATTTGATATTTTTTTTGTTGGCTGTAGGCATTAGAGCAAAAATGAAGTCTAGTTTCTATAGATAAAGATAGTTGTATTGGAGATGAAGGGAACTAAATAAAAGCTGTCTGAATTCTGAAAGCTTGATTTGCATGTTAAGATATCAGGTTTGAATCACTGAACTCTAACTGTAATTTCTGGAAAGCTCAAACCTTGTCTCCTCTATGGGCGCGTTGAAGGCAATGTGGAAGCATCCATACTGCACCTCCAAAAAATTTTGAAGGTGATTTAGTGGTGATTTTAATACCATAGCATTGTAGAAGTAATAAATGTATATAAATATTATAATTTCTTTTTATAAAATTAATTTTTACATTGTCAAACAAATAGTTTTTGCTCTTACTTTTTAACCACTTCGACTTTGACCTGCAAATGACTTTCTATTTTAATAGCAGATTGCATTTAAAATGGGTTTCAAAGGAAAACAGAAAAAAAATCAGCCAAAACCAATACATGTCAGCTTATTTAACATGAAATATATACGAATTATTGCGGTAGCGGTGAAAGTGGAATACAATTGTTAACCCTTCAATTGGCTTCAAGTAAAAAAAAATGTCTTGCCCAATCAAGAAGTTACAGTTAGAGATCAGTAGTTTGAATCCGAGGTGGATTTAAAGTTCGATGTAATGCGGACTCTCCAATAAGCCCTAGGCACTAGATTGATTAGTTGTTGCTGCGTAATGGCCGGTGATGGGATTTGTGGAAAAACTCAAATAACTTTTCCTAAATGCATTGGGTCATGTACAAATTGCAATCTTTGCTAGTTAATTTCAACGGGGACAAAATGTTTTGGAGGAATAAAATAGGTTAGTTCTATAGAAAATTTCGTAACGAATTCAATGACGTAGTCATGTTCTTTTTAGGAATTTCGGACAAAACACGTTTTGAATTTTTGATCCTCAAATATCAATGCGTTAGTAAACAGATAACTTAAGTAGATATTTTTTGTTAATTGATCCTTATTAAATCCTCCTGTAATCTCCTGTTTTTCCAAATCCCCCTACATGTAATATCTAAGCATCAAAACCAGTCGGGAAATTTTAAATTTCCAAAATTCCCGCATAAAATGTGTACAATAAAAAAAATTTGAAGTTACTCAGCAGGATTGGTTTATAGAAATTAAACTAATTTAAATACTAATTACAAGTAGATAATTGTTAAAACAGAATTTGTAAGCGTTCATAAATTGTATATTTATTTAAAAAAATTTCAAAAATTAAGCTAAAATATTATACTTAATGTTTATTTCAAACTCGTTTAACAACTATTAAATAATCACAATAAAACTTCACATCATCATTAACCCTTTTTCACTCCAAGAACATTTTGATATTTGCGTTCTTTCTACGGAACAGTTATTCCTCTCTCTCTGTTCTTTTCCCCAAACTTTTTTAATGCTAATATAGTTAAAAAATCGTCATGTTTTGTGAACAAGGTGGTAGAACTGAATGAGAGCAAGATGGAAAAATAATCGATGTTTTTTAAACACAAAATCCGCTCTTATTTATTTTAAAGAACAGGGAACTAAAAGAATTGGTCGTTATGTTGTCGCCTAACCCTTTGACTTTAACCCTTTGCACTCCAAGAACTCTTTGGTTTTCCGTTCTTTCTATGGAACAGCTATTCATCCTTATGTTCTTTTCCCTAGAACTTTTTATGCTTATAGAAAAAAGAAACCTAATCTGTTTTAGATGTGAAAATGTGAAGAACGAGTTTAAAGAAATATCGATGTTTTTTAAACACAAGATCATGCTGTTCTCGTTTATTTTAAAGAACAGGGAACCAAAAGAACGAGTCGTTATGTTGTCGCCTGAGCGGCGCCAACGGAGTGCAAAGGGCTTAAATTCTAGAAATAAGCGTTACTCTAAAGAAATACATAGACGGCTTTAAATAATTATATATAGAATATACGGTAATACTAAGATAAAAACTCGTCTTATAGAACTTAGCGTTAAGAATATTAAAATACAAATACAACGTTAAATTGTATTTTATTGTATTTGTATTTTAATATATGGTAATACTGTTTAAATAATCAATAAAAATCAGTAGGGGGAAGGGGTACTACTATCTAATTTTCAAAATTAAGAAACTATTCAGCTTGAGCATTTTATCTCTTGTTTAGCTAGATTTTATATTACTTAAAGTTTTATTAAAAATAAACTCATTAAAATAAATAGGTTAACAGCCGTGACGATTGTGTGCTTTAGATTACCTTTATGAAAAGTTTTGAATAAACTTTCTGAAATATAGTTTCCAAAATAACTAAAGGTCCTTTAAACCCTTTTTGGCGGCATTGTCTGACGATCTAAAATTGCTACCTTGGGCTATTAACTATTTAAAAAATTCGTGCTTGCCTCCTTTTTTTAATTCTTCGGTTAAATTAAGACGTAAGTCATGCCTTGACGTTTATTGGCACAAATTACTATAAAAGCCATTTTGTGAATGGGTCTTTTGTTATTAATGAGTGTAAAACAATTACAAAGACAGGAGGAACTTAGAATGGGCCAAATTTTGCACAAAAAAACGGCTAGACTCTTTGTTTCTTATTAGATAAGGACGCATCTGAAGTTGAATAACCCCAACCGAGCTAAATTTACGCTAGACTGTTTTAGAATACAAAAGATTTGTTCAGAGGTATTTTTTTGTATTTTTTTTTCTAAATTGCTTCGCGCGCTTCTGCAAGTTAGAATTGCCCCTGCTGTGTTACCGATGCTTCTGTTGCGAGGAGGATTCACACTATCCTTCGTACTGCAGCGTGAAAATTCGAAGAACTCGTCTTTTTTTGTGTGCTTTTTCAGATCAAAACGCAGATACCGCGAGAGGCAGTATTACTCTCTTCAAATATTTTTTTTTTCTGTTTGGACTGAGTTGTTTCTATTTAGGTTTCTTTATACCTGAAAGGTAAAATACACAGGAATCTTGTGCTTTGTTGAAGGCGTTATTACCATTGGGACACTGCATTTTTGTTTGTAAACCTAGGGATATTACATGTTCTTATTTTTGTGCTAACAAGGATATTTGTGTTGTCTTCCACATAGCAGAAATAAAAAATATTAAAGTTATTTTAATTAGATTTGCTACCAGTTATACACACACACATACATATGCACACACACACACACACACACACACACATATATATATATATATATATATATATATATATATATATATATATATATATATATATATATATATATATATATATGAACATTATAACATTACTCGGCTCGGTAGTACATTTTAAAAAACAGTGGAACGCCAATTATTCGAACTCCAGTTATCCGGATCAAACAAAGCGGATCGCCAATTATCCGGATCGCTCTGAGAAAAAAAATAGGGATCAGTAAAATCCATATTTTAAAAGTTTCTTATCAGCGAATGATACATTTTCTAATAGCCTTTAAATTACATTAAATAATAAAGCAAAATTAGTTTTTTTTACTAAGAAATAACATTTCTTTCGTGAATTATAAAGATATTTAATTACCCGAATGAGAACTGGTCTCAATTAATCCAGATAATTGGAGTTCTACTGTATAAGAAATAAAGTTGAGGAAGTATATAAAAATTTAAATGTTTTACAATATATCTATTCCTAATAATTATCCATAACTCATAATCACTAATACATAGCCCATAATCATTATCAATAACCCATAATTTTTATTCATAACCCATTATCATTATTCATAACCCATAATCATTAACAAATATCATTATCTTCCATGACCTTGATATTATGTCACATTGAGAGGATATTTCTCGATATATTTCTAAGAAATCAGTAACAATCCCTTTCAAATATTCTGATAAAAAGCATTTATTCGACGCATAATACAATATATATATAAGGGGGAAAAATGGTTTTTCAAGTTTTTAAGCTTTGATTTTATTTCAAGATTTTGTTTAAATGGTGTGTTCTTGTGTTTTCATTTATTAAAATGCGTTCCAAATTTCACTCAAGTCGACCAATAAACTCCTATTTCGATCGCAAAGACTGCTTATATTTTGTACCATTCTTTTGGACATGGAACAATACAAACACATCCAATCACTTATTGACTACTTGCCATTTCTGCGAAAGACAAGCAATAGCGTATAACTACTGCAACGGAACTCGCAAATTGCCGCTGTATTTTTGCCGTCAAGCCATTTATTTCAACCTTTACAAACAATAACAAGATATCCCATTAGAATCCATCGCATTTCTTATATCTCGACGCCAAACACAACTGACAGCAAATTCCAATTTTTCGAGGAGGAAATATTCGGTCTGAATTTCCACCAGCTGTCTTTTTCTGACAGCCCCTGGAACTGGTGTTCCAAGACATTCTATTGAATGTTTTTTTTATGCCCAATGCAATTACAAAATACAGTCATAAATATTTTATTAGGGTTTACATTTCAGGCCACAAAAGCAGCGTTTTCTCGGGAATCCGAAAACGGCTTTGGTCGTAAATGGAGATAAGTGTTTGGTCCTCATAAGTTCAAGTTTTCCGTGTTTAGCAGATTATTTCCGTACTGGAATACGGGTCTTTATTCGTTGACAAATGATGTGTGTTGAACTGCAAAGCGGGAAACTAAGTTTTAATGCTATATAAACCTACAAAAATAATTTATTTCTGCCAATAGATATATTAGATATTTCGAGAATGATAAACTTTGGCTAACAGAAAAAGGAACGTATACAAATTAGCCTTATTTAAATTGACTTATTCATTGCATAATTCAATTTTGCCAACGTTAATCAAATTCTGTTTTTTTTTTATTAGTAGCCATTTTTGTACCTGAATTGCCCATTTTGTAATTATATGTTAAATTACTTATTGGATTATCAGATTGTCAACGGGGCATGCAAAAACAAACGGATAATGTAGGAAATAAAAATAAAGAATTTCCTTTAAAGAATTTCCAATAAAGCGGTCCCCGCCTAATTGTTTTTAAAGAAAATCATTGGATACAAATTATCGATGTAATGTAAGCACTAATACAAATATTTTAAGGATAATTGAGGTTAACGTCGATTGATTGAATGTCTTTTTAAAATTTTAACAAAATATTAGCAAATTAAATGTTTTACATTAGCTGTGGCATTTTTCTTTTATAGAATTATAATATAGAATATTTTAATCTTTATTTTTAAATATTTGTTTCTGCGATGTTTTGCTTTGAGCTAAATCGTTTTTTTTATGCTGCTTTGCGCTAAAATGTTTTTTCTATTCTTTTTTCGGAAAAAAACATTCTTACTTCACCACTGATTTTTTTTAACTATTTTTTTTTATCTTCTCCAATATTTTTGAGCTAAAACGTTTTTGGTTTGAGCTAAAACGTTTTCTTGCAATTTGGTCTTTTTCGTTGAGATAAAAAGATTTTGCTTGTTCATGCTTTGATTTCAGCCAAAACTTATTTTTTTACTTCTCCAATGATTTAAATCTACAATGTTTTTACCTAAAGAGTAATTTTCCTACACTGTTAAAAATAGGTACTCAGATATATTTAATACGTTCGATACTTCCCATAGCTCCGAATACATAGTTACAATTTTGAAAAAAAGTCATGTACTCAAATATGAGTACAATGCATAAAATAGCAAATTCTAGCCTACATAGGCTGTTTTCAGAAATCACTTCCAATAAATATTGACAATTACAACCAAGAATAACCGCGAATGGAACCCAAATCCTCATGCCCCGCATCCAGAGCCTTATCCGTTAAACTACCAGAGAGACTCGAAGAAGTGTTAAAAGGTGTGCCAAAAGAATGGAAGTAAGATAAATGAGTTGTAATAACTCAATTTCCATTGAAACAATCGACATCAAATAATGAGGAAAACCATCTTCTGAATAACTATTTTTAGTTTGCCAGGTCGCTTTGTTAAGATGGCTTGAGCAGAAGCTGAAATAAGCAATATTAAATCTCACTGCTCATTTTTGTGAAAGTACGGCTACTTAAATTTGAGTACGTCATCGCCCCTTTACGATGCAATTGTACTGAAAGAAAAGCGAGTAGGTTCATGTACTCATTTTTAAGTACCTCATTTTTAAGTATTTCATTTTTAAGTACCTCATTTTTAAGTACCTTTTTCTTACAATGCAAATATATATTCATTGGTTATTTTAATTCAATTCATCCGCGTTATTCCATAGATACATCTCCGTTTTATATTCTTAAAGACACTATGGATTTATGTTCTTTTTAGCAAAACCTGCTATACAAATGTACCTCAACTGACAAAGAGCTCTTTCATTACATATCCCAAAATCGAAAGTAATAAAACCGACACTTGTTCCCAGCTGATCCTTTACCGCTTCCCTTGCACTGCAGTAGCATGCTTCCTTTCCGAAGGGACTTCCTGCCAGAGCCCATATAGAAGAAGGTGGGGGCACAGGTTAATAAGTCGAACAATGGGTGGGGGCGAGGGGCCAAACACCTGCCCACTTACATGGGCACCTGTCCCGCCTAGGGGGCCTATTTCCGCTCCTCATTAAACTGCCTGGTGGTACAGAAGATGCTACCAACCAGCACGATTTTGATAGCGTCGAGATTGGAACAGTCTGGTCAAGGGCGAATGTGCACTGTAAAAAGTGCTTAAAAATGAGCACATGAACGTACTTTTTAAGTGCAATTACATCGATGACGTATTCAAATTTAAGTAACCGTACTTTCGCAAAAACCAACAGTATGATTTAATATGGATAATATCAACTTCTGTTCGAGCCATCGACCTGACAAATTTAAAATATGTTTTCAGAAGATGGTTTTCTACTTTATTTGATGGTCTCTTTGTTTAGATGGTTTGAACAGAAGCTGAGATTAGCACTGTAAAAAGTGCTTAAAAATGAGCACATGAACGTACTTTTTTTTTAAAAAGTACAATTGCATCGATGAAGTACTCAAATTTAAGTTACCGTACTTTCACCAAAATGAACAGTGCGGTTTAATATTGCTAATATCAGTTCTTTTTAAGCCATCTTAACAAAGCGACCTGACAAATTTCAAATATGTGTTCAGAAGATGGTTTTTCACATTATTTGATGTCGATTGCTTCAATGGAAACTGAGTTATTACGATTCAATTATCTTACTTTCCATTCTTTTTAGCATACCTTTTTAACATTACTTTCGTTTATAACCTTTTCGCGTCGGCTTTGTAGCTTAACGGATAAGACTGTGGACAGTGGTGATGCAGATCTGGGTTCGATTCCCGGTTAGTCTAAGTTGTAATTGTCGATATTTATTGAAAGTGATTTATGAAGGCAGCCTATGTAGGCAAGCTACTGCTCTTTTTATTAATTTTTACTCATTTTTGACTACAGGTCTTTTTTAAAAATGAAACTTATTTATTCGGAACTATGATAAGCATCGAATGTAATCAAAAATTAGTACAGTTTACATATTTTTTAATATCTATTTTTAACAGTGTGTGCGATTCTAAAATATTCTGAGAGTAAAAAGTATTGTATTCTAGTCAAAGATTAAAATTGTGTTGTTAAGGAAAAATTACAAAACTGCACTGTAAAAAAAAAGTACTTAGAAATGAGTATCTAAACCTACTCTTTTTACTTTGAGTATAATTGCACCGTAAATGAGCGATGACGTACTCAAATGCGAGTAACCGTACTTTCTGAAAAAGTATCAATGCTATTAAACACCGATTAGCTTCTGTTCAAGCGACTTAATGAAACTTGACAAATTTAAAATAGACATTCAGAAAAAGGTTTTCCTTTTTCTTTGATGTCGATTGGTTAAGTAAAAACTGAGTTCTTACAATTCAATTATCTTACTTCCCATTCTTTTAACATACCTTTTTTTTAAAAAAAATTCTGATTATAATGCCTGATAGTGGAACGCAGATAGATAATTCGACAGCGATGCTAAGAATCTCTGTTTAATTCCCGATAAGACTTGGTTGTAACCATGCATGTATTTGATATTTCTGTATGCCTATTGATTGAAATACATCCTTATATATATTTCAATCAATAGACATATTGTAGTTGCATATAATTGTTGTATTATATCAATGACAAGTTCGTGATAAAGCAGCATATGTAGATAATAATTTACTTCTTTTTACGTATCGTTATCAATTTAAAGTATATGTCTTTATCAAAATTTAAACTTATATATTCGATGTTTAATAAGCATTGAATGTAATCAAAAATGTGTACATTTTATTTATATTCAAGTATCTAATTTTAGCAGTGTGCTATCTAAAAATTATGAGATTCCAAAAGAAATAATTGCGGACCTATGTTTGCGTTTCTGAATTGTTGAATGGGTTTTTAAAACTATTAAAATCCGGAATCATATGAAATAGGAAAATGTCACATTTTAACCAATATTTCTTTTTATAAAATTCCTTTATTTAATCCGTTTTAACTAAATCGTTAAAAATATTTAATGAATAGAATATTATTTTAAAAGATTTTTTTATAAGATAATTTTTGAAATCTTGCATTCACGGAAACAAAATCTAATAAACATTTACGTATTATATTTCGTTGATTGATGTTCCTACAATAATTAACGGAACTTTAATCAATATTTTTAATTTTTAGAGTGTCCAAAAAATTGAACTCCGTTAGAAAATGCATCTTCTAAATGTCATAATTATAAAGTACCCAAAAAATTGTAAAATTCCCAATTTTATTTATTTGCGAAAATTATAGTTTGAAATCTTTTGATATGCTTGCAAAATTTTAGAACTGTATCTATGTTTTTAAGGATTATATTATTTGATGATTATGTTATGATTAATGTTATTTGCTATGTAATACTGGATGACAGTTATGTTTTTCAAGGAACGAAAACTTTTAAGCGTTTTTTCTCAGTGATTGGTTTTCCTTGTTATTAACGTTTTCGAAATGCTAAGGCTTTTTCTTGTTAATGGAGAAATGTATTATTTTTTAAGCGTATTGTAAAATATGTGTACGAAATCATAAAAGGGGTGGTATATAAGAGCTCCTCTAACATGTATATTATAAATTGGCATACGAATAAGCTCTATCAGTAGAAGTTTTTTTAATTGTTATAAAGTAAAAAAAAATATTTGTATGGAAATATTTTGTGTTATTACGAATAACAGTTTATATAAAAATCCGATACATGTAGTATACAAAATTTTAATGACAATTCTCATGTATTATATTTCAAATTATCGAAGAAAAATGTTGGTGAAAAAATATAAATATTTAAAAAAGCCGTAGGGTTTTAAAAAAAAAAGCTTTAAAAAATTGAAAGAGTTTAAATTTTGAAAACAAATACAAACAATTATGGAATTTTTGTTAGAAATATTTTTCTCTTATAAAAATTTAATTTATATGCATAACAATTATGATTCAAAAAGTCGAAAACAGAAAAAAGTTTAAGTGGTACCATGTCACTTTACATGACTTAACTTAGAGATCAGTGCTGTAATCGTAAGATGAGATAAATTACGAATTAATGCAAAAAGGTTGTTTCACATGACCATAGTTCAATTTGCAAACTTGCATTACTAATCATTCAATGGTAATTGTACATGAAGACGAATTACGTGATGAATTCACGTTTCAGTAGATTACAATTTGGGAGGATCGAATTTTAAAAGTAAAGTACTAACGCAGCCATTACTTTGAGTGGGGTGACACATTGCTTTGTTAATCGATATTTCTCTACAAATTGTAGAAGTTAAATACTGCGATTTTGGTATAAAACATAGCGTGCTGTTGGAGAAATGTAGTTTTAAATGAAGTATACTCAGTGAAAAATTGAATTGTGACTTAATAACAATGCAAAAGGAAAAATGATGTATAGAAAAAGAGCAAATTAGTAGCACCTAATAACTTTACAGAAAAGAGCCTGAAAATGGATGGCTTTATAAACGATTCTCGCTATTCTGTGTTTTGCATATTGAGTATTGTCTATTAGGATAACCGCGCACGGGTGATAAATGCACTGCTACTATCGCTCGGCGATAACCAACTAAGTGACTAAAAAATCCGTTAGTAACTGGTGATTATTTTAATTGCAGTCAACTCAAGGCTGCCACGTTTCAGATTTCGAAATCGCCAAAGCAAAGATGAAAAATCGGCTAACTCGTATTATCACAATCCATACAAAATCGCCAAATTGTCGATTATTTGCCAAAGTTGTTAGCGCGGTATCGAGCGAAAGGATATTTTATCCGATAGTTGCATGCCCGATAATTTCTGAGTGAGCGGATAGAATTTTAGTTTTTCGATTGCAATCAACTAAATAGTTCAGTTTCATGTCCGATAGTTGCCAGTGCGTGGCTAGACTTATGCCTATTACCTATAAATTGTTTCACAAATACAACGATATACACCTTTTGTAAACTACTTTATTTTATTTAAGAATTGCATATTAATGACTTCGCATGCATTGTTATAAATTATTAACATGCATTTATTGTATTAAATTACTCGCATGTGTGTGCAATAATTGCATAATGATTTATCGTATTCAAAAATTCTGTCTTAATCCTTTAACATGCATTTATTGGTATTATCAATCACTCTTAAGCAATAATTGCTAATCAATCGTCGCATGCAGTAAGTGTACAGGGGGATCACAAATTGTTGGGCGATGGCCATTGTTTGGCTGTATCTCATTTAACTGTAGTGGCGTAATAAAACATTATTTTTGCCCAACTACTACGCTTACATTTTAAACAAGTAACTTAGATTTAGTAACAACAAACAAAGTAACAAAAAATTGGTTTATTAGTTAAACAGCCAAACAATGGTCATCGCCCAACAATCTGTGACCACCCTGTATTAGATGCAAAAACGTATATCAGTAATTTTGTATGCTATAATTCCAAATCATTTATCAATACATAAAAATAAGATATTTTTTTAGTTTAAAAAACGAGTGTGTCTCTATAAAGTTGAGTTTAAAATAGTGAGTTTTTAGTATATTTTTGATCACGCAAAATACAAAGATGGATGAATGAAACTAAAATAAATCGAAATTCACGCTTTATCACGCTTTGATTTGATTCAATCCACACTATTTTTAGATAAAGTCTAGAATTAGTAATTATACACGCTACCGAAAAACTGCATGTGATGTATAACGGGCGTCTAATTCTTTGCTAACCAATCAAATGGCGAGATCTATTTTTGCAAATTCCATACCCAAGCCACTACTTGAGATGTTCCTTTAATTGGTGAAACCTTGAGATTACTTACAAAAAAAAATTCCACAAAATCCTATTTAATTAGTCACCTCCTTTCATACCTAACTGCCGTGGCAGCGTGGGTGTTAGCAGGTTTAGCTGAACGCCCGTGAATTTAATTGGCGTATGCTGGGTAAACAGCGGAATTTGAATTTGGTACTATCACCTATTCATCCACTTGTTTCGCAAGTTTCCAGTAATGTTCTTTTTAAATGTTTTCCTACATTATATTACGCGTCGGTTTCGGTTATTGTAAAAATAGTTAATCGAATTCACAAATTTTTTTTAAGTCGGGCGTATATGACATTCTTGTTTGGATGACCGTTTCTTCAAACCGTTGAAGTTGTATTTGAAGTGGAATTTGGAGTCTGAAAGAAGAAATATGAAATAGAATCAGAATTAGGAAAGAAGGAATGAGTCTCAGAATTGTTATGATTGCATGCGGTTGGGATTCAATTTGAGGATAAATGAGTTTTTAAAGTACAATATCGTCTTATTCGCCAAAAATCAGTTTTTTTTTGGTAGAAGTTTTCGTTTTTAAAGGTAAATTTAGGCTGCATTACCCTTGGTACAGCAAAGGTAGCTTATTTTTTCCAATGAATTAAATAAGCTCGCTATTTTTCTTAAGATACACTAACCAAAATTTTAACTAATCTATGGCTTTTATTAAAATTATTTCGTGATTTTTAAGAGCTTCGCAAACCGTGGAATACCAACACTAGAATCATTTTCTATGCAAATTTTCTGTTGGAGATCAATGTTATGATTTTAGTTTACTATACACTCAGTAAACTGAACATATTTAATTCGTGTTTTTTAAAGATTAAAGATTAATCCTTAAGATACACTAACCAAAGTTTTAATTAATCCATGACCTTTATTAAATTTTTTCCGGGATTTTTAAGAGCTTCGCAAACCGTGGATTACCAACACTAGAATCATTTTCTATGCAAATTTTCTGTTGGAGATCAATGTTATGATTTTAGTTTACTATACACTCAGTAAACTGAACATATTTAATTCGTGTTTTTTAAAGATTAAAGATTAATCCTTAAGATACACTAACCAAAGTTTTAATTAATCCATGACCTTTATTAAATTTTTTCCGGGATTTTTAAGAGCTTCGCAAACCGTGGAATACCAACACTAGAATCATTTTCTATGCAAATTTTCTGTTGGAGATCAATGTTATGATTTTAGTTTACTATACACTCAGTAAACTGAACATATTTAATTCGTGTTTTTTAAAGATTAAAGATTAATCCTTAAGATACACTAACCAAAGTTTTAATTAATCCATGACCTTTATTAAATTTTTTCCGGGATTTTTAAGAGCTTCGCAAACCGTGGAATACCAACAATAGAATCATTTTCTATGCAAATTTTCTGTTGGAGATCAATGTTATGATTTTAGTTTACTATACACTCAGTAAACTGAACATATTTAATTCGTGTTTTTTAAAGATTAAAGATTAATCCTTAAGATACACTAACCAAAGTTTTAATTAATCCATGACCTTTATTAAATTTTTTCCGGGATTTTTAAGAGCTTCGCAAACCGTGGAATACCAACACTAGAATCATTTTCTATGCAAATTTTCTGTTGGAGATCAATGTTATGATTTTAGTTTACTATACACTCAGTAAACTGAACATATTTAATTCGTGTTTTTTAAAGATTAAAGATTAATCCTTAAGATACACTAACCAAAGTTTTAATTAATCCATGACCTTTATTAAATTTTTTCCGGGATTTTTAAGAGCTTCGCAAACCGTGGAATACCAACACTAGAATCATTTTCTATGCAAATTTTCTGTTGGAGATCAATGTTATGATTTTAGTTTACTATACACTCAGTAAACTGAACATATTTAATTCGTGTTTTTTAAAGATTAAAGATTAATCCTTAAGATACACTAACCAAAGTTTTAATTAATCCATGACCTTTATTAAATTTTTTCCGGGATTTTTAAGAGCTTCGCAAACCGTGGAATACCAACAATAGAATCATTTTCTATGCAAATTTTCTGTTGGAGATCAATGTTATGATTTTAGTTTACTATACACTCAGTAAACTGAACATATTTAATTCGTGTTTTTTAAAGATTAAAGATTAATCCTTAAGATACACTAACCAAAGTTTTAATTAATCCATGACCTTTATTAAATTTTTTCCGGGATTTTTAAGAGCTTCGCAAACCGTGGAATACCAACACTAGAATCATTTTCTATGCAAATTTTCTGTTGGAGATCAATGTTATGATTTTAGTTTACTATACACTCAGTAAACTGAACATATTTAATTCGTGTTTTTTAAAGATTAAAGATTAATCCTTAAGATACACTAACCAAAGTTTTAATTAATCCATGACCTTTATTAAATTTTTTCCGGGATTTTTAAGAGCTTCGCAAACCGTGGAATACCAACACTAGAATCATTTTCTATGCAAATTTTCTGTTGGAGATCAATGTTATGATTTTAGTTTACTATACACTCAGTAAACTGAACATATTTAATTCGTGTTTTTTAAAGATTAAAGATTAAACCTTAAGATACACTAACCAAAGTTTTAATTAATCTATGACCTTTATTAATTTTTTTCCGGGAGTTTTAAGAACGTCGCAAACCGTGGAATACCAATAATAGAATAATTTTGTACGCAAATTTTCTGTTAGCGATCAATGTTAGGATTTTAGTTTACTATACACTGTATATTCATAGACGTTTGTACGGGGGTTTAGTTTATATTAATGAACTGAACATATTTAATTCGTGTTTTTTAAATATTAATCCTTAAGATGCACTAACCAAAGTTTTAACTAATCTATGACCTTTATTAATTTTTTTTTCATGATTTTTAAGAGATTCGCAAACCATGGAACATCAAAGGTAGAATTATTTTCTATGCAAATTTTCTGTTAATGATTAATGTTACGATTTATGATATGGTCGGAGCCCAATGTCCTGATGCCTATTGAGGTTACGTCGGGTGCCAGATCAAGTGTTGTCCTCGTCATTTGACCATGGTTCAAAAATGCGAGGCATTGTTCCCGGGTTATTCCTTTAAGATGGGTCCTGAACCGTCGCCAATAGTCCACTGTGCAGCCCTAGTGCGACGTTAATTAACCAAACCCAAACCAAACTTTCCAAGTAGATGTTGAGCAACATCATGTATAACATTTACATCAAATTCTACATTTACATAACTTCCTACGTCACTCATAATCCTTATGTCTACCTTCAACATAATTTTGAAATGCACTTTTCAAGTATTCAACGATGAAAAATCGTCTTAATAACGCAGACACAGGGAAATATTCCATTAGTATATATTTTTTACGTAATTATTGGTATTCGCAATTCGAAGTCTAAAGCACCAGACCGAAAAACTGGGCTTCTGGCCAAAACTTAGGGATGACTGACCCCATATGGTCTACAGAGAGGGAAGAAAAATTTGCTGACTTAATCGTTAGCCCAGCTCTCGTCATATTAAATGAAAATGTATTATGGCCTACTTAAGAGCAGTAGAGTGGGTACTTAAATTTTTATTTTTTTATGACGGGAATATTTTTTCCGGTGTTGGGGTATGGTATAACGATTTGATTATAATTTTGAAGGGGCATAAAGTGAAGGGTGGGATATGAAGTTTTATTAACCCTTCCAAGCCGTCAGCGAAATAACGTATGAGTAAATTTGTTTTATCTGTAAAAGATTTTGAAATATATTGGTAATACACATAATTTTTTTTTTTAGCTTCCCATATATATACCTCTATTTTGCCTTTCGTTGAAAGATGACCATTTTAGTCGGGAATTGTCTAAACCGAAATGTTTGGGAAAACTTCGAAGTAATTTCGGGGTTTCGAAAGTATTGATAGAAAAATAACGAAATTTCCGTATTGTGGTGAAAAAATTAAGGCATATACATTTTATTAAAACAGATGAGTGGGTCGGAAATCGAACCCTGCTCCGCCTGGCGTGCTACCGATCAAGCTGAAATGCCCCGTTCTTGATAATGCTTAGAAATATTTTAAAGACCTTTTTTTATCCAATAATTCTTTTAAACGCTTTTTTTAAACCGTTGATATTTGTGAGATAAACGTAGGATTCGGCAGTGCTTCGGGTAATTCTCTTTATTTTGATATCCTACTTGTTAAGATTCGTTGCGTGTAAAAGGCGTAAAAGGGATCTATACTGCAGAAATAATATATATTAGCATGCCCGTGCGATAACCATCGCATAATCCCCCCCCCCCCCCCCCCCCAACACACATAAACCCGTTCGTGGTAAAAGATAAATATATTAGCGTATTTCTTATAGCCAAAATAAATCATAAAAGTTTAAAGATTCTGCTTGTTCATAGATGGCAGCATTATCAACGGAAAATTATTTTTCCTTTGATACCTCATGTGATAAGATCCATTTAGTACAAGGGCCGCAAAAAGGATCTTTACATCTTTACCACAGAAATAATATATGTGATGATTTATATCAGGAAACGGTCTTTAAACTTTAAAAACCATTTTACCATTGTATGCGTTTAACTTGAACATGAGAAATATTTTAGTAATGAAAATGGAAGTAATACAACCGAAAACAATATTCTAATTTGCATTTCAAAAGTTCAAGCTTTCTATTTATGCAAAATATATTCCATAGCTCTTATTTAATATAAATGTGCTTCATTCAGTAAAAACAAATATAAAAATGTATATTTACTCCCTACGCAACGCCATGTAATGTTGCTAGAACATAACTTTAGAAGCCATTTTACCATTGTATGCGTTTAACTTGAACTCGAGAAATATGTTTGTAACGAAAATGGAAGAAATGCAACCGAAAACAATATTCTAATTTGTATTTCAAGAGTTGAAGCTTTCTATTTATGCAAAATTTATTCCAAAGCTCTTATTTAATATAAATGTGCTTCATTCAGTAAAAACAAATATAAAAATGTATATTTACTCCCTACGCAACGCCATGTAATGTTGCTAGAACACAACTTTAGAAGCCATTTTACTATTGTATGCGTTTAACTTGAACTCGAGAAATATGTTTGTAACGAAAATGGAAGAAATGCAACCGAAAACAATATTCTAATTTGTATTTCAAGAGTTGAAGCTTTCTATTTATGCAAAATTTATTCCAAAGCTCTTATTTAATATAAATGTGCTTCATTCAGTAAAAACAAATATAAAAATGTATATTAATCCCTAAGCAACGCCATGTAATGTTGCTAGAACACAATATAATGGCAGAATCTGCGAAATGAAGATACTCAAGAGTAATTAAAATGCAGCTGACAGTTCATTCAAGATTTCAGTATTAATGCACGACGAAAAATTCCATTAGCGAACATCAAAATTGTATTTTCGGCATCTGACATAATGACAAACAATTACATTTTGTCGGGAACAAACATTATTTCTCGAATCACATTTCCTGGATTCATCTAAACAATTACGCACTTTCCATATTAATCGTAAGATCCTGCAAATGCTACCTGAATTTGTCATATGATATTGATTCTTAGAAGTAATTATATTTGAACCGAAACTCGGGTTTGCTTGAAGGTTAATTCTTTAAGGAAATATTTATTTAATGAACTTTCTTGTGAAATATTAAAATTTTTATGGGTTAATTTCAAACTCATTTCACTTAAAATTAGTTTTCGCACATTTTATGACGATCATTTGGGAGTGAAACTTCTTTAACTAGTGAATCTGAATGACCTTGACACGGAAATCAAACATGAAACGTTAGAATGCTTGGTATATTTTCATCAATATGCAATAAATCCTATACTATCACTAACAAAAATAGGTACTCAAAAATAAGTAAAATGTACTAATTTATGTTACAACAAAGTAATTTTTAACAAGCGAGAAAATAAAAACTTTTTAGCAGAGCAAAGAGAAGAATTGAGGACGTGGGTGGAAGAACCAGGCAGCTCCAGTTTTCAAAACTGTTCAGGAAGGACGAAAAATACTTAACTTTTTTTTAATTTATCAAATTTGTGTAAAACGTAAAAAATACATTCTTATATCACAGACCGGTTTTAATTTTCCAACCTCTTATCTTTTTTTTTATTGAAAAAAAAAATAGTGGAGCTGTTTGGTTTTTTACACCTAACACAGGAATTTTGCGGCCAGGCTTACCAATAAAATCCTTGTAAATATTTCTTCGAAATCATTAATGGGCCTGAGAACTTTAAACAGCAAAAAATATTCGTTTCATTTAAAGATTGCATAATAAACTATATATAAATATAATCTAGCTCTGAATTACACCCCGTTAATGGAATTTAAAATATGTAACACACCTTCAACAAACGAGACACAAACAACACGCCTTCAACAAACGAGACACAAACAACACGCCTTCAACAAACGAGACACAAACAACACGCCTTCAACAAACGAGACACAAACAAAACGCCTTCAACAAACGAGACACAAACAACACGCCTTCAACAAACGAGACACAAACAACACGCCTTCAACAAACGAGACACAAACAACACGCCTTCAACAAACGAGACACAAACAACCCGCCTTCAACAAACGAGACACAAACAACACGCCTTCAACAAACGAGACACAAACACACGCCTTCAACAAACGAGTTTGTCAAACGACTGGATGATGCAACACGGAACAAGTCCCAAACAAGCAACCAAACGTTGAACTAATTCGGTGCAAAAACAAGACAGCTTCTGGAGGTGTACGTTTCTTGCACCGTATGAGACAACAGTATATCCTCTTTTCCTTTATATATCTAAAGCCATTGCTTACAGCTGTTTGGTCCTTGCACTAATCGATAGAGGATTTCTTTATAGGAGTAAGTGAAGAAGTGTAAATCGGAAAAAAAGGGGAGCTGTCAGGTTCTTCCATCCACGTATTCAAATGTTTCCTTAGGATGATTCTATGATAGAACCATTTGACATTTCGTGGTATCTTTTTATTGGATTATCTGATGACATAAGATATTTTTTCACCAGGGAACAAATCACAAAATGCCATATATAGCAATATTAAAAAAAATTATATCTTCAAATGTTTCCTCAGGATGATTCTATGATAGAACCATTTGACATTTCGTGGTATCTTTTTATTGGATTATCTGATGGCATAAGATATTTTGGCACCAAGGAAAAAATCACAAAATGCCATATATAGCAATATTAAAAAAATTACATCTTCAAATGTTTCCTTAGGATTATTCTATGATAGAACCATTTGACATTTCGCGGTATCTTTTTATTGGATTATCTGATGGCATAAGATATTTTGGCACCAAGGAAAAAATCACAAAATGCCATATATAGCAATATTAAAAAAATTACATCTTCAAATGTTTCCTTAGGATGATTCTATGATAGGACCATTTGACATTTCGCGGTATCTTTTTATTGGATTATCTGATGACATAAGATATTTTGGCACCACTGAAAAAATCACAAAATGCCATATATAGCAATAATAAAACAAAAATGGAATATTTTGACTTACGATGTTTTGTACTTTCAACAACTATATAGCATTTTAAATTATTATCAACTTTTTCTGACAACTATTTAGTATAAAATTCTCTTTTATATGCCACTACGAATAAATAACGAATAATAAAATAAATTACTAGGCTTCTCAAACTACTTAAACCCATAGACCACTAACAAACAACGGTTGCTTCTATTAACTATATTGGTATAAGTGCTTGTGCTAGAAAACGTTTGATCAATAGATTAAAAAGAAAATTCTCTCCAAAAAAGAACTTTAAATCACTTATATAAAAAAAATATGAACCAAAGAAAATGGAAGTGAATACATCGAAAATATTTACGACCGGACATGCCTTAAAAAATTCTAATATTTGGCGACTGGGATTTATTTCGTGGAGAAAACGTGGGGAAATATTGAATAAGTGCTGAAATTGAACTTTCCTGTCTGGCGCCGCTGCTCAGTCGATTGGCGATCAACTGAGCTTGGCGCCAACATCACATCGTCTTTAATCCAATAAGAACATTCTAGATTTTCTTATTTTCTTTGCTAGTGCCGGGACCACATTCTGATAGCATTCCGTTAGATTTCGATATAACTATCAAATTCGACAGAAAAGCACACTTTTACATAAAAACAATTCTATTAATGGTATAAAATACTAGATATTTATATATTGTGTCTCCGTATTTATCTCAATATGATCCTATTTTGATGAGACTTGGTCCGTTAAATGGGCGAATGAGTAAGGCCCATTTAAGCTGGTTCCAACGAATCAACAAATGAGTTTGAGCGAATTGACCAATAGGGTTATTTAAAACCTGTAAACAATATGACGTCACAGAGGCCATTTAACCGGAGCTGAACTATAAAATCCTATTTTCTCGTCGGAAGAAAGTTTTAACGTCGAGTTCTCTTTCATATCTTATTTTAGAAGATGCATTATATCTATAATAGATGCATTATATCTATAATGTTTCCTCTTTGCACATTTCCAATTGACGTTAAAGTCTTTTTGAATGTAATCTCAGCATTGTTTGAACCGATCCTGTCGGAAATTGACAAACTTAAAATAGTAGTTTAGTAGAACGTTTTCCACTTTATTGTATGTCGATATGTAAAAGAGAAACTGAGTTATTACTATTTAATTATGTGATGTGTATAAACCAAATTAAATAACAAACATTCAAAACGTGCTTTGTCACATTATAGGGACACGGTACTATCTTTTTTAGTTTTGGACTTTTTGAACCAATATTTTAATGTATAATATTTTAATTCATATACGAGAACAATATTTCACCCAAAATTTCCATAAATTGTTTGTATTTTTTTTAATTTAAATATTTACAATTTTTTGGAGCTTTTTTTTAAACGTTAAGAATTTTTTTAATTTTTTATATTTTTTCACCAAAATTTTTTTATACATCTTTTGAACTATAATACATAACAATTGTCATTAAATTTTTATATACTTCATGTATATGATTTTTTTTATAAATAGTTATTCATTATAACACAAAAAAATTCCATAAAACTAAAATTTTCAACTTTAGTATTTAAAAAACAACCACTACTCATAGAGCTAATTCGCATGTCAATTTATAATATACACATATATTACAATATGCTTAAAACATTATACATTTCTCTATTAATAAGAAAAACCTCGAAAAACTTAATATCAAGGAAAACCAATTACTGAACAAAAAAACGATTAAAAGTTTTTGTTCCTTCAAAACCATATCTGTCATCCAGCATAAAATCTCAAATAACTCATTAAAAATATAATACAGCTCTAGAATTTTGCAAGCATATTTACAAGATTCCAAACTAAAATTTTAGCCAATAAAAAAAAAATCGAGAATTTTACAAATTGTTTGGGTACTATGCATATTGTTTGGGTACTCTGCATATTGTTTGGGTACTATGCATATTGTTTGGCTACTACTACAAATTGTTTGGGTCCAATTTAAGGGATTCGTAGGAAAATGCAACTAACTTTTCTTAAATGCATGGACTCGCGTGCAAATTCCAATCTTTAAAAGTTAATTTCAATGGAAAAACCTATGCTTTAGACGAATAAAATAGGTTTAGTTCCATAAAAGAAATCGGAGACGACTTCGGTGATGTCTAAACTAATTTCAGAAATTTTGAACAAAACACACACACACATATATATATATATATATATATATATATATATATATATAAATTATTTTTTATCGAACCTTTACTTTAAATAGCTCCTTCAGCCTTATGTTTTTTTTTAAATCAATTTTCCTCTCTTTTTGACACACTATATCTCAAAAAGGTTCAACGTCATTACAAAACAACCCGTGCGTTGAACGGGCACTAATTTTTAAGAAACCAGAATCTCATTACATTCTAAGATACTTCATTTTACGCATGACACCCATAAAGATATCCATTTTTTTGCCACCTAATTATTAATGTTTGCGTTCCACCCCGCTACACACAACCGTCTTCCTTTCCAGTACATCACATCAAGTACAGATCAAGATTACCAATCAAATGTTTCCTGCCTTATTATCAGGGGCTTGATGTGCGGCACGGGTATGGCGTATAACTGCCCCGCCTCTCCCGATACAAATCATTAAATGCATCGCCTATACGGGGGCTTACCAAAGTGTGCAGGTAAAAAATGCTGAAACATGGCCCGTAACAGCTATGCTCGTCTTCCTCCTGCATTTGCACACGTGACCGGATTTCCTAAGTTGGTGCGATTTCCAATCAGAAATTAGTGGATGGATTTTCGATTGATGTATTTGTTTTAGGATAAGATGAATAGAATGTTCAGTAAGATGAGTAGTGCAATTTTCAAGGATTGTGAGTTATGAAATGTGTTTGTATTTTCGTTGAAATTTATACGTTTTTTATTTAGGTTTGGTCGTTCTTTTTGGGATTCTTCCTTCTGCATTTGCTCACGTGACCGGATTTCCTAAGTTGGTGCGATTTCCAATCAGAAATTAGTGGATGGATTTTCGATTGATGTATTTGTTTTAGGATAAGATGAATGGAATGTTCAGTAAGATGAGTAGTGCAATTTTCAAGGATTGTTGTCAGTTTTTTTTTGAGTTATGAAATTCGTTTGTTTTTCCGTTGAAATTTATACGTTTTTTATTTAGGTTAGGTCGTCCTTTTTGGGATTCTTCCTCCTGCATTTCATCACGAATTTTCGAAGTTGGTGCGATGTCCAATCAGAAATTAGTGGATGGATTTTCGATTGATGTATTTCTTTTAGGATAAGACGAATAGAACGTTCAGTAAGATGAGTAGTGCAATTTTCAAGGATCGTTGTCGGGTTTTTTGAGTTATGAAATTCGTTTGTTTTTCAATTGAAATGTATTTGATTTTTATTCGGGTTTGTTCGTTCTTTTTGGGATTCGAATATATTTGCTTTCCGATTCAAAAATTATGCTTTTCGTTTCGAATTTATTCGCTCGTAGATTCATTTTTATGATTTAAATAAAGTAGGTAATACGTTTAAAAGTCCAATGTTGGTGTTGGGGGAATATTAAAAGGATGTTTTATAAAAGTATTTTTTTAAAAAATCAAAGTAGTATATATTCATTTTTTGGACACAAGCATTCGTGGTATAATAATTCACTGGATTTATACTCTATACTATTTCAACCAATTTTTATACTTTACTAGCTATATTTGTATTTCGATACATTCCACTGCTTTTTCCTTTTATGTATTTTATTATTCATTATATTTTATAGTTATCTTATCATTACTATTATTTCACTGTACTGCTGCATTTTATTTAAAAAACTTTAGACTAAAACTTCCACGAAACACCATAATTTTTTATTAAAAAACATACATGTATTTCAAAATATGTATACACAAAATAAGTTTGGTATTCTAAAATTGTTAAAAGAATCTCTGTACTTCAGATTTATAAAATCATATATATTCGTTTAAATTAAAAAAAAAATTACGCCTAGTTCCTTTACTTTTTGTTTTCTTTGTCCTAGCTCTGTTTATTTTATTATATCCGTTCTCATATAATTTTTTTACACAAAAACTCCTACGAACAACTCCAATTGAAGAATTTAGCGCCAAAAGTACATATTCACATTTGCTGTAGTTGTTTATACGATTCCGCTTGGGAATGTTCTCACTTGCCGTAATGGCTTGGAATCGTTTAAACAAGTACTACAAATGTACTTACATACTTTTGTGACCCTAAATTCTTCAATTCTATTCAAAACTAGCAAAAATACCAGTTTTTTTATTAGGATTTAATTAAAACGACGAATCCTAGCAATAATATGCTTCTGACTTAATTAAACGAAACAAGTTCTAATGAAATAATTTTTTTTTTTAGAGTTTTCAATTTTCTCTTGGGAAAACCACTGAATTGTCAGGGATGAGGAGTACCATAAGATCCCTCTTTATTTATTTATTTAATTAAAATATTAAAAGAGTTGCATCGTTATAGTATGGCTCCAACTAATTAGCCGTTGTGTAACGCCTCTCGAAACTAGATTGAACAAATCAGCGAACGAATAAGAGCGAGTTAGCCAATTAGCTCGCGTAAATCGTGTAAATTTGAAGAACAGGGAGCAAAAGAACATGTCGTTCTCGTTCAATTTAAAGAAATGGGAACAAAAGAACATCATTTAACTCTTTTACCACTATCTAAATAATACTAAATATGAATATATAATTGCAACATTTCCACCGCTTACACTTCTCATTTAGTAGCCGATCCCTAGTTGCACTAGTGTTCTCAAATCAGCAGCTAAATGCTTTAGTTAAGAGATAATAAGGCTGATTGAAGGCGGGCGACTTCCAGAGGCATCAAACAACTTAATGGTTACTGCGAGGGGGAAAGCCCTTTCTAATCTCCACATGAAAGAAAAACCAACACAACGGTAAAAAAAAAAGAAGGGAAGGAACAAAAAGAGGCTTTTCTATTTTCGATGAAGGAGGAGGTTTGGTCAGAAACCATTGTCTTACGGAGGAAATTAGATTTCCAAATATTTGATATATTGCCAAGAGCAATGCTGGCTGTTTTTCTTAATTTTTTTTTATTATTTTTATTTGGATTGATCAAGTAATGGCAATTTTAAATGTGGTATTATTTTCCAAGTATATATTGTATACTTTTTAGTTAAAATGTAACACAAAGAAACTACTTTTGACTGTTTTTTAATTTTTTTAACTATCTCGTCTTGTATCGTTATATTGTCAAGTCTTGTAGCTTTATTTTAACACCCTTCCAAATGTCGTACGGACTTGTAACTTCATATACTGATATATTTCCGATGACGAATTACTATTTCGTCATAATAATTCGTAATTACAAATACATTATAAGTAATGTTTTATTTTATAATGACGAATTAGACATTGAAAAGGATCAGAGTTTACTCTGATCACGTGCACTTTGGAAATGCGCCATCTTTTTTTTTCTTCAAGCAAATTTTTTCTGATGTAATTCTGTATTCATTTACACCAAAATAGCCTATTTGCTTGGCATATCAATTTAATTATTGTAAACGAAAACGGTTTTTAATATTATTATTCTTTATTTAACCTTTTAACTCCCAACTTTTTTGTCGTAGTAAAACCAATTTTTTCCGTTTAAATTGTGTTTTTTAGCCATCTAATACCTATTTTCTTACAGAATTTTTGGATTATTCATTTATAAAATTAAAAGCATCACTGTAGCGCCATAAAGAATCAATGGCGCAATCTTTAAAGCATCCAATTTCCATTTTGAACCATAAAGTTTAATTACGGCTAAATAATTATTTTATTAGAAAAACAATAGTCAAATATGGACATATTTTATTAGAAAAACAATAGTCAAATATGGACATATTTTATTAGAAAAACAATAGTCAAATATGGACATATTTTATTAGAAAAACAATAGTCAAATATGGACATATTTTATTAGAAAAACAATAGTCAAATATGGACATATTTTATTAGAAAAACAATAGTCAAATATGGACATATTTTATTAGAAAAACAATAGTCAAATATGGACATATTTTATTAGAAAAACAATAGTCAAATATGGACATATTTTAACAAAAATAACAATAGAAAAAATACAGATTTCTTTGCACAATTCTCTGTGAGATTAGCTCTTAAATTGTCCGCTGTTATTTATAAATTAACCTAAAATGTTCACTGTGCGCCACCAGATTGCGCTCTACCCTTCCTATTCACGTATGTGGTTACCATGGAAACCACTGGATCTCAGCCTACAAATTTGTAAATAGGGGGTTTTAGTGTGAGATCATCGGGAGAGAAATAGTTAGAAGTAGAATAGTGCAAGGTTTACTAAAATGTGTGATTTTATAGCATTGAGAAGGGCAATTGTTTTAAGCGATTTATACTTTTTATACGGTTTCGTTAGTCAGAAAATAGTTAAATTATAAAAATGTACCTTATTTTCCAAATCACATTAAAAATATTATATGTTTAATTTATCCCTTTGCACTCCGATGTCGCCTCTCAGGCGCCAACATAACGACCAGTTATTTTGTTTCACTGTTCTTTCAAATAAACGAGAACAGCATGATCTTGTGTTTAGTACCTCAATCTTTTTTTCAACCTGTTCTCTTGCAAATACAAAACAGATCAGGATTTTTTTTCCCTTTATGAGTATAAAAAAATATGTGGAAAAGAACGTAAAGAGGAATAACTGTTCCATAGAAAGAACACAAATCGCAAAGTGTTCTTGGAGTGCAAAGGGTTAAAATTTCAACAATTTATGAGTAATTGAAAATAACTTAGTCCCTGTTGCGAAAAAAAAATAAAACGGTTATAGCGCTTCCTACACCTATAAAGTAGTCTTTTATTTACTTTCTGTTTATATCGCATAACCTGTTAACAATATCAGTGTCGAAACGTTGTATTTAAGAAATATAAAAACGTTGTTTAATCTTAAATTTATAACTTGTTCAAATATAAGTCATATTTTCGTTGAATTACATATTTATACGTGTGGTTTTAGTCCCGTTTTTAAATGTACTATGTTAAATTTAAAGGAACTTTTTGAAATATTCATAATGGATGATTGCCTTATTTTTCTCATTTAACTCTATTATAACTAATGGATGGTGAAAAAATTAAATATGCAAAATTTAAGGGTTTGATTTTGTACTTGCAGTTTATGATTTCTTACTTTATTTTGAGCATTTGTATTATTTTCATCTAATTTTTGCCTATAACATACAAAAAAGTAAATTGCGTAAAACCTTTTTTGGTATTCATGCGTTCACTATAAAATAATTTTTCCTATTTTAAGATAAATTGACAAATATAACACATATTTGAATTAGTTTTAAAAATATTTCTCATTTTGTATTAAAAAATATTAGCTACTTCAAAATTCAATATAATAACATACAACGTTCGATTATCTGACATTTGATTACCAAGAATACCTATTCAAAAGGAAATACCCTTTGTTTGGGTAAATATGCATTTTGATTCCACTTAAACTGTCAACAAACAGTCACGGACTATGCACAAAGAAAATCCAAATAAAACCCATCTCTGGAAATCACTTAATTCAACCATCCAAAATTCTTCCCAGAAAACATTCAAGGACCCTCCCCCATTTTATTGTGCCGTTTCTACCTATGTCCTTATAAACCCGGCCTATCCACAAACAACCAGTTAGCAGCTAGGCAAAAAACACCCACAGAAATACTGGAATTATAGAGTAAGCTCTACGAACCTCGGATTTCCGCGAAAGCGATGGTGTATGGTTAAGTAACAATTTGCTGAGCTCTGTCATTACACACCCGAAAGGCAGAGTCGTGACCGCCTGCTAAAAAGGTTGGTAAGGGTTTCTTTTTTGCAATGGAGATGCGAATTGGATGGTTAGTTTTAAATGAAGGGGTGCAAAGACGGAAACACGGCGTTGCACAAATAGGGATCAACAGCGCTCGTATTATTTTCTGCGGCAAAACATTAATTTATTTCCCATTTATGTAACTGGCGAAAACGTGGATTTCTTGGCGAACTGTTGACCTCTGTCTGGTCAAGCTCTTTTTGTTGACTCAATTCTGATGTGTTGAAGGATCAGGTGAAGGTGTTTGGCAGGCACCTGTTGTACAGAAAAAGACACGTCTTGCACTGAAAAAGACACGTATCGTACTGAAAAAGACACGTGTTGTACAGAAAAGACACGAGTTGTACAGAAAAAGACACGTGTCTCTAAGACAACTACCTATTAGTAGCTAAGGGTAAAATTGTGTTACAAAATATTAATTTATTTCCCATTTATGTAACTGGCGAAAACGTTGATTTCTTGGCGAACTATTGACCTCTGCTGGAAAAGCTCTGTTTATGTCTTAATTTGGATGTTTTGGAGAATCAGGTGGAGGTGTTTGGCAGACACGTGTTGTACAGAAAAATACATGTGTTGTACAGAAAAAGACACGTGTTGTACAGAAAAAGACACGTGTCTCTAAGACAACTACCTATTAGTAGCTAAGGGTAAAATTGTATTACAAAATATTAATTTATTTCCCATTTATGTAACTGGCGAAAACGTTGATTTCTTGGCGAACTATTGACCTCTGCTGGAAAAGCTCTGTTTATGTCTTAATTTGGATGTTTTGGAGAATCAGGTGGAGGTGTTTGGCAGACACGTGTTGTACAGAAAAATACATGTGTTGTACAGAAAAAGACACGTGTTGTACAGAAAAAGACACGTGTCTCTAAGACAACTACCTATTAGTAGCTAATGGTAAAATTGTGTTACAAAATATTAATTTATTTCCCATTTATGTAACTGGCGAAAACGTTGATTTCTTGGCGAACTATTGACCTCTGCTGGAAAAGCTCTGTTTATGTCTTAATTTGGATGTTTTGGAGAATCAGGTGGAGGTGTTTGGCAGACACGTGTTGTACAGAAAAATACATGTGTTGTACAGAAAAAGACACGTGTTGTACAGAAAAAGACACGTGTCTCTACGACAACTACCTATTAGTAGCTAAGGGTAAAATTGTGTTACAAAATATTAATTTATTTCCCATTTATGTAACTGGCGAAAACGTGGATTTCTTGGCGAACTATTGACCTCTGCTGGAAAAGCTCTGTTTATGTCTTAATTTGGATGTTTTGGAGAATCAGGTGGAGGTGTTTGGCAGACACGTGTTGTACAGAAAAATACATGTGTTGTACAGAAAAAGACACGTGTTGTACAGAAAAAGACACGTGTCTCTAAGACAACTACCTATTAGTAGCTAAGGGTAAAATTGTGTTACAAAATATTAATTTATTTCCCATTTATGTAACTGGCGAAAACGTTGATTTCTTGGCGAACTATTGACCTCTGCTGGAAAAGCTATTTTTGTGCCTCAATTCTGATGTTCTGAAGAATCAGGTGAAGGTGTTTGGCAGACACGTTTTGTACAGAAAAAGACACGCATTGTACAGAAAGATGCACGTGTCTCTCAGACAACAACCTATTAGTAGCTAAGGGTAAAATAGATACAATAATTAAATTATCGATCAAATATCCAAGATATCGATGGCTAATAACACAATCGTTGTATGAGCCATCTAGTTTCAAAGACAGATCTACATTTTTTTCCCAAAATCTTTATTTTATATTTTTCACAAGTTCTCAATGCATTACATCACCTTGAAAACCGGTATTGACCAAAAGTGTTTGAATCTAGTTAAAAAATATATTTAAAGTCATGAGTTTAGATCCAAAAGTAAGTGACCGTCAATCGGTTTTGGCGTCTCATGTAAAATTTATGAAAATGGGTTTATCTGACTTTGAAACTAGACAGCTCGTATTTCCATTTTTGATAAAAATAAAATATTGGCATTAATATAAAGGCGGAGAATATTTCTTTTCTACTGCACACATATTGTTTGTTCCTTCCACATAATAATTTTATGGTACGGGTTTAAAGTTCGGCCTAAATACGGAAAAGGCCCAAGTTCTATTTTTTCCCTTTGCTTTTTCCCAAAAATTGCAAAAGTAGACATACAATGATTGCTTTTTTAGCCATCGATATAAAACTCTAAGTTATAAAGTATTTCAACAAGAAAAATGACTTTGTAAGGTTTTAAAAGAGGAATTATATGGATGTAAAACAAAATCAACTTGCCTACTAATTTCTATTTATTAAATGTTAACTTCATGATAAGATAAGAACCTTATAACGTTTTGACGTTTATTATTCTGAAAAGATAACTAAATAATACATCATATATACGTACATTTTTTAAATAAATGTCCCTAAATTGTAAGTATCATTTTGATTTTTTTTTACTTAATTCCCAAAAATTCCTTTTTTAAAAAATATCCACCTTATTTTTATTTCCCAATTTCACTGAAAAAGGGTTTCTCTACAGAATTATATTAATCGCTTACTTTTGGCGACCTCTATACTTTACTCATCCAAAATGCGTGAACCACAAAAGAAAGTGACATATGTTGTCAATTAAAAAATATACCAAACAAAGCCGTTCCGAAAGTCGGCAAGATTCTAAAAGTCGGCTGTGCCACAACACCGCAGGTGCTAATCGTCTACTCGAAGATGAAGTGTCATTTTGTCGGCTTTACCAAACCCATCAACCCCTCAAACAACAAGAAAATATTCCAAAGGTCTTTTTCAACCAGTCCAATTTAAAGTTCCTCAGGCTGGAACAGCTGCAACCCGTATAGCTTTTACGGCCACCTTTCTTACACTCTGTGAAGGCTTCTGATAGTTCTTTCTGTTGTCAGTTACGGGGACGAACAGGCAGTTTCTATCCAACTTCGGTTTGGAATTCTGAGCTGAAATACTCCGCAAAGAGACACTGGATTTAAATAAGTTAGTTTGTCCGCATGTTTTACATTGACGTTTGAAATTCTGTCACCCATTCTCGGTTTAAAAGTTGAACATTGTTTTTAGCTGCCAAAGTATGACTTTTTTCCAAACTCTGATATTTTGCAGACACTCCAGTTGCCACTTCAAGGCAATTTAGTAAATCTCGCAACTTTTTGAAAACTACATTTAAATAATTAAGAACTCTTTGACCATATTGTCAACCCCTTGACCATATCATCTATTTTATTTTTAATCGTTGATTTCAATATACATGTTGTTTAAGAATTATCTTAACAACTTTGACACGCAATGAAACCTAAATGAAATAAGATAGCTAAATTATGTTGCTTGTACATGTAACAGCAACACAGGAAGTTATTTGTACGCAGATTTTTTTCCAAAACCTTTAATGAACCATTAACACGCCATTTCAAAACCATTAACAGACCAATAAACCATCAGCACACTGTGCTTTCACTTGAGGATGGGTGTATGCAAATTATATTTGCAAAGTTGAAAGGAGGTGTGATAGGTAAGTTATGTTGCTTGTACATGTAACAGCAACACATACATTTTTATTTATAAAATTGTTTTTTAGCTGCGTACAAATAAAACTTCGTGTTTTGATTTTACATGTACAAGCACATAACTTACCTATCTAATTTCCTTTAGGTTTTAGTGCGCAATAAAGATACTTCTTAAACACCTTGTATATTTTGTAATCCAATTATCTTTCGAAGCTATATGAAAACCTAACTTTCATTTCAGTATTAATTTACAGACATTCGGTAAATTTGTTTAGAAAACATTTTAGTTTGCACAATTAGATATCTATAATATTTAACCTTTTTTAAATGATTGCTTTATATAAATTCAAATTATAATAGAAAATATTAACTCATTTTGTAGTTGAACAATAATATATAACAAGTAGTTACCTGTTTCATTTTTCTAATAATAAGCTTTTTCTATAATAAGCTATTAATAAGCTATAATAAGCTAAGCTACTTTCTATAATAATCTATTAATCTAATAATGACACTTCATTCTTCCCCGACTTTAATTTTATGTACCAAATGAAATAGGGAATACACATTCATTCACGCTTTTACTACGTTCCCTGCCATTATTTCTATTCTTCCTCAATTTCATTCTTCTTTAACCTCTACAAAGTGACTTTAACTTCATTATTCCTTAAGTTCTAATAATGAATTCAAAAAATTTGCAACCTATTTTAGAAACTTATAAAGGAAAAAGGAGTCCTTATCTACAAAATTCAGATGAATAGTTATAATTGAAATTTTCTCCATCATAAGGAAATTAAATTCTATTGTTGGAAGATAATATTGAAAGGCGAAGTTTATTTGAACTGTTTTTAGACTAATTTTTGTTTTACTACCCTATTATATTGAAACAGTGAAATAATATCTCAATTTAATAAAAAAAATTATATACAATCTTACCTAATTAGTTCGACTACCTTTCGTTTATGTTCCAAATCAATTTGATTTAACTTGATGGTGTTGTTTAATATTTAACTCATAGAATCATTTCAACTGATTGTTTCATTTCTTACATATCAACAAAACATTGCATATATGTCAATGTTCTTTCAATCAAAAGAAATGTAGAAACATCGTATTTTTGTTTTTCTGTACATCTACACTTTTTCTTTAACTCCACCTATGATAAACACTTACTAAAATATGTCCCTGATCTTACTCTCTACTACGTCAGCACCAATCAGTCCTCCCGTTAACTATTATCAGTCCAACTTCCTTCAGTAATACTTACATAATACTATTTTAATTAATTATGATCAATTCTACTGCTTTTCTTTAGCGTGTTTTAAGTTTCTTAAAAATTTGGAAAACTTTCATTTTCGTCCCAATCAATTAGATTTACCTTAAATGTGTTTTTAAATTTAACTCATGGATCCACTTCAACTGATTGTTTCCATTCTTGCATAGCAACAAAGTATTGCATGTATTTAAATATTCTTTCAATCAAAAGAAATATAGAAACATGGTATTTTAGTTTTTCTGTACATCTACACTTTTTCTTCTTTAACTCCACCAATGATGAACACTTATTAAAAGATATCCCTAATCTTATTTTCTGGTACGTCAGCTCCAATCAGTCCTCCTGGTAACTATTATCAGTCCAACTTCCTTCAGTAATACTTACATAATACTATTTTAATTAATTATGATCAATTTCACTGCCTTTCTTTAGCATATTTTAAATTTCTTAAATATTTAGAAAACTTTAATTTTTGTCCGAATTAATTAAATTTAACTTAAATATGTTTTTAAATTTAACTCATGGAACCACTTCAACTGATTGTTTCCATTCTTGCATAGCAACAAAGTATTGCATGTATGTCAATGTTCTTTCAATCAAAAGAAATATAGAAACATCGTATTTTTATTTTTCTGTACATCTACACTTTTTCTTCTTTAACTCCACCTATGATGAACACTTACTAAAAGATGTCCCTAATCTTATTCTCTGGTACGTCAGCTCCAATCAGTCCGCCCGTTAGCTATTACCAGTCCAACTTCCTTCAACTTGTTGCTAACTCCCGACAACAATCTGGAAAGAAGTATGCATATTACAAACAAATCACGCTTCTTTTGACGTCATACTTGAGATACTGTTTCCCTAAATAATAGCTCCTGGCTACGAGGCTTGTGGCGCATATTAAATCAGGCCTCCTCTGAACTAAACGAGGCCTGGTTGGGCGTATGCCGCGATTTTCGGCAACAAATCTAAACTGGGTGATAGGCCTTGAACTTCCTTGATGTATCATCGTATTTGGAAAATGGAGCTTCGTAATTATTTCCCGGTTTGTGATCCATCCATAGGCGACAGCTCCTATCTTGATGGTTCTTTTGATGAGAAAGCTACTAACAAAAGGTAGGTGTGTCTTTTGTCGTCACTTGGTTTGCAACCTGGCAAATTCGTATTTGATTCGTCTTCAGATAGTATTTTTTTCCGGTAAATATGACGAACGAAGACTGAAATGATGGGAGCTATTCATTAGGATGGAACGTAAAAAAAAGGCAATTACTAAGCATGAATGGTAAAAGATGTACATGTTTTCGATGTGTATCGCTTATATCAATCGTTTCCAATCCGTGGTCCGTGCACCACTGGTGGTCCGCGAAAGGGTCCAACGTGGTCCGTGGTGCTATTTTTCAATCACAAAAATGTTTTCGGTTTGCTTTTTCCGTAAAAAAAAATAGGCATTATTTGAGAAGTAATCATTTTTTAACAAAAAACCATAATAGGAAATTAATTTGTTAAAAAAGGGGATTCTCAAAAAAATTTGGTTAACTTCAAATAATAAAAAAATATCTATTTTTTTTAGAGAAATTGTCGCTTTTTATGGTACCATTGTCAGTCAGCTTATAAAATAAAACAAATAAAAATATGGATAACTTAATAAATATGGACAAATTAACTTAATACAAATATGGATAATTTAACTTAATAAAAATATGGATAAATTAACTTAATAAAAATATGGATAAATTAATAAAAATATGAATAAATTAATAAAAATATGTAAAAATTAATAAATATGGATAACTTAAGAAAAATATAGATAAATTAAGAAATATATGAATAAATTAATATGAATAAATTATTAATATGGATAAATTAATAAAAAACATGGATAAATTAATAAATATGGATAAATTAACTTAATAAAAATATGGATACATTAATAAAAAAACGGATAAATTAAAAAGTACGATTAAATTAATAAAAAATATGTATAAACTAATAAAAATATGTATGAATTAATAAAAATATGGATAAAATGGCTTATGGATAAAAATAGAAAATGTATAAATAGAAACCTTCCGTTTACAGTTCTAAAAGGAGTATTACAATTATTTGCATCCTCGAAATATAGTGTTGTGCCCAAAATTATCGAAATCGATGAATAATTAAGTATATTTATAAACTAAATACGTTACTTAATGCCCAAATTACAAAAAGAGTCGAAATTGTATACAGTATTTACATTTTATTTGGTGTTTCTCGTCTCAATGATCCATGCTATTTGAAGTTTGGGAACCGCTCTTTTAAGTGATTCTAAGAAGTGTGCAATGAAATTTCGGAAAAGGCGTCATACAAAGTGAAAATAAATACTTTCGCATGAAAAAAAATAATCAAAATATTTTATAATTCTTAAGTTTGCCTAGTTATAAAAGTTAAACAAGATATAAAAATAAACTAGTACAATATCTGCAACGATTTAATTAGTATAGTTTCTATACGAATTTGTTAAAGAAACATTAGCATAAACAAAACATAAATGCATTTGATTTTTTTCCAGTATAATATTCGAAATACGATTTGTAATCAAACTTTCCCTGAAGTTCCTTATCCCTTAAGTTTGTTTTAGGATCTATATTATATGGATTAATTACATTACCCGTGTCGCCCGTGCGTTATAGGGTTTGAAATCTGAAAGAGTGGGCAGTTTATGTAGATTAAGAAAACCTCTGATTTCTTGAGAAGTCTAACAATAGTATTTTCATGGTAGTGTTTTGGTACTCGTGTTATTTAACCCATATTTTTTATTTATTTATAAATATTACTCTAATAACATTTATAATATAATTGAGGTGTAACATCAATATAGGTATTATAACATTATGGATAGCATGTAAAAAAAAGGTACTTTAAAATGATTACCTGAATATACTCGTTTTTCTTTGAGTACAACTGCATCGTAAATGAGCTATGACATACTTAAATTTAAGAAACCGTACTTTCTAAAAAATGAGCAGTGTGATTTAATATTGCTAATCTCAGCTTCTGCTCAACCCATCTAAACAAAGCGACCTGACAAACTTAAAATAGTTGTTCAGAAGATGATTTTCCACATAATTTGATGCCGATTGCTTAAACGGAAACTAAGTTATTGTAATCCCATTATCTTACTTCCCATTCTTTTGGCAAACATTTTTAACATTTATTCTGTTTATAACTTCTTCTGGTAGTACAATGGATAAGGTACTGGACTGCGGTGCATGAGGATATGGGTTTGATTCCCGGTAAGTCTTCGTTGTAATTGTCGATATTTGACAGTGATTTATGAAGGCAGCCTATATAGGCAGGCTACTGCTCTTTTTATTCATTTTTACGTATTGTACTTATTTTTTACTACATATCTTTTTTTAAAATGCAACTTATGCTTGCGGAGCTTAACTGCTTGCGGAGCTATGATAAGCATCGAATGTAACCAAAATTGAGTACATTTTACTTATTTTTAAGTACTTTTTTTTAACAGTTTATTAAAAATTCTATCCGGTGTGTATTTTGAAATATAAAACACTTTTAATCAAAACACATATAAGTGTAATAAACTGTTCATTGACAACAATACATTTACTATAAAATAAAAGCAATGGAATAAAATAAAGATTAAGTACAGTTTTGATACTAAGTGTAGTTTACCATAGCTGTGAACAGTTTGAGTTTCTCGAATTTTGACTTGAGCCAATTTTGCCAGTCCGCCATTTTGAAAGAAAATTTCAGACATCTTCATTATGGAAATCCCAACTGCTCTGGAAAGACCACCCAATTTCCGATTATCTTAATTTTTTATTCTTCCCTTTCCGCGTTTATTTCTTTTCTTTGTTTAAAAACTTTCTTTTCACTGAATAATTTATTTCACGCTTCTACTTTTGAGCAACGATCAGTGGTATTAACATCAAGCATTGTTCTTTATTAAGAATCATCATTGTTCCATCTTTGGCGTTTCGCCATTGCTAGGGCCACTTTAAACGCATTGTTTGATAACGTTTAGAAATCAAATCGATTATTTATTGGCGATCTGCTATTATTTTTTACGGAGAAATCCACCGAAATTTGCACTAATTGCGTGCAAAATGATAACAATGGATTTGGAAGGGTAATAATTTTCTAACGGTGGTTTGATTTTCGAAAACAAATATGGTTTTGTTTGGTTAATTAACGTCGCACTAGAGCTGCACAGTTGCCTATTGGCGACGGTTCGGGGCCTATCTCAAAGGAAAGACCCGGGAACACATACACATTCACACACACAATCATGCATGCACCTCGTTATTTTTAGAACCATGGTCAGATGACGAGTAAACACCTGAACTGGCATCCAACGCCTTCAATAGACGTCGGGACTTTGGACCCCGATCAGATTTATCGTGCACCAGTCCAGTATACACGCCGTTAATTTTTGCGGATGTTCTGGACGACTTTTCTAGTATTTTGTAGCGAAGCTGGCAACCCTCCGATCATAAGAATACTACTTTTTACTTTTCTTTGTCAAGTCCATCGCCTGGCAGCGAACCAGGAACCGAAAACAAATATGTGACACTATTAGCTTTATACACTGTTCAAAATAAGTATTCAAAAAATAAGTAAAATGTACTCATTCCTGAGTACATTCGATGCTTATCATAGCTCCGAATGCACAAGTTTCATTTTTGAAATAGACATGTACTCAAAAATGAGTACAAATGAATAAAAAAAGCGGTTGCTTACCTACATAGGCTCTCTTCATAAATCATTTCAATAAATATCAACAATTACAACAGACATACCGGGAATCGAACCCATATACTCAGGCACCACCGTGCAATGCGTTACCCATTACACTACCAAGGCGACGTAAATAAGTTATAAACAGAAGAAATGTTAAAAAGGTGTGCAAAAGAATGGGAAGTAAGATAATTGATTTGTAATAACTATTTTTCCGTTTAAACAATCTATTTCAATTAATGTGGAAAACCATCTTCTGAGCAAATATTTTAAGTTTCTCAGGTCGCCATCTTAAGCCATGTTAAGATGGCTTAAACAGAAGTTGAAATTAACAATATTAATCACACTGTTCATTTTTGAGAAAGTATGTTTACTTAAATTTGAGAACGTCATCGCTCATTTACGATGCAATTGTACTCAAGCGAAAACAAGTATGTTGGTAGTTAATTTTAGTACCTTATTTTACAGTGCAAACTTTCAAAAGTAGACCGCGAATATATTGTTGTTTAAAAATAATATTTTTAACAAATTGACATTACGTTCTTACAGAAAAATAATTGTTCTCAACAATTGTTCTCAACAACAAAGTACAATTATTAAGACGGTTTCATAATAGCATTCATAATTCGCCTCCCACGATGAACCAATCTCATAAATCGAAGACTTCGGAAATAATGATTTACTTTTTACTCACTTTGACGCCTTCAATTTCATTTTCAGTGATATTCATTATTAAAAAAAAGTTATTTAGAGCATGCATGCGTCCAGACTCTTATTAAACTTGAATCAAAGTCTCGATTATTAAAATCACAAAGAAAAGTATTTTGCAATTATTGTATTCCATCGGGTATTCCTTTTGAACACTAATGACACATTTATGTTAAAGGAAATTGCCCCAAAAAATAAGCTAGTCATTGTGTCCTATCTACCTTATTCTTTGTATTTATGTACTGAAGATGGGACATGTTTATCTGTGTTATATTTTATTGTTTAACAATTGAATCTCAGCCGACGTGTGAGGTTTGTGTCTGTAATCAAGTAATCAATATCTGGGTCTTGTGTTGGACACAATTGAAATTGATATTTTTATTACTGAAATTAGATAATGAGTTTTCTTAGAAATCGGCTTATTGGTAATTCACATTCAGCTATATTCTCTTCCTTTAATAGAACAAGTGACCTAATTTTAAAAATAAACTTTTTATTCGCTTTTGGGACCACCATGATTAGATTATTCCCTTTGTTTAAAAGGGTTCTTTTGCAATAAATTGGTTTTGTAAATTGTCCAAGGCACATATTTTAAATTTGCTGCCAAATATTAATTTGATGATTTAAAATTTATGGTTGGTTTTGTTTTTAAACTGCGTATCGCGACATTTTAAATCGCATATAAGTCTTTTAGAAATTAAATTTTTGATGTTCAGAACAAACATAAAAGTGAAAATATAAATTACGTTTTTACCATTAATATAGGGAACACTAAAGACAGATTTATTTTTGAGTACAGATACCGAACTATAAAAAAAACTTTTTTTGAGCATTGATTTTTATCGTAATGCCTTATCTAATAAGACATACATTTAAATGAGTTTATTAAAATATCTAAAAATGTGTGTTATTATCTAATTTTCTCACAACAAAAGTATCCAATTTTTTAACATCTAATGTATCCAATTTTTTAACATCTAATGTATCCAATTTTTTAACATCTAATGTATCCAATTTTTTAACATCTAATGTATCCAATTTTTTAACATCTAATGTATCCAATTTTTTTAACATCTAATGTATCTAATTTTTTCACGTTTAGTGTATCACATGTCTTTCCCCATCTATTCACATTTAATGTCACTTCTAATATTTAATATAATATAACTTTTAAAATATTTAATATAATATAACTTTTATTATTTAATATAATATAACTTTTAGTATTTAATATAATATAACTTTTATTATTTAATATAATATAACTTTTAGTATTTAATATAATATAACTTTTAGTGTTTAATATAATATAACTTTTAATATTTTATATAATATAACTTTTAATATTTAATAAAATATAACTTTTAATATTTAATGTAATATAACTTTTAATATTTAATGTAATATAACTTTTAATATTTAATGTAATATAACTTTTAATATTTAATGTAATATAACTTTTAATAATATTTAATGTAATATAACTTATAATATTTAATGTAATATAACTTATAATATTTAATGTAATATAACTTATAATATTTAATGTAATATAACTTATAATATTTAATGTAATATAACTTATAATATTTAATGTAATATAACTTATAATATTTAATGTAATATAACTTATAATATTTAATGTAGTGCACAATAAAGCTCCAATTATCCGGATCAATTGGGACCAGAACCCATCCGGATAATCAAATATCCGGATAATTAAATAATTCACGAAATAAAGGTTATTTCTTAGTAAAAAAATTAATTTTCTTTAGTGTGTAATATAATTTAATGATTATTAAAAACAATATCTTTCAACGATAATAAACTTTTAAAATGTGTATTTTACTTGACTTTTTTTTCTCAAAGCGAACCGGATAATTGGTGATCCGCTTTGTTTAATCCGGATAGCTGAAGTTCGAATAATTAGAGTTCTACTGTAATTTCTAATATTTAATTTTTTAATGTTATGTAACTTTTATTTGTTAATGTAATGTAACTTTTATTTTTTAATGTAATGTAATTTTAATTTTTTAATGTAAAGTAATTTGTAATCTTAATATATCATGCCTTTTAATTTAATTTAAAGCATATTAACCCTAGCTCAACTAATGCGAACTTTGTTTTTTAATAATAAACTCTCAAAAATTTTTTCAATCCAGCGCTAATTCCGGTACATTTGCGAATAATACCCATTAGCTTAATTCACAAGGTACTTTGTATTTTTTTTTATTTTGTATTGATATATTAAAATAAAAAAAAACACGTTTTCATAATATTTTTTAGAAAGTAAAAAATAAACTATTATTAATGGACAAAAGATATTCGATCCTGAAAACATTTCATACCTAAAAATAAAAACGTAAAGCTATCAAAGCTGTATGGTTTTATTTTTAGTCAGTTAACAGAAATAGTTTATTTTTTATTTGTTTAGTGAATTTAATAAAAGCTTCTTTTTTAACGTATTTAAACATATTTAACTTTTAGTGAAAATAACCAACTTTTAACTGTATGTATGAAAGCACCCGTTTAGTGCAGTTCGTTACACATTTTATTTCTTAATTTCTATGTGAAAGAATTCATTGTTAAGGGACATAAAAACTATACTTTTTACTTTAGCAGAATATTTTTTTTTTCTTTTCGAGTAAAAAAAATGTATGTTAAAAATTAACTTTTAAACTTAATACTTAAATTGAGCGGAAAATTATGTTGTTTCAATGTGAAATAGAAAATTTGCAGAAATGACATCTCAATGCTATTTGCAATAAAAAATCCAGCACATTTCACATCAATTGCAATCACTAACTTTTACAGTATACAATTATAATTATTTTTAATTCATATTAGCTATCAGTAGCTAATTATTATATCAAAATATTCTATAGTGGGTTACGAAAGTTTAAAGTCGGTATGCTGTAAAAAGTGTAATTGAGTCGCAAGGTTTGACGTTACAAAAACGAAAGCATTGAGTTAAAAACGCACAAAAACCTTAAAACCCATTTATTTTTACCCATTTATTCCATAGTGAGTTACGAAAGTTTTCTAAGTTTAAACGTCATGCTGTAAAAAGTGTACTGGAGTCGCAAGGCTTGGCGTTACGAAAACGACAGCATCGAATTTAAAACGCACAAAAACTTTAAACCAATTTATTTTTATACATTTATTTCATAGTGAGTTACGAAAGTTTTCCAAGTTTAAAGTCGTCATGCTGTAAAAAGTGTACTTGAGTCGCAAGGTTTGACGCTACGAAAACGACAGCTTTGAGTTACAAAAAGCACACAAACCTTTAAATCCATTTATTTTGGTACGCATTTTAGCTATGCCACTAAGAGAGTCCGTGAACAGTATCCATGACCATTAAAAGTGAAAAAATTAAAGAGTAGGAGCAGGTGTGTAGGCAGTTGTCCTGCTGTGATGGGTAGTTTAGGTGTCCATATGGATGGCCTTGTAGCAACCGACGTGATAAATCCAGGCAATGACATGGGCTTTTTGATTTTCACAGTGTGGGTGATCAGAAGTGTCTTCGATTTCTCTTCGTTTACTTGAAGCACTCATTTAGTTTCTCAATAAAAATAATTTGACCTTCATTTCTCAAAGTTGAGAAATGCTGGTTTGTCGGATTTTCCGCGTAGTTAAAGAGTAACCCAGCAAAAAAGTCAGCATAAAACCTTCATTATCAAAATTTCGAAATATAGGTTTTATGAAGGAAAACTGCATTTTTTTTGTGGTTTAAAATGAAAGGTTTTTATTTTAAATTCCTTTATAAAACCTATCAGAAACTTAAAAAAAACTTCAATTTTGAAGCTTTGAAATTATTAAAGTGAAAATGCAGATTTTTAAAAAGTTTTATGCATTTTTTTTTTAAAGTTTAAAAAAAAAAAACTCCGGTTTTTGTTTTAAGTTCCTTTATAAAACCTTCAATTTCACAACTGAAGACGTGGATGAAAGAGCAAGACAGATCCACATTTTTTTCCCGATTTATACTTTTGTACTTATTTAAATAAAGAAAAAAATTATAAATCGATTAGTTCAAGAACCAGAAAGCTCTAAGCAATGGTTATAGAGATATAAAGTGGAAATATATGTACTTTTGCATTATACGATGCAAGAAATTTTCAGTGTGTTTCGTCCTTCCTGAACAATTTTGAACACTGTAACTGATTTGTGCTTTTCAAACTGTATGGGACTGAGTGAAATCTTTCTGTTTTTTAGTTCATAGTTCCTTTGTGACCTCGCGGACCCCCTAATATCAACTCATGAACCCCCTAATATCAACCCGTGGACCCCCTAATATCAACCCGTGGACCCCCTTATATCAACCCGTGGACCCCCTAATATCAACCCGTGGACCCCCTAATATCAACACGTGGACCCCCTAATATCAACCCGTGGACCACCTTTTGGAAACCACTGATGTAGAGTACTACAGAGTACCATGTAACTAAATAATACAATTGTACAAAAAATGCATCATTCATTAAAAAAATGACAATTTTTTCCCCTAGTTTATAATATTTATTAAAATAAAGCATGGTTTTAAAAAAAATCCAGCGATGACTCATTAATTTCCTAATCATTCAATCTGCAAATAATGGATAAATTTTGGAATATACTTAATTAGCTACCAGTTATTCAATATAACGATATACGCTCGTAAAAACTATTTTTATGTCGAAGTCTATGAGTTCTATAACAGACTGAAATTTTCTCCCACCATCACTTCCTATTACTAAACAAGAGTATATCATTAAAATGACCACCTGGAATTATGATGGTGGGATATGCTCTCATTATTAAGGAATGTGCTTAATCATTCGTAAAAATATCAAAATTATGACAATTGGTGCGAAGCAAGGATCATTATAAGCGCCAGTTACGGCTTCCCCCACATAAATAGTCACCAGTCATAAATAGTTTTGTAGATTTCTAATATTTGCTATATTTAAAAAAAAATATTATATGTCAAGGTGCTTCCTTAATTTGTCTCGAAATTCCCCTTGTGTCTTCTGCGATTTCGTTATTTTGGTGAATCCGCATTCCGAACATTGCGCTTTTATTGTATTCGCATTTGACAATTGAATTTAAACTTTTTTTTAATGTTTTATAACTAAAAACCCTTGAACTTTTGGCCATTGTGATTTACCCATTTCTTATTTTCAATTGTCCGTTTCTGATATGTGACTTATATTCAAACTTGTCATGACTGAAGGTTGAAATAAGATATATTGCAATGTCCGGTATTGTGAATATAAAAAACTAATTTGTGTAGCCAAGGAAAGGTAAAATAATAAAATTATTTATTTAGTGCTTAATGATCACCTTAATCATTGTCTTAGAAATTATAATTGTAATATACGTTAACTAAATTTTGTGAGCAATTCTGGGAGTTGGGTTGCACCTCTCAATGTACCGTTCTATTCCCTTTTCCTTAATTCTCCTCTTCCCCTTAGATTCCCAAATTCTCATTATCACATATGCCTTTTTTGAAATCTATGTAATATGATAGATATATAGATAAAGTTATTGTAGTGGGCCATAACCCATTTACAAAAGTTGACAACATAATTTTGCAAAGCGGATACAAAATTAGATAAGCAGCATTTAATACAAGATAATATTTTTTTTTAAAGATTAACCTTTTGCACTCGTAATTATGCTTTAGAAAGTTAGCAAATAACTCGGAATTTTTTTTTCATGTTCGATCAAGATGATTTTTTTTGATGGAAATGTGTTCCAATTTAACTAGAAGGTTTACCATCCTTAAATCAAAAGTTTAAAAACATAACCCCTGAATACACCCCTTGAGCTAGGATGGGAATGTGGCCACATAATATTTTATTTTTCAACGTGTCAAAATAATTTATTGAAACTACTAAGAATACTTAAGTATGTTACACTACACCGCATTAAAAATCTAACGAACGAATCTACGAACGTAACGGTACCGATGCGATGTCCCCTGTACGGGGATATACGAGCGCGATGGTAAAACGAGTGATGTCCCCCATACGAGTAAAAAGAGTTAAAACACACTTTGAACACATCTACAAAGAAAGACAAAAGTAAATTATACACGGGCAATTGGAGTTTGAGTTTTAATCTGCTATTCCGTCGCAAGTTCACTGATCAAGTCCTCCCGGAATTTTAAAACGGAGATTGCGTAATTATAAAAACAAAAATATTCTGTTTTGAGAAATTTTAGGATGGTTGAAGTGTTACACTTGATTTAAACATCTGAATACGTCGTAAATTGGACAGATTAAACATACATGATTCCAGATTTCATTTTCTCTTGTGTTACAAAATTTACAGGGATTGTTCAAAAAAATTTCGAAGACAACTCCTTTCAAAAATATACGCGAGTGAATACAACGAATTTGCATAAATTATTTTTATAGTGAAATCTATATTTTAAATAAAGTAGTCTTCGATTAAATGTAAGTTTTTTATATATTTATACTGCGAGTGGTTAATACTATTGTTCATCAAAGCACGATCATTTTGGGCGTATTAGGCATGATATAATATTAAGTAATATACATTACTTTAATATTTGAACTGATTAGTAACAACATTTGTATGAAATTTTTCATTTTTGTATGTATAGTATTATGTGTTTACCTTTTTTTTAATTAGGCATATTTTTATGCTAATATACCAAAAAAAATAATAAGATTTGGAAAACAAAATTGTTCGTTTAATGATGTTTAATCATTCACTCATGTGTTCTTGCAAATTTACATTTGTTTATTGGAAATAAACCGTTTTAGGTGACAAATTATATAACTGACTTTTTTAATATAGTATGAAGATAATGTTTGGAAGATATGACATCTTGAGCTTAATAGAAAACGCTCTAAAATTGCAATTATTAAAGTCCGTTATTTTAGAGCAAAATAAATTCACGCAACTTAGAAACTATTTATTTTATTTTATTATAAAGAGTAGCTCTTTGCCGTTAAAATATCAGTACGTATGAAAATAAATCAAAAACTTGAATTTAGTTAGTGGTATATAGATGAACTTTTTTTTTAACTCACCCGAAAACTAAATACTTTGCCTAATTCAAGTGAAATTTGCAACACATAAATGCGTACACATTATTAGAAGTTACAACAGATTTCAAATTTTTCTAAGAACAATCCCAATTTTCTCTGTTACTTTAGATTTAAACTGCAGCAGAATCGTTTTTTTTTGCGCTGGAAAGATGCCGAATTTTTTGAAAGGGGTATTCCCATACCCTTCACCAAGTGAGGCATCTTCCTGGAGTTCCATTTCGTCTGGAAGTATTTTTTTTTTGCGCCCTTGCAATTCACCCTTGCTCATCACTCCTCTGTTTCGCAACTTCTTAGTTCCCTTTCTCTTGCGTAATTAATCTCACCTTTTTCACAAACTGTTTCAATTTTTAGATGGTGAGAAATTAGAGAATGTTAAAAGTACATTACAACTAAAATTATCTATCTCTCTTTTAAGCGCCTGCTTTGCTAATCTATATTTATAAAGAAGAGTTTATTTGAGATTGTTTTTATGTAAATCTACACTGTTAAAAATAGGTATTCAGAAGTAAGTAAAATGTACTCATTTCTGATTACATTCGATGCTTATCATAGCTCCTAATACATAAGTTTCATTTTTGAAAAAGACATGTTCTCAAAAATAAATAAAAAGTAGCTTTCTTACATAAATCACTTTCAATAAATATCGACAATTACAACTTAGACTTACCGCGAATCGAACCCAGGTCCGCAGCACCGCTGTCCACAGTCTTATCCGTTAAGCTCTCAAGGCGACGCGAAGAAGTTATAAGCAGAAGTAATGTTAAAAAGGTGTGCCAAAAAAAAATGGGAAGATAATTGAATTGTCATAAATCAGTTACCATTTAAGCAATCGACATCAAATAATGTAGAAAGCTATCTTCTGAACAACTATTTTAAGTTTGTCAGATCGCTTTGTTGAGATAGCTTAAACAGAAGCTGAGATTAGCAATATAAAATCACACTGCTCATTTTTAAGAAAGTACAATTACTTAAATTTGAGTACGTTATCGCTAATTTACGATACAATTGTACTCAAAGAAAATGAGTAGGTTCAGGTACTCATTTTTAAGTACATTTTTTTAAAAAGTATACCCAAGAGTGATTTAAAAAAAATGTGGGGTCCAAGTAACCCCAAGTTACGATACTTCAGATAGTTTGAAAAATATTTATCTTGAGTAGCCTGAAATGTACTAGGTAACTGACTAAAGCAGTGGTAGGCAAACTCATTAGTCAACAGAGCCAAATATCAACAGAACAACGATTGAAATTTCTTTTGGTAGCCAAATATCAACAGAACAACGATTAAAATTTTTTTTTGGGAGCCAAATATAAACAGAACAACGATTGAAATTTCTTTTAAGAGATACATTTTTTAAACTTAAACTATATAGGTAGATACATTGTTATTAACTTAAATAGGGTACTCAAAAGCTGGCCTTTGCTAAAATCGTCCTCAGTCTGATTGAGGTGAGTTAGCTGAAATCAACCCCTTCCAACTCTTCCATCCACACTCGTCTTGTATTTCGTCTATCTCCTTTCGTTCATCCTCTCTATATGTTCAAACTATCTTAACATACCTTTCTCAATCATAATAATAACTGGCAAACACTAATGTGAACAATTGCCTTGAATCGCCTTGGAAAGTTTGGGTAGGTAAAGTTTGTATGTTGTTGTTTTTAATTTTTGCCACGAAGTTTCAACGCGCCCGCCCGCACGCGGTAATTTGTAGAAGAGCCACACTTAAAAAGCCAAAAGAGCCGTATGTGGCTCGCGAGCCGCGGTTTGCCGACCACTGGACTAAACTATAACCACAAAAGTAAACTTACAGATATTTATAAACATGCGTACATCTCCTACAAAATGCTACTTCAATTTTAAGATTGTCACGCAATTCGTTTACAATAAATTATCGAATAATAGCCTTGACTTGGATCACTTTAACGCAGTTTTGATTTATATAAGTGAAAAATAGTAGTCGCTTTGAATCAATGCTTTTCCTCTCAAAGAATGCCGTTCGGAATTTAATGGTGAAATCCCGTATTTATGATACATTGTGTTTCCCGAAAAGTATGGTCATGAATCATTTTTGGTGTGAATGTTTGAAGAATTTCCATAAGCTCTTATTGTATAATAAAAAAAACTTACTCCTATATTCGCGATTTAGAGTCAATTTTTTCTGAATAATAGCAATTTTTTTTTATAATTCGATTTCCACCATTCTCTTTTAAATAGCTTACATTTGATGATTTGCTGAGTTTCTATAAATGTAAACGTCGTAGCATTACACATTTTAAAGCGAAATTTTTTTATTAGAATTCGTTGTTGGCCAGATTTATGTATGTACTTTTTACGTATATATTCAGTTCGTATTCCAGGCGAACTATAATGTTTGTTGTAGTTTGAATTACAAATTAAAGTATAATTTCCAATCTGCAATTATATTATTACTCACCAATGGACAAACCAATGGACTCTACTATGAGGCATCCATACTCGAAGACTGGGGCAGCATCTGTCCCATAGATTTTACAGGTCTAGCGATGGGCTTGGGACAATTTTGACGACGGAAGATGGGGAAGAATTTCCAAAGCATGTGAGGTCTGAAGTATGCTGCTTGCAGCAGAACCGGTAATTACATGGTTTCGGACATGTGACGGTTAACTAATGGTTTCTACAGATCGTCTTCAGCATGGCTTTTCATTTTTGCAACCCCTAAAGTGACCCTACCCCCATCTGCGAATCTATAAGCTTTGAGGAAGAATTGTTAATGATCCATCCGTCAGACAGTTACACGCCTCTTACTGTAAGGCAAGTCGCCCTTCCACAATGCTTTGAGAACTCTTTGTCCTACTCCCCAACGCGACATTCTCTCTCCCCCCCCCCTATTTAGGAATTAGCCCACAGGCAGGGCATCTTTTCTTTAACTTAGCCCACGTGATTTTTTTTAATACCCGAGACATGTCCAACTCGGCTTAAAGACGTAAAAAGGTTAACACTTGCAGAGGTATATTCTTCCTTTATATATTTTCATACAAAAAAAGCAGAAATGAAATGTCATAAAAGGAATTATCAAGGCCCGCCAAGAATTCCATTCTAAAACAAACTCCCTTTATCTGCACGTGCATAGATTACAAGTGACAGTATAGATTTTAAATAAACCGGCTGTACAAAAAGACATTCCCCAGATAAAAATCTAGTACTCTTTCCCCAGTAACGAGTGCCATGCAACTGTTTCGAAAGCATGACACTGCAGGATAACATAAAGGAAGAGTAACTTTCCCTTTATGGCCATCAAAAAATAAAATATCGCGCGCGATATCGTGATGGAAACTGCAAAACGCGTTGTCACGCTGCGAAACGATCCTTGGGGTTTGCACAACCCTCTCCCCCGCCATGGCACTCTTTCCTTTCCCGTTTCCGGAAGTATTTTTTCGGTCGTGATTCACGCGATTTTTTTACACACGTAGGAAGTGGAAAATAGTGGATTTCGTCGAAACCGAACTGTATATTGAGTGGATTTTGAAATTCGTGGATATTCTGAGTGGGATTCGTCACACGAGTCTATCTCATCCTGTCAAAATAGTACATCGCTTATTTTCCGTATTACTGTAAACTTGCACTGTAAAAAAATTTTTCTTAAAAATGAGTACATTGTGAAAGTTATAAACATTTTTGTAAAGTGTCCCCTTACATACCCTTATAAAAATTATTAGTTTCTAAATGTATATATACACAGTTGGTTATACGAAACAATGTATTCCATTGCGAAACTTTAAATGACAGGTTTCTAAATGAACTGATAATTATCATTCAAATATTAACAATGCCCATTGATTTTATCCTTGACTTATTCACAGTTGTTGACTGACCCAATATGAAATTTTAATACTACCTATAGCAGATTATTTGATTCAATGCCCGGATCTCAGAATCGTATGGCAAATACAATGATTGATGGGGTCAAAATGAATCTTCAAAATATCCTCCAAATATGACTTTAATACAGCTTGTGTTAAATTTCCCACAGTATGTCCATAACTTTTTATGCATTTCACTTTGCACAAACATATAGAAAGAATGACCTATAACTGGCTATTCATAGTTATTGACTGACTATTTGAAATTCTAATACTACCTATAGCAGATTATTTGAATCAATGCCAAGATCTCAGATCGTATGGAAAATACAATGATTGATGGGGTCAAAACAAATCTTCAAAATATCCTCCAAATATGACGTTAATACAGCTTGCGTTAAATTTCCCACTGTATATCCATAACTTTTTATGCATTTCACTGTGCTCTAATATATAAAAAGAATGACCTATAGCTGGCTATTCGAATCTAAGTCCTTATTAGAATCATATTACAAATACAATAAATGACAGTTATCTAATTAACTACGAAATATGTACACCGTCGGTGGCTGGGTGCATTTATTTCAACAATTAGTCGTAGCTGCCGGGATTGGGGAACTAGATCGTCTTTTGTACCAGTCTCTTCGAGTTGGATTGTCCCTGAGGAGATCTGAGGGTTCTTTTTTCGATTCTAATAGGCGTTCGATTGTCAGCTCGTCTGCTTCCGTCTGTCAGAATGCCCAGGTGAAGATTAGGGATGGGCGTGGCGGTTCTTATGCTCAGGTCTGAAGCGTGACCTATCTTTGAAGGGGAAATACTCTGACCCAGACGCAGAACCGCAGGCAGTGTTTACTTTCAGAGTGGATTCACTTTCGGAAAGGGTTTGCGTTATGACAGCTTCTTTAAGTCTTAATTCTTGGGCACCGAGGGTGGAAAGAGGCAATAAAACAGTTGCGGACTTTCCCTTTTCTTTTTTACTAAGTCGTAAAGTTGTTGGTTTTGTGAGTGTAGTTTAACATATCTGTGCAATCCCTTATACTTCCTGTCTCTCATAATATAACCTAGTCTGATTTGCAACTTTGTTTTAACTTAGGATGAATATGTTTTAACCGATTGTCCTTTTACTTAAATGAAGTCGTAAATGTCGTTATTATTCTAGGGTTAAGATTGAAATGAAATCATTAGATGTTAATTACAACATAAAGGGAGGGAGGGATATTGTCGTTGATAGTGCAAAAGGTCGTATGTCAAAAAAAAAAATTCTTCTATTTTATATTAATGCTATATGTGGCATTTTGTGACTTCCACCTGTTGTCAAAATCCCTGATGTCATCAGCTAATCCAGATTAGCGTGTGCACAGTTCACCTAACTTTTCTGAAAAAGTCCAATTTTATTTGCCATTCCCAAACACTCAATTATTTAAGAATCCAGCTTCCCAAGGTGCCCGCTATTATGGATAAAGAACTCGGAATTCGCCTTCAAATCAATCGACCAATAACAACCCAAGAATCTGATTAGCACCTTGCGCGCGCACAAGATAATGAAATCGTAGTCGGGTTTTACCAGTAATCCTTTGTTTGCAGTTTCTATTAATTGCGATACCGAACTTCTGAGTTACCGAAACCTTATTAAAATATACGTATAAAGTACATATTTTTTTCGGGTGTATAACCCGATACATTTAAGTCAAAAATTGCATCAAAAGTCGGTAGAGCGTCGGCTTATGCGACTCATTAAAAATTAAAATGTAAGAGGCCTTGTATGAGAAGATGGATTCGAATTAAACCTCGCCGATCTCGTTTCGCGATCCGGTTTCTGCTCTGTGAATTTTTTGTGCACCCAAAAGAATATTCCGTGCACTTAAATTTACAACTTGGGTACACTGGTGCACATGCTTTGTAAAGTACATTTCGACCCTCTGAGCTAATCCAATAAGAAGGAAGATACAGTTGACAGTTGACTGCAGTCCGGGGCCCCTGGTCTGTCCCGATGGTTTTCAGGTTACGACCCCGGACTGCTAACTTATCTGCATGTCTCTACATTTTTTTCCACCCGACCTTGATCGGTTGAGCGTGGACCCACAGTATGTTACACAGTACATTAACTGAACATGTTTTCTTGAAAAAAGTTCTATCATAGAATCATCATAAGGAACCCCTTTTTTTTAACCCCTGAAAAGTTAGACTTACGACCTTTTTGCACTGCCAACTACGACTGAAAAGTAAATTTCACCCCTGAACTAATCCAATAAGGAGATACAGCCAAATGAAAAAAGGGTCTATCATAGAATCATCATAAGGAACCCATTTTTCTTTTTGAACTCCTGAAAAGTTAGACTTACGACCTTTTGCACTATCAACTACGATATATTAAAAAATATTGCTTTTATTTTACGCTACTGTCTGTCAGATACATATAAAAAAGCTAATAACTTGGACACCAACTGAACGATTAAAATGAAATATTCTACTTCCATTATCTTATCTCAAACCCCATTTAGAATACGAAAAGTAAGATTTTCCACATAAAAACTCTTGCAGTTAGTATCTCATTATTTTCTAGATTTACAGTCAAGTCCAACAAAAGATATTCAATGCGCATGGTCAATTTTCAAAAATAATACAAAAAATTCTGTTTTTTTTTCGGTTTTCTTGATTGGAATACAATCAATATCCTAGGATTAAATTTCTTTTGTAGTCCCAACAACAACACAAATCCCCGCAATTCAATCAAACGTCTCTGTACCATTTTCCAGAGAGATGCTTAGACAACCCAAACCTGATGTAATTAAATCTCAATCAAAAAGTCGCGATTGAGGTGAGGTCAAGTTTTTGACCTCCGGCATGGGGGGCAACAAAAGCACTGGTAATGACCGGCATTTGCATAAACCCGCGATCACTGGCCATTTCCAGCAAAATGTGAGAACCTCATTTTGGGTTTTCCTTGTGCTTGCGGAAGAATAAAGACAAATGAAAATTGCTCAGCGACGCATTATTTAAGTATTGTAATTATTTCGGTATTTTGATCCTTGTTTGGAATGTCCTTAGACATTTAATTTGATTCTGGCTTGTGAGATATTCCGGATGTTAATTTGGAGATGTGAACTTTTAGATTGATTTTTTATTTCCTGAAATTGATTGGTAATGTTGTTAGCGCTTTTATTTCCGATGATGACGGGGCCAGGGTGTCATTAAATAAAACTTATAGTATTCAATTTTTTATTTAATAAAACATTTGTTAATGTAAAATTGTTTCATTTTATTAAGTTTTCTTTGGCTTGCCGAATTTGTCATGTCACCAGGTTTCCCGTAAAAGCGAATTACAAATTTGAAACACAACCACAGCTGAATGGCACTGCAAAGTAACACTAATATTGACCAATTGCAAAAGTTGACCTCTTCAAATCACTATATCCTTGTACTTTAGGTATGAGATAATATTAAGGTATTATATATATATATATATATATATATATATTATATCCCCTATTTTAGTAATACTTTAGATGTTCCCATTATCTTATTTTTTTTAAGACACTCTTAAATTTCATAACAAATTTATAACTAAACTAGAACTTTTCTATAGTATATTCTATATGACAAATCGACAAACTGTACGTAAATTAAAAAAAACTCAATATCTCCGTTGATTTTTAATTTTAAAAAATTATTCTTGTATTAAATTTAAAGTTGCAGTGATATGATTCTACTTAGTTTTATTTTTTTACAAAATATAGTTTGGGTTCTCGAAAATGTTTTAACATGGGGAGTTGGTCAGAGTATATAAGCTCTAGTCCCGTCGGACGTTCGTTTCTTGTTGGCTGCTTTGGAGAGGTCGCGTTATTTCTCCTTGTTTTGGCTTAGCGTTGCGAACCCGACCGGGGATCGTTTGATATTACAGTTCTAATATTATAAATTCCTTATATTGCCTAAAATACATTATAAATAAATAAAAATATTACAAAATTAAGTAGATACGTTGAAAACATAATTATTATAATCAGTTTAGTTAAATACAACCAAATAATATATTGAAACACTCTTTGAAACGTTTTCCGTTATTTTAAAAATTTACATTTACGAAACGAATAAAAAATATGTTTGACACTTAATGATCATCACAAGCGTCACAATTAATTCCAAGAAAATATCAGCCTCCTAACTAAGGCAATTTAAAAAAGCTGCCAATCACACCCTAAGTCGCATGCGACAATCGACAATCAAAACCAATCCACTCCGATTCTCTGGCGCGATTACAGGAGTTAAACACCTCCTCATTCCTTCTCCACCAATTAACAAATCTGCATACGATGATCTCGAAATCGTCTGCCAAAATCCCCGTCTGCTGCTCCCGCTCGGCGGGACAATTCCTCTTTGTTCAATTGAAACTACCGCTGTGATTCCCCCCATTATTTTTGATTTTTTTTTTCTTATCATTCCTTTGGCAGCCCCCATCTAACGCTTCTCTAACCGCGATAGGGTGGCATAACGAGTTGGGTTTATTATTATCTAATTTTTCCCCCCAGAGAAAGACAAGGGTAGAAAGTGTCCTGAAATAACTCGGCTGAGGTCCCGTTACGCATTGTCGGGGCATTTTTGCGACTCGAATCCCGACTTCCGGCGACGTCGGCTACGAGAAAAAGGCGACTCTTTAAAAAAAAAAATGGAACATTAAGATCGGGATTGTCAAAGTGGAGAATTTTTTACCTTCACACTGCTTAGAAATGTTGCATAAAGTCCCAAATATCGTCATTCAAATCGGAAAATTAATTATTATTATTATTATTATTATTCAATATTATTTTTATTATTATTATTCAATATTGTTATTATTATTATTATTCAATATTATTATTATTATTATTATTATTATTATTATTCAATATTATTATTATTATTATTATTATTATTATTCAATATTATTATTATTATTATTATTATTCAATATTATTATTATTATTATTATTATTCAATATTATTATTATTATTATTATTATTCAATATTATTATTATTATTATTATCATTCAATATTATTATTATTATTATTATTATTATTCAATATTATTATTATTATTATTATCATTCAATATTATTATTATTATTATTATTATTATTATTATTCAATATTATTATTATTATTATTATTCAATATTATTATTATTATTATTCAATATTATTATTATTATTATTATTATTATTATTATTATTCAATATTATTATTATTATTCAATATTATTATTATTATTCAATATTATTATTATTATTATTATTATTCAATATTATTATTATTATTATTATTATTATTCAATATTATTATTATTATTATTCAATATTATTATTATTATTATTATTATTATTCAATATTATTATTATTATTATTCAATATTATTATTATTATTATTATTCAATATTATTATTATTATTATTATTATTATTATTATTATTCAATATTATTATTATTATTATTATTATTATTATTCAATATTATTATTATTATTATTATTATTCAATATTATTATTATTATTATTAATTATTCAATATTATTATTATTCAATATTATTATTATTATTATTAATTATTCAATATTATTATTATTATTATTATTATTATTATTATTATTATTATTATTATTATTATTATTATTATTATTATTCAATATTATTATTATTATTGTTCAATATTATTATTATTATTATTATTTTTATTATTTTTCAATATTATTATTATTATTATTATTATTATTATTATTATTATTCAATATTATTATTATTATTATTATTATTATTCAATATTATTATTATTATTATTATTATTATTCAATATTATTATTATTCAATATTATTATTATTCAATATTATTATTATTCAATATTATTATTATTCAATATTATTATTATTATTATTATTATTATTCAATATTATTATTATTCAATATTATTATTATTCAATATTATTATTATTATTATTCAATATTATTATTATTATTATTCAATATTATTATTATTATTTTTATTATTTTTCAATATTATTATTATTATTATTATTATTATTATTATTATTCAATATTATTATTATTATTATTATTATTATTATTCAATATTATTATTATTCAATATTATTATTATTCAATATTATTATTATTCAATATTATTATTATTCAATATTATTATTATTCAATATTATTATTATTCAATATTATTATTATTCAATATTATTATTATTCAATATTATTATTATTATTATTATTATTATTATTCAATATTATTATTATTCAATATTATTATTATTATTATTATTATTATTATTATTATTATTATTATTATTCATTATTATTATTATTCAATATTATTATTATTCAATATTATTATTATTCAATATTTTTATTATTATTCAATATTTTTATTATTATTCAATATTATTATTATTATTCAATATTATTATTATTATTATTCAATATTATTAGTATTATTCAATATTATTAGTATTATTCAATATTATTATTATTATTATTCAATATTATTATTATTATTATTCAATATTATTATTATTCAATATTATTATTATTAATATTATTATTATTATTATTATTATTATTCAATATTATTATTATTATTATTATTATTATTCAATATTATTATTGTTATTATTATTATTATTCAATATTATTATTATTATTCAATATTATTATTATTATTATTATTATTATTCAATATTATTATTATTATTGTTATTATTATTATTATTCAATATTATTATTATTATTATTATTCAATATTATTATTATTATTATTATTCAATATTATTATTATTATTGTTATATGGGGCATTTTGTGACTTCCATTTATTGGCAAAAGCTTTTATGTGATCAGATAATCCAATAAAAGGCACAACTGAATGTCAAAAGGTTTGTCGTAAGGAAACAATTTCTTTTTGGGGGGATCTCCTGAAAAGTGCTAGGGTGAGACATACGACCTTTTGCGCTTTGCACAGCTATATTTATATTTTACTATTCAAATTCTTTGATAATATTTGAGTAAGAATGAAATTTTACGTTTTTGCGTTAAAATTTTGTGCGGCTCTTTATTTTAATTTTTTTTAAAAAGGAAGGTATGTTGTATTGGGTTAAATTACAGTTAACTGCTATTGTATTTTACGTGTAAATATAATTATGTATTAAAGAAGTCCTCAAATTTTTGTATTAATATTTTTTTTTAATATTGCTGGAATTGTTTTATTCTAAAATGTCGATTGTTCATTAGTGTAATGGCCGTTTAAAATATTGTTTTTAATATTTGCTCAAATCGTAAAAAAATAAAATTATGAAATAATTAATAAAAGAATAAACCATTTAATACTATACCACAATAAAAAATTCTAAGTAAATAACATATTAATGCTTAATAACTAATTAATTTTAACAGGCTAAATCGAATGAATGCAAACACAGCATTTCTATAACTGTTAAAATGCAATAAAAACTTAAATTCAATGAAATATTACTTATGGAAATTTTTTTGCAATAGTATTTGACGTAAAAAAAAAGCTCAGTCTTTCAAAATATATAAGAAAGTATAAAATCAAACTTAAAAGTGAAAATAGTTTTTAAAAAATATCCATATTTTTATTGCATTTTCAATAATTTGATTTACTGTTGTTACATTTAGTTAATAGCTTTTTATTAATATAAAAATGGCCGATTTTCGATGTGGCGGTAAGACGCAACTTGGCTACGCTCGGTATTGAACCGAGGAACTTCGGCTTGCTACGCCGATACTCTGCCAGTCAGGCCAAAGTGATCATTCTCGCCTAAGCGGGAGTATCGGGTATAAGAAGTGAACCCCACAGTATCAGTGAGTCGGACGGAGGAACGAATGGTTGAGATGCTCGTGAAACGTTATCACGTGCGCAGTTGTTGATACCGTGAAGTGTTATCACGTGGCAGTGGCTGATGCCGTGAAGCGTTAACACGTGGCAGTGGTTGATTCGATGTGGTCACAAGTGCTAGTTTGAAGGTTGCGTTGAACTGCAGTCCGGGTCACCAATTGGCGGTAAGAACTACTTGACTACTCTCGGTATCGAACCGACGAACTTCGGCTTGCTACGCCGATACTCTGCCAGTCAGGCCAAAGCGATCACTCTCGCCTAAGCGGGAGTATCGGGTACAAGAAGTGAACCCCACAGTACCCCCATCTCAGTGAGTCGGACGGAGGAACAATGGTTGAGATGCTCGTGAAACGTTATCACGTGGGCAGTTGTTGATACCGTGAAGTGTTATCACGTGGCAGTGGTTGATGCCGTGAAGCGTTAACACGTGGCAGTGGTTGATTCGATGTGGTCACAAGTGCTAGTTTGAAGGTTGCGTTGAACTGCAGTAAGGGTCACCAATGTGGCGGTAAGAACTACTTGACTACTCTCGGTATCGAACCGACGAACTTCGGCTTGCTACGCCGATACTCTGCCAGTCAGGCCAAAGTGATCAATCTCGCCTAAGCGGGAGTATCGGGTAGAAAAAGTGAACTCCACATCGATTTGGATATATTTATATGTAATTATCTTTAAGACAAACAAACTCATTCATTACGAGTGTTCTCAGACATCTTTTTAGGCACCCCGAGTCCCATTCTTTCTGGCAGTGACGAAAGAAAACCCAAACTGAAAAAAAAAATCTGTTTCCGAGCTGCTAACTACTTGGTGGGAAGAAAAAAGCATTTTACTCTTGAAATAGCGTCGGAGAGAGTTTTAGGTGTAAAAAAAATAGCAATTCAAGGTTTTTTGAAAGAGAATAAGCAACTAGGGGGTTGTTACTTTGCCGAGTTCAAGGTTTTGAAAAAAATAGCGCCAACGTTTCATGTTTTAGTGTTCTTGTTATAATTTATTTATTTATGAGGTACAAAAGATGTGGCTGGTTCATGAAACGCTTGTTTAAATACTAAATGTAGTTATACTACCCCTAAAGTATCAATACCTTCATTATATCGATTCATAATAGATAATTCATAATAGATAAATGTTATCCATCATGTGGTCTACAGACCAAAGATCCACAAACTATATCCCTAAAGATGTATAAAATAACATTAATCACTGTATCGAATATTGTTTGTGAAATTCATTGAATTAGTTAGTTTTTGTACTAAGACACTGTAACTTTCGTTCTGTTTACGCCTTATACCATACATAATTTATTTATGCTCAAATGAAACACACCACTTTTGCATAGGGTCATTTAATTTTATTCAGAAATTAGCAACAAGCTTATTTTTCACGTACGTAACCCAGTTTAATGGGGTTAGTAAAAGTAGAAGCAAGCATTGAAAAACATTATTGTGTTCGAAATTTACGCGTGTGGGGAAATAAAACGCTTATTGTGAACATCGTGTAAAATCGGAACGTAGAAACGGTATCAAATTTAGTTTACTTAAACCGTTATTTCATTCATTCAAAATTGTTAAATGAAATGACAAAAAAATCCTTTGTCAGTACTAACCCAAAAATTCATTTGTAGTTGAATCTTTGAATAGGAGGGGATGACATTAAGCAATCTGCCTATTAGATGGTCCTCTTGCTTCAAATAAATAGGGTTGGAGACCCTTTGCACTAGACTGGTAATTTAATTTCATTCATTTGCTTGATTCGCTCAATCAATCCAAAATTAACGTCAAAACAGTTTTTGAATTAACAATTTCCAATTTATATATACTTGATAATTTATATAACGTTTTAACACATCTTCAATTTTTCATAAATTACTTGTTAGCATACATACTGCTAAAATTTTTTTCTTTAAATATGCTCCGATTACATTTTGTGTCAAATGTGACAAAATGTTTTCTTAGTTTTTCACAAACAAATGCAAATATTGATGAACCACAACAGGCTTAAGGGGGTCCGATACCCAAAATTCGCAAAAAAAGTCATTTTTTTTTATATTTAAAAAATAATATTCAAACTTATCTTAATAACTCACAAAAAACTGCTTCAAAAAATTCCTATTACTTTTTTAGTTATGAATGTTTTAACGATGTGTTCCTGTAACATAGTTGTATCATATGTAAACTTTAAAAGCAAATATCTCTGTTCGTGGTTTTGAAATTTAATGAACACTAAAAATGCTAAGGCTTTTTTACTATTATACTTAAAATCATAATTTTTGTGTGTATAGCAAGATAAATATATTTTAAATAGATGTATGCATTCACATTTCCTATTTTTACCATAATTTGTTTTTTAAAACCACTTAAAATGGAATTTTATTTTTTTTCGTCAATTTTTTTCTCCAAAATTTCTAATATATTTTATTTTTTTAAAGTGATGTATCTGAATTAAAATTTGAATGCATACATCTATTTACATATTATTCAAGATCTTAAATAAAAAAAATTGCCTCAAAATATTGAAAAACAAAAAAGGAGTAGGAATTTTAAAATTGTTAAAAAATTTACTAAAATGTTAATTTAAAAATAAATCTGCAATTTAAAAAAAAAATTGAGCGTCTTAAAATGGTTTTTTATGCATATTTAGAAAGAGAAAAAAAATTGGATTGTACAAGTATAAAAATAAAGAAAAAAATGTCGAAGGTATCGGACCCCCTTAAGGCCCAACAAGGCTGGTCTAGTCTAATAGTATCTTCTCCAATGAATATCTAACTTCTTCTTGAAATGAATTACTCCTGTAAAATTAACAATATTCACTGACAAGTTGTTCTATTTGTATATTACTCTATTATAAAAATGGTGTTTTCTCGCTTTCCCATTAAAATGTGATATGTTTAATTTAAACCCATGAACCCCCCAATGATTCTATCACTCTTATTAAAATACAGTGGCACAACTTGGCCATTTTTGGCTATTGTATCTGTACCTATAAACCCCATACAACCAACTATTAAAATACAGATAATCGATACCCATCTGTTTAATAAATTTGAACAGTTGCGTCAAATCTCCCTTAACCCTTCCCGCTTCCAAAGTATACATATTCAAATTTCTTAATCTATCTCCGTAATTCGTGCCTGAAATACCTTGGACCATTTTAGTAGCCACGTGCTGAAGTTTCTCTAACAGATCAATATATGTTTTAAGATGTTGACCAAAACTCTACAGCATACTCTAGATGAGTCTTTACCAAACCCTAATATTTAACGAAACTTTCGTCAAAATGGAGAAAACATTTTAAACCTTGTATAATACACAGCCCCAAAATCAATTTTTCTACGTACCCTAACATGATTTTTTTACACCATTTTCTCCGATCCTCTACCCTGAACCAGCTTTGAATAAGTAAGTCACCCCGTCTTCCGTCAACAATAACTAAACTTTCTACTTCATAAATCTCCTAAGCGCCGCTCAAAAATAAAAATCACGAAACGGGCGAGAAAATAACAATTTGGTTGCTACTTAGACCGAACCACTTTCTTCATTTTTTACCCGCAGTTTCCCAGGTCTGAAGCAGTTATTGGACAGATCTTACCGAAAATTGAGGAAATGACAAGTAGGGACAGAAAGAATCCCCCCCTTTTTTTGTTCGTCACGGCTCGCCACTGGCGGAACAGATGCAGACCTTTTGAAGAGGATAATAGCAGTTTTAGCCGGAGAACATCTTGGAGGAGTTAGAACGAATCCAACCGTGCCAGAGCCTATCAATGTCACTTTTTCACGTGAATTATTTCAAGGTGCCCAAAGAAACCCGCTATTAAAGCATTTTCTAACTTCGAGTGAATTGAATGTAACTGCAATCGCATTCTTTGGAAGTGTCTAGCGGAAGAAATGCTGTAACGGTGGGGAATTGCTTAGTGGGGCATGCAGAACTCTTTTGACAAGTTTGGACTGGTCTTGGGGGAATGAATTATAGCTGAGATTTAAATGCGCAAGGGAAATTTATAATTAATGGGTTTGTAATTAATTTGGAGGCCTTATCCGCATAAATATTAGTTTGGTTTCACGAAAATGTCCTTTTATATCGGATATTTTATGGGTTTAGGGTAAGACGGGGGGGGGGGGGGGGGGAATGGTTATAAAAGCCCATATTTTTTAGTTCAAATTTGAATTTCTCTTTAGAAAAAAATTCAAAAATTACAGTTTCCTTTTGTAAAGGTTTTCACTATTTTATTTACAATCCTTTATTTTTATTTAATTCTGAGGTTTATTAATATTTTAATTTTTTTTCCTTAAACTCTTTTTTTTTATTCAAAGGTGGGGCAAATGAGTAGTCAGCGGGATTCGTGGAATTTTTCTTGTAAAAAATACATTATTAAAACAAAGTAATACAAAATAAAACAAACTTGAATAAAATAAATAACAATCATCAACTCTTAAAAACTCAATACATTTGATTATTAAGGAACTGTTATTGTAACAGTATTTCTAAAAGCAAGTTGTAATCCACCATTTTTAAGAATCGACTTTTTTATTATTACTTATCTTCGGAAAAGAACACCTGCTAACATAATTTGTAGGTTATTTTGATTTAGGAATGTATGCTGTATTTACGTTATTTTTAATTTGATACAGACGATATTTTTATTTAATTTTAAACATTATGTTTATCTTCTAATTTGTCATGCAAATGGCTTACATGGTGTTTTAAAAAAAAAATCTTCTTGTTGACAGTTTGCTTGAACAAAAAACAGGTATATAACTTTAATATATTAACATGTGAACAGTGTCGAATATATTATATTTAATTATTGTCATTCATAAGCTTCAATATTTTTTTTTTTTAATTATTGCATTTTTCCCGAAGACGTTTAATTTTTTTTCGAATTTCTCATTAATAATTAATTTATCCATTCTTCTCACTTTTTACTATGATTTCTGCAAGTTCCGATATAACAGATATGGCTAAATGGCTTGTATGACGTCATAACGTTTACATGGTTTAGGTACACCGATTGGTCAACTTGTTTGAACTCGTTTGTTGATTCGCTCATATTAGGTTTGATAGCGTCAAACCAGACTATAGACTACCAAATAAATAAATAACAAAATACACATAATATTCCAAAATGAAATAATCTATTTCAGACGTTTGTTGTTAGAAATACAAAACTCCCATTGATTGTTTCGAAAGTAACAGGGATTGGAGAGAAAAAACGGAAAAGTAATTGCAGAAAAGGAATAACAAAAACAATGGTTCCCAATTCGAAAAACATCGCTCTAATAATAAGCCTGATGTTCTACCGATCAGCCACAAAGAATCGGTGACAGAAATCGTTCGAATAGCAGCTGTGACGAAACAATTTGTTGAGTTCACAGCCGAGTGACTTCGTTGTTTAGGTCTTTCTTGGGATGAACGGTTTTATTGGAAGAGACCGTCTGGCCACATTTCATTGGTTTTTTTTAACAAACAAAGCGTGCAATCATGTATTCCATTTGGAAATATAGCTACAGATAATTAGCAGAGCCCGGTTCACAGGGGGCTTAGGGGCTATAGTCCGTAGCGGAAAATACAAGAGCGGTAAAATTCGTTAAAAAAATGTATCAAATTTGAAGACACTTTCTTCTCTTCTCCCACACTGTTCCAAATAGGTACTTAAAAATAAGTAAAATGTATTCATTTTTGATTACGTTCGATTATTATCATAGCTGCGAATACATAAGTTTCATTTTTGAAAAAGACATGTACTCAAAAATGACTAAAATGAGCAGTTGCTTGCCTACATGGGCTGCCTTCATAAATCCCTTTCAATAAATTTCAACAATTACAATCAGGACTTACCGGGAATCGAACCCAATCCTTCTACTTGATGCCGTCCGCAACGAAGTTCAAGGCCATATGCGTTGTACTACGAGAGCTACGTGAAGAAGTTATAAACAGAAGTAACGTTAAAAAGGAGTGGCAAAAAATGGATAATAAGATAATTGAGTCGTAATAACTCAATTTCTACTTAAGCAATCGACATCAAATAATGCGGAAAACCATCTTCTGAACAAATATTTTAAATTTGCCAGGTCGCTTTGTTAAGATGGCCTAAACACAAGCTGATATTAGCAATATTAAACAATACTGCTCATTTTTGCCAAAGTACGATTACTTAAATTTGAGTACGTCTTCGCTCATTTACGATGCAATTGTACTCAAAGAAAAACGAGTACGTCCATGTACTCATTTTTAAGCACATTTTTTACAGTGCATGTTTAATTGATATTCATGATTTTGAGAGTAATAATCATGTATTTCATTTGGAAATATAGTTACAGATAATTAGCATTGCTGGATTTACAGCGGGCTATGGCAGTTTTCGAAGTTAACTTTTCAAAGCATGTGCACCGAAGTTTTAAACGTAGTGCACTGAATATTATTTATGTGCACAAAAAAGTCACGGAACGAGATCGGAACGGTTTAACTCGAATCCACTGTTTTTGTTCATATCAATTCAAACTAGCCGTTCTGGCTTGGTCGATAGAGTGCTTAACTTCGGGCCGAGCGACCCACGGTTCGAGTCGGCCCTTCGATATATATTTATTTAAAATCTTCCTTATATTTTACGAAATAAATTTCGTGAGAAAAACGAAAAAAGGAATGTTCTCAGTTTGACGAAATATTTCATCGGAACATGTTAAAGGTGTCTGTTTCATCAAATTCTTCCAGAATGAGCTTGCATTTTTAAGAATGTGATTTCCAAAAATTATAAAATAGACGTAGAGTAAATAAATAAATTTCAAAATATGCATAAAGTAAGAATAATTAAAAAGAAGGATCCAGGTACGTATGAATTGTCTATAGAAACTTTTATTTTCAGAAATCGTTATCTTTTATTTTAATTTTCATCTCTTTTAATGACTATTGTAATCAAAATATAAATGAATGGTGTACATATTTCAAATTAATAAATCGTAGAAACTGAGAACAATCTCAAAGATTGCAGACGAAAAATCCGAAGAATTCATTATTAAAAAATGTTTTTGGAACAGAATAATTTGCTATCGCTTATTAGTAGAAACAAAAAAAAACTGTATTTTGACTCAAATTAAAAACATCATAAAGCCTTTATTTTTAGTAAAAAATGTCATTCACAGGAGAGTTCTTTTAAAAATATTTCATGAAGGTAACTTGCATGCAAAAAAATACTTTTATAACTTAAGTAGAATATTTAGTTTAAACACGGGAACAACTATTAAAAAAAAATATTTTTAAGGATTAACAAAAATATAATTTTTTTATCAGCGTCTGTTGTTGACTGGAGGTTTGTCTTTCTGTCAAATATTGCTAATTAATAATTTTGTGTATTATAAATTCCGTTTTTTACAAATTGATCCGCTTTTACTCATTTTGCAAATGGAACTCATTTTATAATTTAAATGAACCGGTTAATGCTTTATTTTATTATTCTCTTCGGGTGTTTGTTAAACGGTTTTTTACAACTACACAATCAGGTTTTTCGTTTATGTTCTGATATTTTTACATATCCTTACTGGGTTTTTTTTTCAGTTAAGTTTTACTACACTTAATACATCATGAATTTTTCGTTTTTAACTCTTAACCCTTTGCACTCCGTTGGCGCCGCTCCGGCGACAACATAACGACTCGTTCTTTTGGTTCCCTGTTCTTTAAAATAAACGAGAACAGCATGATCTTGTGTTTAAAAAACATCGATATTTTTTCAACTCGTTTTTATTGCACATCCAAAACAGATTCGGTTTCTTTTTTCTATAAGCATAACAAATTCTACGGAAAAGAACATAAGAATGAATAACTGTTCCATAGGAAGAACGGAAAACCAAAGAGTTATTGGAGTCCCCCCCCCCCCCTAAAGGGCTAAATAACACGCAATTTTATTCCTTGTATTGCGTTTTTAAATCTCCAAAAAACATCAAACATATTTTAAAAGGGACTTGTACGTCACATACTTTTATATTTATACGTTAACGGCTATTCTAATATATATATCTTTTGAAGAACAGTAGAACTCTAATTATCCGAAATCCAGTTAAACAAAAATATTAGTTAGCAATATTTGACGGAAAGACAAACCTCCAGTCAACAACAGATGTTGATAACAAAAATATATTTTTGTTAATCCTTAAAAATACAAGTTTTTTAATAGTTGTTACCATGTTTAAACTAAATATTCTACTTAAGTTATAAAAGTATTTTTTGCATGCAAGTTGCCTTCATGCAATATTTTTAAAAGAACTTTCTTGTGAATGAAATTTTTTACTAAAAATAAGCAGATCTCCAAGTATTCGTATTCGGATAGCTTTGAGAAAAAAATAGTAAAATCCACATTTTAAAAGTTTCTTATAAGTGAATAATATTATTTTTAATAGTCATTAAGTCACATCACATACTAAAGAAACATTCTATTCTTTACTAATAAATAACTCTTTTTTCGTGAAGTATCCAATTATCCGGGTATTCGATTATGTGGATGGGATCTGGTCCCAATTTATCCGAATAATTGAAATTCTATTGTATTTATTTACATAATATTACTTGTCAATGCGTATTTAAGACAGAATGCTTTGAATACGTTGAACAAAACTATATGCCCATGCATCACCGCACTAAACGTTAATTATCCAATTAAATATATTATATTCTAAATAGTTATTGCAAAGTAATTTTGTTTAACCCACTACAACGTATACATAAACTAATACGTAAATTTATTGCGTTAAGTGTTTTTTGAACTCGAGTTTTAAAAAAAAAAATCAAAGAATCGCCAAGAGCCAAAACAAACATTTGACATTCTATTTAAAAACTTGTATCTTAATACGCCATTATCTTAAAAAGGGTACCTTGAAACTCAAAAGGTTAAACGGAGCTCCATGGGAATAAAGAAATTGTATATTTCCTGCTATACACTTTTGCTTCGTGATGTGCATGCATATGGACTGATATAAGACACAAGTTATCAGTCTGTTTAATATGCTTTTGAAATACTAATTTGACTTGCAAGAGATTTTATACAACAAATGTGTTATCAAGATGAGGAATGGATAAGTGATCGCAACGGGATTTGCTAGGTTGCTTATTTCATTAGAAATAAGCAGGAAAATTATCGTTGTACCTAGGTTTTATTATTTTTAAAACTTGACCAAAACATATTTTGACAGTTGTGTTATTTTTTTAAAAAAACAGGTGGTATTCTAAGAGAAATTACGACTGCCCAGTTGCACACAAAATGGATAACAGCGCAATCGGGACCACATATTTAAGAGACATGAATCGAAAAGCACAGCGCCATGCTTTTTTTTTATTATTTTAATTTTTCAAGTATATTTCTTATTTGTACTTGTCCATAAAAATATTTATGCAAAATAATTTTTTTTTCAGTTTATTAACTTTCTTTATATTTTAACTAGATTCTATATCAGCAGCGTTACACTTCAGCTATAAACAGTTTTTTAAAAAAAAATCATTTAATTTTGGTATCCTGTTTTTATGACCACGGCAGAGTCAAAATGAAGTGGTGTTCAACAGACTTTGGACTCATTTGTGTCTCATATATGTTAGAATGCAATGGATGGCAAGCGTTGACTTTTGTTTAACCCACCTTTGTTAAAGAATCTAAATAGTTTAATAAAATTACAAGAAATTTAGATTTACCTAATCAATTCTCTCTCAATTAGGATTTTCATTTTACTAACTGTAACTAGTTAAATTGTTAAACTACCCTTTCAAAATTTGCGACTACCCATTTCAAAATTTGCGACTACCCATTTCAAAATTTGCGACTGCCCTTTTGAATTTACGACTGCCTTTTAAATGTATGACTGTCATTTTAAATTTATTACTGTCCTTTTTAAATTTACGACTGTGTTTTGAATTTACGACTGCCTTTTTAATTTACGACTGCTCTTTTTATTTTGACTGCCTTTTTATTTATTTTTATTTACGATTGCCTTTTTAATTTACGACTGCCTTTTTATTTTTTTTATTTACGACTGCCTGTTTAATTTACGACTGCCCTTTTTAATTTCAGGCTACCCATTTGAAATTTGTGATTTCCCTTTTTAATTTACGACTGCCTTTTTAATTTACGACCGCCTTTTTTAATTTGAATGCCTTTTTTTAATTTTTTATTTACGACTGCCTTTTTATTTATTTTTATTTACGACTGCCTTTTTAATTTACAACTGCCCTTTTTAATTTGACTGCCTTTTTATTTATTTTTATTTACGACTGCCTGTTTATTTTTTTTATTTACGACTGCCTTTTAATTTACGACTGCCCTTTTTAATTTGACTGCCTTTTTATTTATTTTTTATTTACGACTGCCTTTTTATTTTTTTATTTTTACGACTGCCTTTTTAATTTACGACTGCCCTTTCGACATTTGCGATTTCTCTTTTTAAATTACGACTGCCCAATCAAGCCCCGATTCCCCGTTACAATTGGCTCTGTCTTGAAAGATAATTATTACTTCATACTACCGTAATAAAAAAGCAAATGCTGTACCGTTCATATTTTAATAAACGTTTACGGTCTGCAAAAGTTTATTTTTCTGATAGCAGGAATTTTATGAAAAATATCAATTGTCTTTCTTTATTCCAGTTCAATAATTACTTCAAAACAATTTTTATTACTCGAACTTGAACTCTTTTTGAATGACATTGTTTGTAATTGGTATTCCTTAACGTTTTTTGCAGTGGCTCACAATGAGAAGCTTGCTTCTTTAACTACTTAGTTCAACCATTTCCATGAAAGCACCCTGCCTAATTTAAAAAAAAATGCTCTTTTTAATGAGACTTTGAAAAAACGGTTTATTATGCTATTGAGGGATTTTAGTTTCGTTTTTGCAGAGAGCTATATGGTATTATTTCCTCATTCTTTTGCGTGCCAACTCGACCGGATTTGTTTTTTCACAAACAATGGTCAATGAATGATTATCCTTCTAAACCAGTTTCCGTGTTTATATATTTTGCCACTCACAGAAAAAGACTTACAAAATGCATTGTGATTGTCAAAAACTGCATATTGTTCGGATGCTCACCGCCAACCTTCGCCTATATCTCCGTGAAGTGCTTCGTGAAGGCAAACAAAGATGTGATGCTCTACCATGCAAATAATGCTCTAGAATCGGAAGTAGAGCAGTTTCCTTCTTCAAGGAAAAATAAAGAGTAACTTCAAATTAGCAAACAATTATTAAATTAATTAAACTATTAAGAAATTTAAATAAGTTAGACAGAGTGCACACTAAATCCTTTAAATTTTGAACGATGATAGCTATTTTAATAAAAGTGATAACGAGGTACAATAAAGTGATTATGCACTATACGATGAGGCCACTTACAACGCCCCCTAATGAAAATTTACGGAGTTAAAGTGTCTATCTCTAAAATTATAGGACATACATGAAAATAGTCAATTACAAAACTGTAGGGAAGCACCAATTTGGTACGAAAATATACATTACGTGCCTTGTTACCTATGAATGCTATGAATATAATACAAACAACGGTTGTTTGTTTGACTCACACCTCTTGAACTCTCTTTAAATACCAACTGAAAGCGAAATGCTCTGTGGCACATTTGTAAGGTAATATAATCGCAAGCTAACAAACAAGCGACCGACGCTTTCTATTCATAGCAATCATGTTCACAAGGTGTATTTCTTACTAAATTGATTTGTCTGTGCACCTTTATAAATGACTATTTTCGTATATACCCTTAAATTTTAGAGATATGCACACTAACTCCGTAAATTCCCGATATGGGGCGCTGTAAGCGATCTCATCGCATAAAGCAGTAATTATACTGTACCTAAACGCTTCTTTTATGACAAAGAGGGGGGGGGGGGACTGTTAATATACAAAAGTTAATAATGTGAGAAATGTCTTTATGGGATAAATTATTTACTTTATAGAAAAATATTATAGTTTTGACACTTTAAAGGAACATTACTACTGAATTAAATATATTTAAGAAAACCTCTTAACTTATTACAGAAAATAAATAGCAAAGTAAAAGAGAAACTGCGTTCTACAATTATCCTTCAAATGCATATATATTGTGACTTATTCATTAACATCCCGGAACTTAAATTTTGATGAATTGACAATATAAAAGTAATTCTGAACTGTCAACAACAATGAGCGAGGTAAAAATAACCTCAATTCAAAATAATAAATTGCCAATTTTCTTTGCTAATCCGCGTCAATATATATAAGTATTACAACTCATCAATCGTTGTCTATAAACTGTTATCCCCAAACGAACGACAGACGGCAATCCCAGGTGGTTTTTGAGTAGACAAACTGCCTTGCTGACATCAAACGTCGAGCGACTCGAATGTCAATGCATCTCAAAGAAACTGCAACAGAGATACGAAAACCACGCGTTCCAAATCGAAGTTGACAGACACGAGGTTTAGTAACCAGAGCTATAGCAGACAATTAGCTGTTGGAAAACACAGATTAGCGTCAGACAGAAAAAGAGGGGGGAGGGAACTACAGTAAATCGAAACCTTATTAACCTCCTATTTGACCTCCTGGTTGGGATCGAACTACGGGGACAACCAAAAGGACGGGGGAACAGGTGGTTCTTGTCAGGACTCAGTTAGATGAATGGAATCCAGCCAATGCGACCTAAACACTCGTTTAGACGAGACAAGCCGAATTGAATCAGCGAAATAGAATTATGCCACTTATTTTGAAGTAGATACGGTTTGGTTGGTGTTGTACACTCGATTACCATCTTGTATTGTACAGGGGCTAAACAGACTGATATCTATCTTGCGGAGTTGAAATCAAGAAGTTTTCAAGGGTCTAAAAGCCGATTTTTGAGATAAGATTTGGAATAGAACTCTGAGAAATCTCTTGAGGCAATTAGAAAACAAAAGCCATGACCACAAACAGTTATTGATAAATTATTTGTAAAAGCTCTCGGGAGTGAACTTTTGCTTAAAAAATTATATATTTAAGTGCAATTTAGTAACTGAGTCGAAAACTGCTGTTATAAATTTCCTAGTTTTGAGGAAAGCAAGGAATTAAAGTTTTAGTGACTCCATATTTAATGGTATAGGGCAGTGGTCGGCAAATTCAGTAGTCAACAGAGCCAAATATCAATAGAACAGCGATTGAAATTTCTTTTGAGAGCCAATTTTTTTAAACTTAAACTATATAGGTAGGTACATTGTTATTAACTTAACTGGGGTATTCCTAAGCTGACCTTTGCTAAAAACGTCCTCAATCTGATTGAGGTGTGTTTGCCTTTGGAAGAGCCACACTCAAGTGGACAAAGAGCCGCATGTGGCTCGCGAGCCGCGGTTTGCTGACCACTGGTATATTTTTACCTCGGAAATAATTAAACGTTTTATGGTATTTTATTAGAATTCGTTCATAAAACAACTTCATAAATTAAATTAAATGTTTATTTTTCATTCGTTCATGTTTTTAGTTGTAGTCTTCGACCACATTTTTATAATTCCATAAAGTTTTACTCAATTTTCTTCTGAAATCATTCACTTGGGATAACGTGTAAACTGAATTTCAATACAATTTGCTGATTATTTCAGGACCCATACAACTTCTACAGTAAAGCAAATTTTTTTGTAATTACTATGTGTATTAAAACTCATACGATATATTAAATTTAAACCGTATATATATATACCACTTTGATACTATATCACTTCTGATTTTAATCTACACTAAATAATATGCGATGTTCTATGTTCTGTATTTGTACTAATCTCTTATTTCAATGGCACTAATAACTCCAGTTTGTATTGAAAGCATCAAACTCCGATTACACTATATTAGGTGTTCTTAAGATTGTATACATTCATGATGTCATGTGTTATGTTACAATTACTTTTTTATATAACTTTTATAACGGCTTATACTAAAAGTTAAAATCTGTAAATTCAACCGTCAGAAAATCACCCCTTTAAATAAAATTTTCCTTAAGATATATTCCTTGTTTCGAGTATACCTCCTTACATTCGCATCAGTTTAAGTGTCTCCTTTCAAACTGTTTCTATAATTACTCAAACTTCTTCCGTTTAATAGTTTTAGGCGCATTATTCAAGTAAATGAACACATAAGCCCGGATGAATTGGGAATATAAACAAGTCTAAAAGCGATTTATGGTTAACCTATCACAAGTTCATGCACAATTCACCTAAAGGAGGTATCAAAGTTAGAGCGATATCACTGTCAGCACATAATATCCTCGAAATAAATAGTATGAGACGATTTTGTTTGAAGCGATTCGCGTAATTGCTCAGTTGTCCAATGTTCTTATCGCTTGACGTATCACTTGACGACAACCCCTCCACTTCAAACTAAGTCCCACTTCAACCACCCTTTTGACATCTCCAGTCAAACTTTTTGACTACTCCAGTGACCCCAAAGGGAAGTTCCTTTCTTGCCTCATTGCTTAACAAGCAACAATTCGGTGAGTTATCTGCAACTGCGAGTGTGCTTTAATCTCGGTTTAAGGTCAGATGCGGGCTCCCTTGATTACCACCCAGGCAGCCCCTTTGCCAAGGATATTAGGAATTGAAGGCAGCCTCGTTGCAGTTTATAAACACGGGCCTGGCGCTCAGATAAGCCGTTAATCGAGTTGTTCCGAAGACAGCTCTAATGCTGGAATAATCAACTGACCCTTGAGTGAGATTTCGGCTCTTTTTTTTTGTTTTTGTCTTCTTGTCCTGCTATCTGATTTATTAGAGTTTGGCTTGTTACTGTAATCAGAAGGAGAAATTTTACCCAGTTACAAACGTTGCAGTTTCTTTATTTCGTGGATGATATAGTGTCCGTTGATCTAGTTCACGGCTGCCCAACTGGTGGTCCGCGTAGAGTTCAAATGTGGTTCGTGGAACTACTGATATCAGTAAAATGGAATGTAAGCATTGATACAATGTAACAGAAAATCTGTATGGGTGACTTAGTAACGGCATCATTAAGAGATCAAAGTCGGAACTCACTAAACAAAAATTCGAAACAAATGGAAACCCAAAATAACATGAGTAAATCCACTTTGATGTCAGCCATTCGAAATATTTTAATAGTTAACTAAAATTACTCAGGTTTTAATATCATTCATATTTTGTTAATAAAATTGTTGAAACTAAAATGTATCTAAAGTTCCTGGAAGTCTTTTGAAAAAACAAGAATTTTATACTTTATTTTCTTTTTGACATCATGGTCCGCTTTCATTTGGAAACGGTCCGCTTTTATCTGCTTTATGACATTTGAATGAACGAAGGAAAGTTTTATATTGCTTTTTATGTGTGCTAACGCTTCAAAGCTAAAATTATATTTTTAAAAATTAAAGAAGGCTTTAAAAAAAATTAAAAAGTTATTTTATAATTTCAAAGTTAGGTTTTTTTTTCAGTGTTTGGTTTTCCTTGATATTAAGTTATTTGAAACGCTAAGGCTGTTTTTACTATTAATGGAGAAAGGAATATTTTTTTAAGTATATTTTAAAATACTAGTGCCGTGCGATAATTACCGCATGAAACCCCCCCCCCCCTCCACCAAGATATTAGCGAATTTATGATAGCCAAAATATAAAAAAAAGTTTACCGGTTTAAAGTCTACTTATAGATAGCAGCAGTACCAACGAATCCTTTAAAAAACTGCTTGGAAACTAATTATTTTTAAACGCACTTAAAAAAACACGTTAATATTCATGAGACGAAAGTACGATTCATCACTGCTCCAGGGAATTCCCTTTTTTTTAAACGCTATGTCTGTGTTAAAACCCGCAAAACGCTAAGTCACACGTTAAGACCCGCAAAAGAGATCTCTACTACTGAAATAATATAAATTATGTGCATATTATAAATTGATATGCAAATTAGCTCTATGAGTAGTACTTTGTTGTTTTTTAATTATTTTAACTAGTAAAAAAATTGAGTTTAAAGGAAAATGTTTGTGTTATTATGAATAACTATTTTTATAACTATCAAATACATATAGTATACAAAATTTTAATATTCTTATATATTATAGTTCAAAGGATATAAGAAAAATTTTGGTTAAAAAAATATAAATTTTTAAGAGACTTAGCGTTTTTTAAAAAAGGTTTTTAAAAAATTGAATAAATTTTAATTAAAAAAATTGAATACATTTTATTAAAAAAAATTGAATAAATTTTAATTAAAAAAAATTGAATAAATTTTAATTAAAAAAAATTGAATAAATTTTAATTAAAAAAATTGAATAAATTTTAATTAAAAAATTTTAAATATATTTTAATTAAAAAAAATTTAATAAATTTTAATTACAAACAAAAAATACAAACAATTCTAGAATTTGTATGTGAAATGTTGTTCTCTAATATAAATGTAAATAACATACATTAAAACATTGACCCAAAAAATCAAAAAAAAAAAGATGGCACCGTGTCCCCTTAAATTGCATGCAAAAAAGGTCTTGGGAATATAACCAACCAAACGGTTTTTTTCCACTCGACCTGTAAACGAAAATAATAAAAACGACCATTGTGCCTAATCCCGATCGTAGCAATTATCAATAACCTTTTATTGCTACTCAACCACTAAGATTTGACAATTCCTCAATTAACAAACCCATTAAAGAACTGATGCGTGGAGCAGGATTAAGAGTTTTTTCTATTAAATCATTTTTGACACAAAACGTACGCAGGGGTTCCAATCAATAATTTTATACTAGACTACAATCAAGTAGAAACTTAATATTTTACTGCTCAGTATAACAAGTTACGTTTACAAACCAGCAACCAGCTGTGCTAGATTGTTAAATTCCAGATTTGAAATATTGATGTCTTTTACAGAAAAAATATTTCCCATAGATTAACTGCCTTATGGGAGTAATTCTCTTACAAGACAACCCTCAAGATAAACAAGCTGTTAATTGAAGATGTGGGTACAAGAACCAGACAGCTCCATTTTTATCTGATTTATACTCTTTCACTTATTCCTGTAAAGAAACAATCCTCTATCGATTGGTGCAAGAATCAAACAGCTCTAAGCAATGGCTATATAAGGGAAAAGAAGCTGTACTTTTCTATTATACGATGCAAGAAACGTACAGTATTTTTCGTCCTTCCTTAACAATTTTGAAAACAGGAGCTGTCTGGTTCTTACATCCACGTCTTCAATTCTATTCCATACCTATACCGTTAAATTACCCAGCTTATTTTATTAGACATTGATTTTATTGGGAATTTACAGCCCTTGATTTCAACCCATCGTTAAGGAAAATCCGAGCCCCAAATCCTAATATTTTTATTAATGAATTCGAAATAACATTCTTTTTTTCATTAAGAACTTTAGACCTTTTTTATTAGAACATATCTTTCTGAACAATAATCAAAGAAAAAATATTATATATATATTTGTTTGCGTTTTTTTAACTTTAATATGCCTTTTTAAAAAATAGTTTTCCTCTTTCAATTTTTAATATTTTTTAGAAAATTTAAATTGGTTAAACAACCTCAAAGTATATATTACAGACGTATGAAAAAAGTTTTGCAAATTTGTGTTTTAATTGTTTGAAAAAAAATTATTTTAAGCTCATAACCTAAAAAATATTAAAATTTTTATATTCATTAATTCGTAAAAAAATAATTCATCACTAAAAAACTCTTCATACGTTTGTAAAATAAATATTAAAGTTTCAAAAGCTATTAACAGTTTATAGTCTTGAGTACACTTTTTACAAAGCCTTAGCATTTTAAACATGACCCATATTCAAAAAATTATTTTGAGTAAATGACAAATGTTGCAAACGAAAAGTAGGTAGGCAGATGATATATGGTATATGAACAAGTAAAAAAAACAAATGTTCTATTCCTTCTACTACTTTGAAATTTTGTGCACACTTTCTTAAATATGTATAGCATCGTTTTATGTAAAAACAAAAATTGCCATTTTATCGAAATTTATGGCTCGGGTCTCCTTTAAGGAAGGTTAACCTTCTGACAGTTACAAACGTATTTTTGCTTCCGTATATATCTCTAGTTTTTCCAGTAATTCACACACTTTTTAAATTCTTAAAAATACTTTATTTTCTAATATTTTCCAAACTTTTTTTATTGGAGTATAAATTCAAAGCCATCTCTTTAAGAATAAACAAGTTTTTTTTTAAAATTATTTAAATTTATTAAAATATCATTTAAACTCTCTACCAGAGTAAACAACTTTACAATTTGGTTAATTTTCTGAACGGGTCAGAAGGTAAAATCAGTTATCATCAACAAAAACCCATACCATTAACTTATTCAGCTATTAGTTTCCATCTTATAAGACATTGGTTTTACTGAGAACTTGCAGCCCTTAATTCCCTGATCACGAACTGTTAAAAGAAAAATAATTAATAGCTTTAGAGGTTGCATATTTAAAAATAAAATCAATCTGCAGTAATCCCTCTCAGATACCTATCTCGGATATCTCTAGTACCGACTTATGCAACCGCAGTTTCCTCTATTGGATCGTTCCGAACCATCTCAATCAAATCGGAAGCATTCATCTTCTCATGTAGACAACCTGCCTCCGATAGACAGGCAACTGCCTCTACCACGCCTTTTTATCGCAACGGAAATAAGGCAAACCGCAGAAACTCACTGCTGCATTGTTGGAATTCAAATATCAAACAATGAAGGTCAGATTTGACAAGAAGAACAGAGTGCGCTACACAAAAGCTGAAGGTATCTCTACCGCGAAGAAATTTTTAAGACATGCTTGCCGACCTTGATTTTCGAACGGTCTACTGGTATGGAATCAGTTCTTCATTTGCAAGGGAAACTCCTATAAATTATGTCCACAGAAATTTTAAAATAACAGACCTTAAAATTTAAAAGGTATGATTATTTGAGATTGAGCTAAAAAAATGGCAAAAAACGTCTAACGATTTGTGTTAAAACCTGCATAAAAACTGCTGTTTCTTTGCACAAATACCTTCATTTTTGAACTTTTCAGCATAAAACCTGCATATGCTCATCAGTTTCGATTTCGCATGGATAAAATCTTGAGTTCACAAACAAAAATCTGCGTTATCAAATTTGGTAAGAATCATTTGCCAATTTTTTTTGCTGGCCCTTTTCCCAAAATTTGGCTCCAGGAGCCCGTGAAATTAAATAACAGATCGTTAATTAATTTAAAATATAGTTTCGCTTTTAATTTCATTTTTTCTGCTGTTTTTGTTTTCAATATTCTGAACGCATTGTTTCATTTGATTTGAGTTTTTATCTTAACTGATAATTCACTAGTTACAAAGATATCTAAAAACTTAGTCGTATAAAGATTGTGAATCTTGTCTGTAAGGTCCCAGTTCTCAATAATTTAAACAAAGACAATGAAGTTTTACCCCAAAGCTACCCATGTTAACAGTATTCCATTTAAAAAAATCAATTTCATTTATTTCAAAATAAAAATAAAAGCTTTTTTATTTCAAATTAAATTTTTCTTGAGTTTAAACATCATATTTATTTCGATTATTGTGGGAACTGAATCTAAAGGAAACAATTGCATTTGGTTTTATTTGACTTAAAGTTTATACGTATTTGTAGAATTGATTTAGCTGCTTATAGGTAAAATACATATGTGCATGCAAACTTTCGATGCTTTTTTTAAGCGAAACGTTTTCTTATTTATAATACGTTTAGAAATTAAATCACCAATTTTACAGGCGAACTCTTTTAGTTCTGTTTTCTGTGTATGTTAAGAAATTCAGGATATAGATCAACTTTAAAACTTTGGTATTGTAGGAATATTTGCACAGTCGTATACAAACATTTGGCGTTCCGAATTGCAGAAACGTTATTTATACCAATTGAAAAGGACGACAGATAAATCGAACAAAATGGGCTTTGGATTATTTATTTTACTCAGTCTTTTTTCCAAAAAAAAATCAAAAGATAAAGCTCTAACACAAACTCTATATTTTTATTCTTACATATAAATAAATCAGTCAAGCAGCAAGCGGAGACAAGTTTTTTACCTTTATCCCGTTCATTAATTTTTATTTCGGCTTTTCATTCCGGATGATTCCGGAATTTTCTGGCCTAGTCTCGCAAACTATTTCAGCAACTTTCCAATCCTTTGTTCTTTTCCCGCCGAAAATCGATATTGCCAATTGCTGGTTGGAAGAGACATGTTTTACTAAAAGGAGTTAGCTTTATTTTTAGTGTCCTATCTTTTTCGTTTCTTCAAGCTTCCGCCAGAAAACTCGGGATAGGTATTAACTCGATAAAAATACAAAAAAAAAGTACACTCATGTTGTGTTCAGACTCTATGATAAGATATACGAATGTACCAGCTTTAGTAGAAGCTTTATTTTTTTTCTGAAACTCAATTATTTTTTTTAAACCGATGTTCCTAAAATATTCTAAAAAATTATATTAATAAGACTTTCAGAACAGAATGGTTTCTCTCAAAAATATTTCATTGAAACTATTATCATAAATAGGATTGGGCGATGTCATTTTGGCAGCGTGATTAATCGCCGGCCAATAATTGATATTTCAGATTATTTGATATTTCCGATTATTCGATATTTTCGATATTTTCGATATTTCCGATTATTCGATATTTCCGATTATTCGATATTTCTGATTATTCGAAATTTCCGATTATTCGATATTTCTGATTATTCAATATTTCCGATTATTCGATATTTCCGATATTCGATATTGCCGATTATTCGATATTTCCGATTATTCGATATTTCCGATTATTCGATATTTCTGATTATTCAATATTTCCGATTATTCGATATTTTCTATTATTCGATATTTTCGATTATCGATATTTCCGATTATTCGATATTTCCGATTATTCGATATTTCCTATTATTCGATATTTCCTATTATTCGATATTTTCGATTTTTCAATATTTCTGATTATTCGATATGTCATATTATTCGATATGTCATATTATTCGATATGTCATATTATTCGATATGTCATATTATTCGATATGTCATATTATTCGATATTTCCGATTAATCGATATTCTAATATATCAATATTTTCGATATACATATTGTTGGTATTCCGATATATCGATATTTTCTGAGTAAAATAAGTACAATAACAATAAGTAAACGTAAAGATGTATAACTTAAAGTGTTCTTCCGGACTTCCGAGTGTACTTTCGACTAATTGCAAATCGATTAAAAGTCAAATAAATCTAAAATTACAAAATCGAAATCGCGATGATTTTTTACTTTCGGAATTTCGATATATATCGAATCATCGGCCAAGCCTAACCATAAATAACAATTAACTACCCTGTTATTTTTTTATAATGATTAATTTATACTGATATTCATATGTAATATCCGTTTACTGTATGTTTCATAATGAAATGACCCCTTTATACTATATTCACAAATAATAATTCATTTACATTTATTCGATTATAATTATCAATGTTTTTGTATACAATGCTCACTTAAGTCTTTTCTAAAGCTGGGTTTAGATGTGAGAGTAACTTCCTTATTAGAAGTAGAAATTTATCGCGCATTTGCCCGTGTTTACACTCAAGGCGATATATAATTTTAAAACTTCTGGAAGTTCTTAAAAGTGAAGTTAAAAAGCTATAGTCTTCTCCGAGAAGTATTTGATTTTGGCGCCCCCTTCAAACACAGCGCACCGGTGCGGTCGCACCGCCGTAGAATCGTTTGTGGTTGTTTATTTTTTAAGGTAGTGGGCAGTTATAAATTTCGCTTTGAATAGGTCCTGATACGAATCCACTGTTCACACGAATCCTTCGTTAAACCCACATTCCGAAGGCCATTACTTGCACTGATGAGAAAAATCAATGTGGAGTGCCATCCCACTCTACAAAAAAGCAGCAACCTTTACTGCAAATAGTGGAAAACTTCAGCAATCGTCCTGTGGATCTGATGATTTATTATCAGTGAAAAATGATCTGTCGAGAGTTGTGTGCGCGAAATTACCTGCGACAGTCGGACGTTTTCTCCCACGAAACCATTAGAGAACCTGGGAGTTCTGCATCGGCGAGTACCTGGGAAAACTTGGAGCCACCCCCGCGCGCACCCCTGTGGAATGGTCACGTGACCTGCAAGCCGATTCGCATCTTCTTCATCAATCGCTTTGTGCCGCAAGGTATTGAATCGAATATCGATTTTATTAAGGGAGATCCGAGCCCCAAATCCTAATGTGTTTATTAATTAATTCAGAAATACCATTTTTTTTTTAATATTATTAGAACATCCTTTTCTGAACAATAATCAAAAACAAAAATATATTTAAAAAATAAATATTTTTGTTATTTTTTGCGTTTTTAAGCTTAAATAGACTTTTTTTAAAAAACACTACTCCTCCTTCAATTTTTAATGTATTTAAAATATTTTAATTGATTACATAATCTCAAAGTATGTAATACAAACGTGTGAATAGAATTTTGCAGATTTGAGTTTTAATAGTTTTCGAAAACTTATCTTATGTTCAAAACCTAAGAAATATTCAAATTTTTATGTTAAATAATTCGTAAAAAAATAATTTACAACTTAATTTTAAAAAAAGCTACTTATTCGTTTATAAAACAAATATTAGAGCTTCAAAAACTATTAACAGTTTAGTTTTAAGTTAATTAGTTATAAAGCCTTAGCATTTTAAACGCGACCAAAATGTAAAAAAATATTTTGAGTAAATAACGATTGTTGCAGACAAAAAGTGTGTAGAAAGATGATAAATGGTATATAAACATCTAAAAAAACATATGTTCTGTTTCTTTTATTGGTTTGAAAATTTGTACACACCTTCTTAAGTATGTATAGCATCGTTTTATGCAAGAAAAAAATTTAGTAATTTTTTCGGAATTTGGGGTTTGGGTCTCCCTTAATGCTGATTTCTTGATGTTGACACTCATGTGATCCACTCTGGTCATGAGATTTTGTAAGGAAAAAGTAGAGACGATCGGGAGATTTTGTATGGAAAATAGTAAAGATAATGTTACACTATCGCTATTGGTAGACATTAATACTTTTAATTCAATATTAAGAGGATAGTAATTAGTATATTTTTGTTCTTATTCCTTGATGTTTGCACTCGTGTAATTCACTATGATCATGATATTTTATAAGGAAATAGTATAGACAATGCTACACTATTAACTATAAATTTTGGTAGATATCGGTATTTTTAATTCACTATTAAGATAATACTGATTTTTTTTATGTTGCACTCTGATTATGGGATTTTGTAAGAAAAGAGTAAAGACAATACGAAACTATCGGTATATATAGAAACTTTTAATTCGTTATTAACAGTATAGTAATCAACTATCAATACACATTTCTTCATTTTGTACTCATGTAATTCCCTCTGATCATGACATTTTGGTAAGAAAAAAAAATAGATATCGATACTTTTAAATCGATATCAAAAGAATAGTAATCGATATGATAAATTGATGTTATTATTGTTTCAAAAGAAATTATGAGCATTTGTATATTATTTATCGAAAATATTGACTGATTGAATTTGTTTTCCTTTCGTTTAAATTTATATGAAATTTGTAATTGATATTAAATGCATTCAGATAAACAATGCATAAATGTTAATTTTTGAATACTATTGATTGTTAAAAATGACAAAAATTAAATTCTGAGTTTGTGAATGTGATACTGTATCATATCATGCTTCCGCTTCATTGCTTGAAAAATCAAGGAATAAAAACTTTATAATATCATTCAAAATATGATCGAATCTAGTGCCGAAATATAGGTAATCAGGTTTGAATGCTTTTCCAATCGAACACTAAACAATTTTATGTCATCGCTCACATCGTGGACTCCTCCAAAACCTTTTATATCATAAATCCAAAAATAAACACATCACCTTGAAGATTTTACGGTATAAGACAACAACAACAAAAAACATTCCAACTCCTTCCAAGGTCCCACAAATTGCATGATTGATGCCTTCTGCCTTCCTATAGCTGAACCTATAAGGCTTGGTGACAGGGCTCGTCATCCGAATGGCTTCCTGTTGACCAAGATGTTCTGGGTCTCACCACACTTCCCTAGCAATGTGACAACCCGCTTCCTTTTCTACTTGCTGTATCTTAGATGACAGCTGCGCAGAGGACCCCTTACTGAAACTTATCTGCTTTCTGGGGATGCTTTTCCGCCTCACTTGCGGATACAAACCTCGCGGGTGGTAGAGTGGTGGATTTGTGTTGCCAAACATTGGAATGCTGGATGGTTATGCTGGAAGGCATCAACCAGTGTTTTGTTAGGATTTGAATTAGAGGGATTAGTTCATAACTTGACATAAGATACATTTAAAAATACATTCAGAGAATTTGGCATGGGATATATTCAGATAACTTGACATGGGATACATTTAAAAATACATTTAGAGAACTTGATATGGAATATATTTAAAAATACATTCAGAGAACTTGACATGGGATACATTTAAAAATACATTCAGAGAACTTGATATGGCATATATTTAAAAATACATTCAGAGAACTTGACATGGGATACATTTAAAAATACATTCAGAGAACTTGTTATAAGATATATTTAAAAATACATTCAGAGAACTTGGTATAGGATACATTTTAAAATACGTTCAGATAACTTGATATGGCATATATTTAAAAATATATTCAGAGAACTTGGCATGGGATACATTTAAAATTTCATAGAGAATATTATTAAGCATATATTTTATGTAACCACTTAGTAGAAACAGGTAGGAGTAGTGGCAATGTCTGTGTTTTTGAATTTGACATTCAACTTTCATCGAGAAGTTTAAAGTTATAGATTTACAACCTCTCTTTAAGCAATGGCGATGGTCATTTGGGCGATTGTCATTATTTGGCTGTATCGCATTTAGCTGTATTAGCATAAAAAAAACACTATTTTCCCCTAATTACTTCGCTTATATTGTAAGCAAGTCGCTCAACTTCAGTAGCGACAAACAAAATAGTTAAAGTATATCAAAAGGAATGGTTTATTATGTGTAGTTAATCAGCCATATAATGACCATCACTCAACAATTTGTGACCACTCTTTATAATAAACATTTAAACATTTATCTTAATGAATGCAAACATCCAGATACAAAGTAATACAACTTGCATAAATATTTCGCTATCTCTTGTCTACAAATCATTTTAAGTTTATACAACGAGTGCGGAAAACAATCCGATTTTCCATCTGGGTTTTATGTATGCTCTTAGCGTGATATGGTAACATTAAATTATAACGCAAGCCATTTGCGTTTTTCTTTTAGAGCACTTTGTATTGTTCCTTTAGAAAATTGAGCTTTAGTGCGCAAAATTTGTCAAAACCCGGAAATGTCTAAAAGAGTCGGTCTGTTGACCCATTGTGAAAGACATAATTTCAATTTACGATTGAGCCATAGCTGAACAAGTTTAATGGATAAAATGAGTGCTTCTGGCATTATTATTATTTTAATTTTAGATGATTTTGAAGCGATAATGCATAAAATTATTATCAGCAATTATTATCAGCAATTTGTAAAATATTATGCATGTCAATAGTAAATACAGTTCGATTTTGATTACTTTAAATTAGAAATGATGCATCAGTTTTTGTTAGAACTTTCCTTTGTCTTACAGGCGATTTTATATATTGTTTACAGAATAGCCTGTTTATTTGTTCTCACTGTTTAAACAGTTGACGTATACTTTAATTTAAAATTAAGTTATTCCATTTTTAGCCCTGCAGCGCTCGGGCAAACAAAAATCGCGGTACGTGGGGTAATAGGTGACGGCCCCTAACAAAAATACGCTATCCCAGTCCTTATTTTTCAGGGCCTCCGTGGCCGAGTGGATTAGGACGTCAGCTGGGAATACAAGGGGTCCCCGGTTCAAGCCTTTGCTCGGACTACACTAAAGAATAGTAAAAAGTAGTGATATTGCGATCGGAGGGTTGCCAACTTCGCTACCAAAATACTAGAATGTCATCCAGAACATCCACAAAAATGAACGGCGTGTATACGGGACTGGTGCACAATAAATCTGATCGGGGTCCAAAGTTCCGACGTCTATTGAAGGCGTTGGGTGCCAGCTCAGGTGTTGTCCTCCGCATCTGACCATGGTTCAAAAATACGAGGCATCGTTCCCGGGTCTTTCCTTCGAGATAGGCCCCGAACCGTCGCCAATAGCCCACTGTTCAGCTCTTGTGCGACGTTAATTAACCAAACCAAAACCAAAAATCAAACCTTATTTTTCAAATTTCCAATTCGATTCGCCTGAGATTGTGAGAGCTAAATTCACAGAAGAAAGATATTATTGTAGGCGTATAAAAATAATTTTAAGTAATATACAACATACAAATTTTTTAAAAATGTCCGTTTTATAATTTTGGTTCTATTCGAAAGTGTTGCATTTAATTGAAAGGAAGAACGATTACGATGTCGATATGATGCCAATTCCTTCATAAATGAGTGGGTTGTCTGCCAAATAACAAAAATAAAATATAAGAAAAATATAAGTCACAAAAGTTTTAAAATGACTTTTAATACCATTTTTCATTAATAGGCAACTAGATCTATCATTTTGCCAAGTTATGTGGGACCTAGTTCAATAGGACGCCCAATAATAAGTTGAATGTCAATCCACTTAACACTACACGCAAAGCGAATTGCAAACTTTAAACGCTCTTATCTTGGAACTCTGTTTTGTGACTTGCTCCACTAGTCAGCCAACCCATCCAATTGTAAACCTCTTTAATTTATGGCACGACCTTTTTTTACCATAGCCAAAGAATGGATACCGAAATACTTTTATCTCCCGATTGTGAGAAACCTTTTTATTTTTCACGGTTGACAGTTAAAATCCTTTTGACTTGTCACAGTATAGATAGGGAGAACACGTCCACTTGCAACTGCAGGGCACGTTACGGATGGTAAAAACCATGGAGGTAAGAAAAAACCATGGTTCCTATTCTTACCTACATGGTAAAAACCGACTTCCCCCTACGTCAAAAAATATTAATGCACTTTAATACATTTATTTTCATATTAACACCCTCTAGTGCATAAATTTTTCTTTTTTAAGGAAATAATTTTTTTTTTTCGCTTTCTTTTTGCCCCTGGACCGCTGAAAAAATATACAAAAAAAATCCTACGTGCCTATTTAATTAAATAATTAATTAAAACCGTTGTGTATCGTATATGCAAAATCATGTGTAATTACTAAAATAATTTTAAAAAAGTATAAAAATATAGTTAAATACAATCTACATACCTCTGGTATTAGCTAGGATTTTTTGTAGAGCCAGAATATACTTATAAGTAACAAAACACTATTCGAAAACTTCACCTTCACGAACCAGTTTTAAAACAACAGACCTCGAAGCAACTGATTGCCTTAATTACAATCATTTTTATAAAGAAAAGGGACCTAGCGGTGATTATAAGAATTAGGCACATGATTCCCTACGTGATAGTACTATAATAGTTAACATAAAACTCAATAGATGCAACTAGGGGTCATTTTAAAGTTGTGTAGCATATATGCTACACTATGCACTAGATGGTTAAATAAGAAATATAAATGCATAAATACCTGTCTATGTTTAATAACGTCATTAATAATTAATATTAAAGCTAACATAAGTCATTGAGACCTCGATTTTAACAAAAAAGTTGACCTTTGTTTTTTACATGGATATTTCAGTTGTCATATATTTAACCCTTTACGTTCGAGAGGTGGCTCTCAGGCACCACTTGGTTTGATGCGCTGATTAGCTGTAAGTGATTTTCGAGTTGATGGTTCGCCCGAGCGAAAATAGATCGAAAAGAGTTAAATATCAGATAAAATTTAATGAATTATAAAATTGCAACACAAAACGTAAAGTAAATACATTCCTCTACAAATACAATACTCAAAATATACAAATGTAATACTAAAATTTTGGCGCCCTCTTGAGTCCTGCTCCCCAAACAGATTTTTGATTAGCTTTGACCTTTAGGTACCAGATGCAAGTCAGTGATTTTCCATCAGTTTGATTTCTCATTATGAAATGCATAAAGAATAGTATCTGTGAGTTTGTTTGTCATACAAATCTGCAGTTTTAATCCGATCCTGATGAAATTTTGCACGCTTGACCTGTGAAACAAGAAGGTCGCTGTCTACCTGAGATTTCGAAAACCCTTTAAACCACAAATGATTTCTTACTAAAACCACCAGATGGTGCCTCGGTGAAGAAATCGGTCAACAACACTCCGAAAAACACCGAAACTTCATCTAGTTCTCGATAAACCATAAAGGATAACCTATAACGAAATTCATGTATAAAGGAAGAAGCACAAGCATTCAATATAAGGACACGAAAATTTAAACTGAAAAGTGAACAGGATTGCAGGAAGATGGATTGACGATTGAGTCAAAGCACCGTGTTTGTGCCACCCGCCTTTTAGTGACGGGAACCATAAGAATAGGTGTGTTCTTATTCTTGTAATCATAATTAAGCTAATGAGTAAATTTTTAGTTTTTAGCATGGTAATATCAACAGTGAAAAAATTGAAGCATATGCAATAGAGCGATTCTCTAGGTGATGCCAATACACGTTGCGCATTTTTTTATAGAGAATACAGTTAATTTTTAGTAATGTAGAGAGTAACCAAAGGGGGGGGGGGAATAAACTCATACCCGTCGTACCGGGAGGGGGGGTTTTGGAACTCCCCCCCCCCCCCCTCCCTAATATTAATATTATTAACAAATGAAAGCTAGGGAAGATTAGAAATTGCCCAACTTGTAAGATTACATTTCAATTAGACCTCAGAACGGACACTGCATTAGGATATGGGTGCAACAAATCAATGCTTGTGAGAGAACTGTTTAATATTACCTAAAATATATATAAAAAAATGAAAAATGTCGATAAGTTGGAACTGGGAATTTTCAGCATTGTTGAGTTCGGAATTTCGAATAGTTGAGTTAAGAATTTCCAATCGTTAAGTTGGGAAATTTCCTGTTTCAACTCCCTCAAAATATTTTTTTGTAATGGCACTGATTAAACTTATATAATAGAACGATTTTTACTGTGATACAATGCTTCAACAGTGCCAGATTTCCGCCTGTTGGTGACTTTTGGTACTGATTTTTTTTTCATGTTATATCTTTTTCCAATGCCTTTAACGATACTCAATATAAAATCTGGTGTCCTTCCATGCTTTAGTTTAAGCACAGATGCATCAAATAGTTAAACTTATTTTATGACCACCCTGTATATAAAATCTCAAGTATTACATAACAATCCAAGGCCAGACATCAAATATATATAAATGCTTAAAGTATATACCTTACTTTGACCTTTTTTTCCTAAAAGAAATCTCGGAATTTTATTGGTGGTATATCAAATAAATGCTCTTCATGATCATAAACATTGTTCACGTTATTACTTTCTTTAATAAAATATAAATATATGACAAAACCATTCTATTTTTCTTTCCATTATTTCAAACACTAACTCAGTGTAATAGTAAAAAATTGGGGGAAATTATGACTGCCTTCCCAACTTACTAAAGGATAAGTAAATAAAAAATCTATTAAAATATGCAGAGTATGCTCAAAAAGTACTTAAAGAACCAGTGTAGAAAAATCGATAAACGAATCCGACCCTTCTTAATTGTGTGTTTTAAATCTCGCATGATATTTAAACTTTTCTTGAAATAATAATCGGGATTTTAAATAACTGTAGGGAAGCTTATTTGCTTATTATTTATGTCAAATACTATTCTAGGCATAGAGTAATGATAAAAATAGAGGAATAAAAATGCTGATTTCCGTGTGTCCATCATTGAAACCACGTGATATGTGGAAATGCCAATTCATTCATGCGCCAATATTACTTGGCAGGCCTTGGCGACTTTAAGAACTAAACAAGATCGAAGTATTGTAATATGGTTTTGTGTTTAATTTTGTATTTAAATATAGTTTTTTTTAACGAGTGGCACAATTTAAGGGAGTTTAACTGATATATTAAGGAGATTTTTCTTACCTTGTAGTTTTGAAATAATTGCAATACGTTTTTATGTAAAAAACTTACCATAAGCGAAGTTCTTTCAATTGTTATTTTGTATACTTCAATAAGAAAATATAAAAAGAATAAAACCTGAGAAATATAAAGAGTTTCGCTTCTTCGAGTATTGAACACAAATAAAATATTTTTGTTTCGTTAATGAAGAGGAAATATTTAGCGCTTATCGTTTGAAAATAAGTAAATACGTACGTATATGTTAAAAAGTTGAATTCGGACAGAACTCCTTATCACCAAAAAAGAAGAAAGTGCGCCAAATTTGAAACTCCTGCAGATGTCGGAACGCCAAATGTGGCAGCGCTATAACCACGTGATGTGGGTTTTTCTTTTCAATGTTGACACCGCGGCCTTATGAGAGTCTGGTATTGAAGGCGCTCTCTATTTAATATTACAACTCTCTGATTCTAGGCAGATAATATTCATCAAAATATTACACGCAAGCACTTTCAGAAATAACTCTCTCCTTTTTGAGAATTATGCGATCGTCAGTGCTACTTTCGTTATATTTGACAATCGTTTCGTTATTTTGACGAAACAAAATCCTCAAATTTTGAACAAAACTCATGTACTCAGATCCATTTTCTAGGTCAACAGCTCATGTTTGGTTCTTATACTTCTTGTCAGATGTATAAAAACCAAACATGTCAGAAGTATAAGAACCAACCATTTGTCAGAATTCAAACAAGCCTTCTTGACCGATTGCATAGAGGGTTGGACTCTTGAACGACAAGTCCACGGTACGAGTCGATATCGAATAAAAGTTTAATATCGACGAGTTCGGTATCGAATTTTAAATTAAAAAAATTATTTAAAATCGTCGTCATTTTTGACGAAATAAATTTCCTTAAAAAATGACAAAATAAATGTCCTCAAATTGACGAAAGAAATATTTAATCGGAGCATATAGCGGGCGTTTGTTTCGTCAAAAAGGACAAAAGTTTCGACAAAAAGACAAAAGTTTCGTCAAATATGGTAATGTATTTTTAACAGTGCGGTTGTTTCGTCAAAAAAGCAAAAGTTTCGTCAAAAAAAGACAAAAGTTTCTTCAAAAAAAGACAAAAGTTTCGTCAAATATGGTAATGTATTTTTCACAGTGAGGTTGTTTCGTCAAAAAGACAAACGTTTCGTCAAAAAAGACAAATTTCGTCAAATATGATAATACATTTTTAACAGTGACAATACTTTATTGTTCCTTTTGGTCTTCATTCAGATTATTATGATCGAATATGCTTATTTATTTAAACAATCTCATTTTCATTCTATCCCTTTATGTCTATTTTACAAAACGTACTACAGTATCCGTTCTTCACTTTTCCCAAACGCGAAGATGTGCGTTTTTAGATGCGTCAAGTAATCTTCCCATCAATAAGATTGGGGTAATTTAATTTTTTCTGGACAAGCGCAATCAAAAAATACTTAGCTTTGTTATTTCCTGAAGCTTTTTATAGCATTCTTCCGCATAAAAAAGGCTTCACTTTATGTGTAGGAGTATAGAACAGTCATAATATACTTTTTGTAAGGGTCCAACGAGTAACTTTACCCAGGATACTTTTTATGCCAGTCCCAGAGAGAGAATAACCTTGCTGCATTTCGCCTTAGAGCTGTTACGAATTAACTCAGTTGCCCTGAGAGATATAGGATAAAAGGATGAAATAGTAGAAGGGTAATTGGAGTGGAATGTTTCAGTTCCAAGGTTCTTTTATCCTATGTTCCGCATGTTCTTGAGTATACGCGCAATTCATCTTCAGCAATATCAAAATGCATGGATTTATGTCAAACATTGTGATTTAGTACCAGGGTGGAGAATATTTTTAGATTTCATAAGAGTTTATGTGCTGGGCCGAGGGATGTGCGACGTGTGCCACCGCACAGAGCCCCGTGCTCAACAGAAAAAAATGTGCAAAATGATAATGTCATAGATAAATTGAATGTCTTATGATTTTTTTATACACTGTTAAAAATAGGTACACATAAATAAGTAAAATGTACTCATTTTTAAGTACATTTCGATGCTTATCATTGCTCCGAATACATAAGTTTTAATTTAAAAAAAGACATACTCAAAAATGAGTGTAATGAGTAAAAATGAATTAAAAGAGCAGATGCTAGCATCTACATAGGCTACTTTCAGAAATCACTTTCAATAAATATCGATAATTACAACCAAGACTTACCGAGAATCGAACCCAGATTCCCAGGCACCGCAGTCCATGGCCTTATCCGTTAAAATGAAGCTGTGACATTTTGCTGCAGGGGGGGGGGGGGGGGGGCAAGGTTACAAGAGGTGTGACATCGCCTAAAAAAATTATTCAATTTTTTTTTTTAAAAATTATAGGGGGGGGGGAGGCCTCAAAAAGTCCCATTCCCAGATTATTTACCAATATAAAAAGATAAACTTTAATTAGCAGTTATGCTAACCTGCAATTAGTTGTAAATTATGTAAATTATGAATAATTTGTAAATTATGAATAATTTGTAAATTATGAATAATTTGTAAATTATGAATAATTTGTAAATTATGAATAATTTGTAAATTATGAATAATTTGTAAATTATGAATAATTTGTAAATTACGAATAATTTGTAAATTACGAATAATTTGTAAATTACGAATAATTTGTTAATTATTAATAATTTGTTAATTATTAATAATTTGTTAATTATTAATAATTTGTTAATTATTAATAATTTGTTAATTATTAATAATTTGTTAATTATTAATAATTTGTTAATTATTAATAATTTGTTAATTATTAATAATTTGTTAATTATTAATAATTTGTTAATTATTAATAATTTGTTAATTATTAATAATTTGTTAATTATTAATAATTTGTTAATTATTAATAATTTGTTAATTATTAATAATTTGTTAATTATTAATAATTTGTTAATTATTAATAATTTGTTAATTATTAATAATTTGTTAATTATTAATAATTTGTTAATTGTACAGGAATTTGCATAAATTTCTTTAGATATTAACAATTTTTGGTAGAAAATTTTGGTTATGGAGGAGGTATTGGGCCACCCCTTATCCTACGCCTATAGTGGAAGAATGTGACGTGTGACAGAGCGGGGGGAAAGGGGGTCAACACTATGGAGAAAAGGTGTGACATCCTTTATGGACGGCCCCTAAGGTGATTGGGGAGAACACGCAAAATGGCTGCACCTAAATGCTTTGACTCTTGAGCAAATTCCAATCTTTGCAAGTTAATTTCATTCAGACGAAATGTGTTTTAGACTAACATAATTTTCAGAAAATCTGGACAAAACACGTTTGGATTGTTTGTTCCTCAAACGGTATAAAAAAGGAAAAGGGTAATTCGTATTACGTAATTCGGATCGCCCGACAAATTTAGTCATTTCTTGCTAACCATTTCTGACTGCCATAACAAGCCACGAAGGTTGGAAACTGCTAAAAGGTCATCCACCTGAAAGTAAAAATAACAGAATATTAAAAAAAAAAGTAAGTACGTTTCTTAACTACCTAGAATGCATTTCAATGAGCTACGAATCTTAAAAGAAATTAAGTAATATCTTTGCATAAGTTACTATTCCGAGTAAGTTTATATTATTAACTCAGCAGAAGAATTTAATCTAGACATAACAAGATTGAGAGTGAATGAAAAGCGTGAGTATGGAATGAAGTATACGTACTTATTCGAGGTAAAGTCTGTAGACTAGTTTACATAAGAACTTATCATATTTTTAAGAACCCACACAATTATACTATTTTTCTCATCCTTCCTATTAGGAATGCTATTCTTGGAATTCCATGACTTTTTGTGATTAACGACTCTACTGCCTTCGAATTCCCCCCCAAATCATTCAGGTAAATTAATAGTACACTTTGTCATGCATCGGCAGTATTCATTTACGTACAATCATAAGAACTTATAGGTTCATCAAATAACTAGCTACTATTACTTAATGCAAGTATATGTGCCTTATGCTTTAGAGCATTCAAATAGGTACATTCAAAATACAAACATTTAAAAACGTAGTATAATTTGTGATTTTTTAGAACTAGATTGGTGTTGTATGGATTTTCTGTGTAGATATAGAAAAGTAGCCAATTTTTAAATAGATAAATTTTGTACGCACTCATGGACGGTTCAAGGAACATTTTAAGCACAAGCCAAGCATCATGACTCGCATAGTTCCAAATTGCCTCTTGTCCACTTTGAAGAAAAAGCTCAACACATTTTTAAATCACATTTTTTCGTATTAAATTTTATTTACACACCTGGAATGAACCAAAGAGTGTTGTTTAATGTGCAAAATAACATACTTTGCTTAATTCCATGTGTAGAATAAAACGCAATACGAAAAAAATGGGATTTAAAAATATGATGTCTTTGTTCTCTAAAGTGGACAAAAAACTTTTATAATTGGATGACTCATTTTAGCACCCCTTCCTCTTTTGCATGAAAGGAGAGGAGTTCTAAATTATTTTTATTTGTTAATGCTTTAAACGAGTTGGATAAAAATAATGAAATATTTTTTATAGAAGATCTTGAATACTTAATTTGAAAACTAGTTTAATGTAGACAGTTTTCCAGTAGGAAAATAAGATGTAAACTATACACCCCTTTTGAAATGTATAAATATCATTAAATAATAATTAAATATACAGCGAAAAATTGCTATAGTTAACAAAGATTACATTTTTTACAATAAAATATTTCGCCTTTCTTATTCCGACGCCCCAAGCTGCCGCTTGTGTCACTTGGACCTTAAGCCGCCCCTGTACGCTTTTATACAAGCAAAAAATTCAGAGTAAAATAAAATGTTGTGTGAAATTAATGTTGTGTTGTTATATTATGATAATGTATAATCATTATGATAATTAGTTTAAAATGTTAAGTTTTAAACTTTATTGTTAAATTTACGAATTGTTTTTTCAGTAGGATTTCACTTAATTTACGAAACGACGAATTATCTTAAGATTTTTACCGAATTTATTTGACGAAAATTTTAACCAGAGCATACTTGAGCAGTGTTGTAAGTTGATCTCATAGATTAAGAAAATGAAATTCAAATATTTGAGAGAGCTTTGTACGTCGCGTTGGTTTATTGAAATTAAGAGATGTTTAATCATGGGGAGTACAAAACTTTGCTTGCAACTAAAATAATGATTTAACGACCGCTTAAAATTAAACTTCTATTACATATTCAGTAATTTGATGCAGCTATTCAATGGGTTAAAAAGGTGGATAATAATGTATTTAAATAGAGTATATTTGGTATAGAAACACAACGTTGATTATATTATACAATATTGACTCATTATAAAAGCAAATTATTTTATTATAGTTGCCCATACTATAATTAAGGGAACAGAGTACCTAAAAAACTGTAACATTCTCGATTTTTATTTACTAACATTATAGTTTGGAATCTTCTAAATATGCTTGCAAAATCCTAGAACTGTATCTATATTTTTAATGAGTTATTTAAGACTATATGCTGGGGAAAGAGATGATGTGTTGTGTTTTTCAAGAAACAAATACTTTAAATCGTTTTTTATCAGTATTTAGTTTTCCTTAATATTAAGTTTTCCGAAACGCTAAGGCTTTTTTTTTATTATTAATGGAGAAATGTATAATTTTTAAGCATATTGTGAAATATGTGTATTTTATAAATTGGCATGTAAATTAGCTCTGGGAATACTACATTTTTCAACATAAAATATTAAATTAAAAAAAATTAATTTAAAGAAAAATTGCGCATTATTATTAATAACTATTTATATAATATAAAAACCAAATACATGTAGTATACAAAATTTTAATGCCAATTCTTATTTATTATAGTTCAAAGGATCTAAGAAAACATTTTGATGAAAATATAGAAATATTTTTTTTTTAAAAAAAGCCTTAGCGTTAAAACAAAATTATTTAAATTTTGAACAAAATTATGGAATTTTTGATTGAAATATAGTTTTCTAGTATAAAGTAGTCTAGTATTTATAGTTAAAAATTTCATTCAAAAATACACAAAATAAAAGTTTATATGGTATACCGTGTCCTCTTAAAACCACAAATAAAACTCTTGCATGAGAGTCATGCTCTTTTTTCCTAAGAGCCGATTGACCACTACCTAAGATTAATAGCTATATTTCTCCGTATAAGCCATTATGAAATTAAATCTGTAATCTCCAGTGAGAAATGTCGATGGGAATGCCTGCTGCATAAACCCCCGTCTTAAAACATACGACTCATTTACTTTCCCCTTCTATTGGAAAGTGTAGGAGATATGAGAGCGAGCACCAAGCGGAACGTCTGTCCCACTTCCTGTGTCATAACGTTACCCTACTTCTAAAAGGATGGGACTGTTACCTCTCATAGGGTGACATTACCACTGGTGGCCCCAAAACATGACGGATGGTAACTCTTTAGGGTAACTCGGTAATCGAGTCCTATACTAGGGTCGGGTGTTGAGGTTGCTATTAGGATGTACTTTGGTGTGAAAGTCTGATTGCTCTAAAGCGATGTGTTAATCAAGATCTTTGAAATGTAAAGGTTGGGAGCTGTTCAGGTTAACTTTCCAGTATTGTCCTACACTAGTATTGACTTTTTAGGTAACTCGTTAATCGAGTCCTACACTAGGGTCGGGTGTTGAGGTTGCTATTAGGATGGATTTTGGTGTGAAAGTCTGATTGCTCTGAAAGGGATGTGTTAATCAAGATCTTTGAAATGTAAAGGATGGGAGCTGTTGAGGTTAAATTGCCAGTATTGCCCTACACTAGTATTGAATTTTTAGGTTACTCTTTAAGGTAACTAGGTAATCGATTTCTACATTAGGGTCGGGTGTTGAGGTTGTTATTAGAATACACTTTGGTGTGAAAGTCTGATTGCTCTGAAGCGATGTGTTAATCAAGATCTTTGAAATGTAAAGGATAGGAGCTGTTCAGGTTAACTTTCCAGTATTGTCCTACACTAGTATTTACTCTTAGGTAACTCAGTTAATCGAGTCGTTATCGAGTCGTTAATCAAGTCATACACTAGGGTTGGGTGTTGAGGTTGTTATTAGAATGGATTTTGGTGTGAAAGTTTGATTGCTCTGAAGCGATGTGTTAATCACGATCTTTGAAATGTAAAAGATGGGAGCTGTTGAGGTTAACTTGCCAGTATTGTCCTACACTAGTATTGACTTTTTAGGTAAAACGTTAATCGAGTCCTACATTAGGGTCGGGTGTTGAGGTTGCTATTAAAATGGACTTTGTTGTCAAAGTCTGATTGCTCTGGAGAGATATGTTAATCAAGATCTTTGAAATAAAAAGGATGGGAGATGTTGAGGTTAACTTACCAGTTTTCTTCGAGTACAATTGTATCGTAAAGGAGCGATGACGTACTCAAATTTAAACAACCATACTTTCTAAAAAATGAGCACTGTGATTTAATATTGCTAATCTCAGCTTCTGTTTAAGCCATCTTAACAATGCGACCTAACAAACTTATAATAGTTGTTCTGAAGATTATTTTCCACATAATTTGATGTCGATTGCTTAAATGAAAACTGAGTTATTACAATTCAATTATATTACTTCCTATTCTTTTGACACACCTTTTTAACATTTCTTCTTCACGTTGTCCTGGTAGTACAACGGATAAGGCACCGGACTGTGGCGCCTTAGGATATGGGTTCAATTCCCAGTAAGTCTTGGTTGAAATTGTTGACATTTATTGAAAATGATTTATGAAGTCAGCCTGCATAGACATGCAACTACTCTTTTTATTCATTTTTACTCATTATACTAATTTTTGAGTACGTCTTTTTCAAAAATGAAACTGTTGTATTCGGAGCTATGATAATCATCGAATGTAGTCACAAATGAGTACATCTTACTTATTTTTGAGTACCTATTCTAAACAGTGTGGTATTTGGTGGGAAAGTCCTATTGGGTGGTTTGAGTTTATTGGCTCAATGGTGACTATTAGCCATACTGCGTCAAACACAAGCTTAATTCTAGGCAAATGAAAGTCTCGTTATCGTGGTATTTTATATAGATGTATAAAGGATGGCAAAATTAACATTGTCACAGCATTATAGCATGGCATCGATGAATGAAAGATTAACTGTTAAAGTTAACTTGCTTATAAAGTTTTACATTAAGATTCATTAGTTGGTAATTGGTGTTAAAGTCTCATTATCTAATAGGATACATAAAGGATGTTAACTATTGAGAATAACTCGCTGGTAGAGTTTTGCATTAGGGATTAACTATTAAAATCCGCATCAAACAGTGTAAATTTCGATTGCTTCGACGTTTGATAATAACCTCAATACCTAAAGGATGGTAACTATTTGCATTTAACCATCTAATGCAGAATGCATTAGGATTGATTATTGCAGTTGGTAATGACTGGTGCGGAAGTCCGATTGACCTGTCATCTCAATGGTGTTCTAATGTACCAGAATCGACTACTGAGGTTAAACAGTCGAGCTTTACTAGTAGAGAAGTCTCATTGAGCTGGCCTGTTCAATATATAGTAGGGTAACGTGGGTTAAAATAGATAGTGGTATAAAATGGGTATATTGGAAAATAAATATAAATTGTACATCGTTTAACTTATGCTTTGATGTCGTTCTTTTTTAAAAGCAATACTTTGTTTCATGGAATACAATTCAGCAAAAAATTTAAATTCTGGGTGATTTAAATCAAGTCCAAAAGTAGATTTGTTTGAGTTTTATTCTATTTGAATGTTATTCTATTTTATTCGTTGCTAATTTGACTAAAATATTTGTTTTAATAATGCCTTTTTATATGAAAAATTCCTCCTTGATTTTCCACTGACTACCCATTTTATCCCATATGTGGTTGAAAAAGGATATATAAAAAAAATTAGCAATTTAAAATTAAAAAAAATATTTAAATGTTCAAAGAACCCATTGCATAAACCCACCAAAGAAAGATTCATATTAATAACCTTTTAAAAGTGAAAAATAGCTTTAAATAAAAAAAATCACTTTTCCTACCCATTTTACCATACCTTACCCTATTAATTTTATTGTAGTATATTATCTCTATTTATTATGGAAAGTAAGCATAACAATAACTAACATTTACTAATGATTTGAATCTATAAATGTTAACTTGCTAATAAAGGCAATTCCAAGTTTAAATTATTGGAGTAATTAGTAGTACTTTTTTAGCAATATCTGATTCCTTAAGGATTTCATTGTTGGAATCAAAACATGAAGTATAATTAGGTATATAATACCACTTTTTCATAAACTCTTCAATTATTCAAATAATAATGATAATGAAATTTTCTTTGTATCAACTCTATTTTGTTAAGTTATGAATACTAACTGGTATTCAAAACTAAAAGTAATCAATTAGAACCTTTCAGTTTTACAATCAAAGTAGACATTTCAAAATTTATTACATAGCAAATAAACAATTAATTAGTTTAAATGTCTGTAATAAAGTTTATATATGTTTCACTTAATTTAAATTTAACCTTTGCTTGGAAATGGTTCTTGTTCCGGAGTTGTTGACTTTTTGCCATTCTTTTCGCATTTTAATTTTTTTGCCGAGCACACATTTTCTTTTCATATACGTTAAAAGCGTGAATATCACTTCCCAGGAAGGGGCTTTTCAAAATGTCCACTTTTCAAAAGATGTACTTCTCGGCCATTAACGGGCATAAAAATTTAGTTCCATTCTCCAACAATGCTGTCCGCATTTGAAAAGGTCAAGTTTGCGATTAACTTTCTTGAGTGCCAAGTCTCCTAATGCCATGACAGATGGTTAGTTCTTTCGTCGTTAAGGTTAGGATTAGTAATCCGATTAGTAACAGTCAACTTGACTATTTTTGGAGAGTTTAATCCACAAAAGTTTTCAGACTTTGAAAATTGATTAAATGGGATGCTTTTTGCGAAATGGAAGCGATAATGCAGTGACTTTTAATCCGTTATTAGAAACTGTCACAAACCCTGTAATTTAGGGTTTGAAAGGATTCAGTCGCCAAAAACAATTTTATTTGTGAAAAACATATAAATGTATATAATCTGTATTTTTTTAATAAAATATATAATTATATATATGAAATGCTTTATAGATAAACAAGTTATTCAAAATATATAAAATGCTTTTATTTTAAATAAAGTTTCAAACAATATGCTTTTCTATTTTGAATAAAGACTTCTTGGTGAATGAAAATGCTAATAACCCTTCAATCTTCTAAAGTCTCGGAACGTTGCGATTTTTTTTTTCAATTAAGTATAAAACGCATTTTATAAAACTCATTTGGCGCTAAATTCACCATAAACAGATCCTACATCTGTACCTCAGAGTCAGACGATCCTAAGTCACATTTGGGCAACTTTACAGGAGAAGGAAAAAACTTAATCCTACTCTCAACTAAAGCATTTGACTGGACTTTTAAAGCTGCTACTAAATGCTTAAAAAATTGTGAGTGAATTTTTTTAATTGTATGGTTTGATGGAAAACGAACTTTTAAGACATAATCTGCAATGAAACAAAAATCGCCAAATTTGGACTTTTGCTTGTCTGTCTCTGATGTACAGATTTAAATATTAAATATCCCATGCCATCTGATAAAAGCATACGTTATATGTATTTTATGAAGAGAGAAATAGTTAGACTATATTGGATGGAAATACGCATTGGAAACAACTTACTGTTTGTCAAAACGCGTACAATAATTTTTGTTCTAAAAATGAGAAGCGAACATTCAAAACGTGCTTTGTGACATTTAGGAAATTTGCAGGAAAACGCGAATAAGTTTTTCTAAATGCATTGACTCGTGTACAGATTCCAATCGTTTCAAGTCAATTTTATTGATATAAAACGTGTTTTGGATGAATAAATTATTTAATTTGATAACAAATTTGAAAGCAAATTTATTGATGTAATAATATTTGTAAAAAATTTGTACAAAACACGATTTAAATATTTACTCCTCAAATCTGTATCTCAAAGCTAGACGGGCCGAAGTCCAAATTTGGCGATTTTTGTTTTATTGCAAATTGTATCTTGTTTGTTTTCTATTGAATCATACCATCAAAATTCACTCAAAATTATTTTAAGCATTTAGCAGGAGCTTTAAAAGCCCAGTCCAATGCTTTAGTTGAGAGTAGAATTAAGTTTTTATATCCTTTAGAATGACAATATTTTCAGAACGATATTCAAGTTTTAATCTATCCAGGGTGTATATCACACTTTTCGAACCTCAGGAAAGCGTGACGTATTTTTAAAATGAACCATACCGACCGATAATCATATTTTTCAAAAACTTTAATTAAGTAATTCAATTAAAGGATTGTCAAACTAAAAATTGTTTATATCGTAGACTAAAAGTTGACAGGATAAAAAGTTGATAGCCGAAAATATCCATTTATCAAAAAAAATGCAGTTAAAAAGTCTGTACATCGGAGCCAGACGAGCCTCAGTCCAAATTTGACGATTTTTGTTTTATTGCACATTATGTGTTATAAGTTCATTTTCTATCGAATCATGCCATCAAAATTCATTCAAAAATTATTTTTAAGTCTTTAGCAAGAACTATAAAAGCTAAAGTCCAATGCTTTGCAATAAGAGTAGGATTCAGTTTTTCCTGTGACTTAGGCGTTTTCCTGTGACTTAAGTGTGACTTAGGCCCGTATTGCTCTGCAGCATGTATTATAGGATCTTTAAATGTGTTGCATGGTTTCCTTTGTAAATACTTAACGCATTTTATTAAAGGCATCCAATTATTTAATCAATTATTATATACTTTTATTTAACGCATCAAGCTCATATTGCATTAAAAATGTTCATACACTCGTCTATTGTAAATAATACCTTTGGTGGTTTGACATTCCGTTGAGTCAAACAATCCAAAATTGGTACCAAGAGATGTAGCACACCCCAAACGTATCCATTGAACTCGTTATGAAATATGAAACCACTATACCCTGCGCTAGATAACATCAACTCATTTATACGCAGGCATTGTTTCGGAAGGATCACATTATTCTCACTCCCACGTTGAATCTGAATCCTTTTCTCTGGCCTTTATCTTTAGGATGTCTTCACACAGAGACATAGCTAAATAAGCTTCAATTGCGATTCTTTTTTCACGTCGGATTTCACGAAGTCCTTTAACAAAGTCGATCTTTATAGACATATTGGCTAAAGGATCAAGCGTCGTCCGGGTTTTACGCAGAGTTTTGTCATATTTCTTCAACATGGCGTCATTTGGCGGTTTTAGTAGGAAGTCATTTCTGCTTTAAGGGGTAGGAAAGATGATAGGTGTAGTTTATCGAAATCTTTTGTAGACAGTGACGTTCCTCTTGTTTTGAAGGTTAAGTGTGCACAATTTCATCAAGCTCGGAATAAACTGTATATTTGTATACAAAAACAAAACCACAGATCCTCTTCTTTATATATATATAGAAAATGTACATCTTAGTAAAAAAAGAACCACTAAAAACTAATTTTATGTATGCAAAGTTGGTTAAACTTAAGATTAGGGGGCCACTTCGCCAAAGCAGGCAAAACACTGTCGCCAAGAGTGATTTTAATTATACATTTGAGTAATCCTTTGCGTTATTTTGCGTTTTGTAATAGTTTAACATATTTTCTGTTTTGGTTAATCAATAACTTAAATGGCATCTTTTATTTATTAATTAATAAATGAAATGGCATCTCAAAACGCAACGAGAGGTTTTATTTCAAAACTTCGTCACAATGGTGTGAGGTAGACTGTTTAAAGTCTTTTATTGGCGAAGGAATGGTTAAAAAAATAACGTGCATAGCGAACATTAAATGGTTTTAGAAATACATAAAATGGTTTTATTACCAAACCTTATAAAAATCGGCACTTGAAGTCCCAATTGGATTATTATTTTATAACAAAATAAGCTCCTTTAGACTTTAGAACAACCGTTCGCGTTGATCCAAACAGTCTACTGTATCGCCAGTCTACTTATATAGACAGTCTACTGTATTTTAACGTGCTTCGCACGTCAGGCGGGGAGGTGCGCAAGTGTTTAGGCACTTTGTAACGGCTAAACTGTTGCGTGCGTATCAAAGGAAAAACGCAATACTTTTTCACGCTTGATTCATTTTAACACTTAGTTTATTATACACTGCTTTTTCATTTAGGTTTCCGTCACGTGAATCTGTATACAACCAGAAAGCTTTGTGACGTTATTAAAAAATAAATACAAAATCATTATAGGTTCATTTGAATATGGCAACATTCTGAGTACATTCAGTGTCCTTCTTCCATTTGAGATCTGCCTTGCGGATGAAGACTTAATCCATTGCCCTCCATTGTAATATTTCTTCGAAATGAATGAGAACAGCATATTTTAATTTTTAGTCTTTCTTTCGTCAGCTTGTTCTATCTCTAACTCCACTCCAAAACAGATTATTGTTCTTGTCGTCCAGAGCTCCAAAAGTTTTGGGAAAGAAACAGAAGCGGGAGTTACTTTTCCTTATAAAGTCCCATGAATAAAGGATAAGTGGCTAAAGAAAGTATACAACAAAAAATAAATTTTGATGTATTTGACCGTTAATTTTTGATTTGGTATTATGCTGTGGTCACATACCTCCTTCATGACACTAGTATCTAAGTTAATAAGACTTCCACTGTACTGATGTCAGTGTCAAAAATTGGACCAACACATATCTCCTTCATCCATGACAATAACTATTTTTTTTAACGTTACTTTTCTCCTTCGTCCACTTATACTTTCCTATTAAATGTCTTATCCTATTAAATGTTAAAGACAGTCTTGGAGGTCAAAGTGTTAAAAAATTAAAACCGTTAAAAAATACTTTGAAAGTATTTGATTTGCTATTTATTAGAGTTTGTTAAAGTTTTGATTTGCAATTATTTATAAATAATAAAATAATTAATAAAATAATTCGCAAAAAGATCAAAATATCAATTAAATTTTTTTTTAATATAAATTAATAAAAATACATAATGATTAATAAAATATTAAATAATTTATAAGAAATATAAAAAAATAAAATACACATTTAAAATAATCTTTTTTTAATATTTGAATTAAAAAAATACAAAACAATTAATAAAATATGTATAAAATAAATAAACAGATATAAAATAATTGTAATAAATGTAAGATAATTAATAAAAAAATTATAAAATAAATAAACAAATATAAAATATTGTAAAAAAGGTAAGATAATTCATAAAAAAATTAAGATAATTCATAGAAAAATGTTTTATAATTAATAAAAAATGTAAGATAATTAATAAAAATGCAAAATAATTAAAAAAAAATAATTACAAAAAAAATTAATAAAAAATATAATTATTAATAAAAAATATAAATAAATAATAAAAATATAAATAATTAATAAATATATAAATAATTAATAAAAATGCAAAATATTAAAAAAATTAAATTAATTACAAAAATATAAATAAATAATAAAATATATAAATAAATAATAAAAAATATAAATAATAAAAAATATAAATAATAAAAAATATAAATAATAAAAAATATAAATAATAAAAAATATAAATAATAAAAAATATAAATAATAAAAAATATAAATAATAAAAAATATAAATAATAAAAAATATAAATAATAAAAAAATATAAATAATAAAAAAATATAAATAATAAAAAATATAAATAATAAAAAATATAATTAATAAAAAATATAAATAATTAATAAAAAATATAAATAATTAATAAAAAATAAAAATAATTAATAAAAAATAAAAATAATTAATAAAAAATATAAATAATTAACAAAAAACATCAATTAGTTAATAAAATTATAAACTCAATAAATAAATTTATAGAATAAAAATCCAAATTTTATTTCCTCCTAAACCAAAGTGAACGTGATCAACTCGATTGTATCTCATAAAGGAATTATGTCCTTTTATCGGATTCTCTTCAAATTATAGGGTCCTCCCCTATCATGAAGAGAACGAGAAGAACTAGCAACAAAAGAACAAAGTTAATTGAAGGAGTTCTCCCCGCGCCTTCGTCGTTTGTTACGTCAAAAGTAATACACTAATTGTCTCTGAACAGAACACTTATTTGAATTAATATATAATGTGTCAATTGCAGGCGCAGCATCGAGATATTGATTAACCTGACAGTACCACTGGATCCCGCTTAGAATATCTTTGGATTTTTCTTCTTGAAGGATTCGCATAGTCCTGGTCTTTAGGGTGATTCTTGAAGATCTTGGCTTGGTTGTTGAATATTAACTAATTTTAATGAGTTATCTCTCCTGTGATTTACATTTCTAAAAGTAGTTAGTTTCTTGGAATAACCTACCAAAATTAAATTTAACCCACGCACACCTGGGAGTTTAGGTGTTTAAATGCCTATTCACCTTTCTTATGGGCTGCAGGAACGGCTTTGATATTAACGTTTTTTTAACAGAACAGTTACTCCCGTTTCTGTTATTTTTCCCAAATTTGTTGGTGCTACTAGTTACAAAAATAATAATCTGTTTTAAAGTTAATGAAAGAACAAATTAGACAGCAAACGGCAATTTTTTTTTTAATTTTAAGAATATTTTGTTTATTTTAAAGAACAGGGGGGAAATAACAGCTCGTTTTTCTATCATCCGAAAGGTAATAATGGAATACAAATGGTTACGTAAGTTGAGTTTTTGGTCCAAAGGTAAATATGAAGTTTAATCTTGATTGCGAATCTAAATTTATCGGAAGGTGTAATTCTGTTTCTTAGGTTAAATTCCTAAATATTCAGATAGTAAAAATATTACCAATGGACAACGTATAGAATGCATTACCGTCGCTTATGCTTTAAGTTACTTAAGTTACTTCTATGATATGCAAAGCATCATTTTCAAAGCTTATTGCAGACCACAATATGGGTATGCAATTAAAATTGAAAGTTCATTTCATTGTTTCGATTGATAATTTTTATTTATTTTATTAATTGACTTTTGATAGCATTTTAATCAATAAAATTTCAAAACAATTTACCCCAGCAGGCAAACTATACCAGCTTCGAATATTCATAACTAGATAAAGTATGCATTTATGATTATAGAGTCTCTTCAGTTTCTCAATTTAGCTTATGCCGTCAAAACCTACATCTTGATGACCCTGTTAATCCTTCTCCATCAAACTATTAGTACGTGGACTCCCTTTTAAAGTTGATGAAGTATGCAAATATTATCATGAAATAGGAGAAGGGCTTGAGAGGAAAGTCTTGTTGGCACTGTCGCCTTCAACAAGTGTTATCTGATAACAGGGTCATCAATACTTTTCAACAGATTAAGTTTAAGTGAGGGATTCTTGCAAGCCGATTTGCAGTCCTTAAGAGCATTTGGTATTTGCAATCCCAAAATCACGAATTTTTGCCCAGTTTCACTAAATTTTATGTCCAGTATTGTTTAATTTGAGTTATATTTTGTTTCCTAAGGTATATTTGATTTTAAAACATCTTGTGATTTGTGATAACATAAAATATCAAATAATGACCGTCCGACAACAATTTGTGAGAATTTATTTGATGCATATTTAAATGCTTTTAAAATTGAGTGAAACTTTGGATTAAAATCAATATTTTTGCTTTGAGAGAATTTGGCATTTGCAATCCCAAAATTACGAATTTTCCCACAGTTTCACTACATTTTATGTCCAATATTGTTTAATCTGAGTTATATTTTCTTTTCTAAGGTATATTTGATTTTAAAACATCTCGTGATTTGTGATAACATAAAATATCAAATAATGACCATCTGGCAACAATTTATGAGAATTTATTTGATGCATATTTAAATGCTTTTAAAATTGAGTAAAACTTTGGATTAATATCAATATTTTTGCTTTGAGATAAATTACAATGTTTGTGTTATAAATAATTTCAAATATTTTAATTCATATTAAAATATAGATTCTGGTCACATGTTGTTGACGACTGGTCATGTTTTGGCTATATCACATTTGGCTGTATTTGCATAATAAAAAAGTATTTTTTCTCAATTTATATTCTCTTCAACTTAACTAAGTCGTTTATTTAAAATATAAGCGAAATAGTTGGGCAAAAACAATTTATCATCATGCCAATACAGCTAAATGTCATACAGTCGAACATTGATCGTCGTCCACAATTTGCGACCTCGTATATTTAAAAAAAAAACATACCGTTGTACTCCGTTCAAAATTTAAATAACCTTGCATATCAATGTAAAAAGTTAAGTAATGTAAGCTGTTCTTTTCTAAAAAAGATGTAACTTCTAGAATTAGACTGCTAGTTTAAGTAACAGCGGGTAAACTATTTTTACTAACGTTATTACTCGTTTCGTATGAGTAAAACTCAACAAAAATATAGTAGAACAAGTTTTAAATGTTTTCGTGTATTACCTAAATGCATATTAACTCGTTTTATTTAAAAATATTCAAGATAATATTCGACTATTTTAATTGAATACTAATTTCAATATATTCATTAAATAACAATTTCAATAATATTTATTGAATAACAATTTCTATAACATTCATTCAATAACAATATCTATAATATTCATTGAATAACAATTCGAATAATATTAATCGAAAAACACTCCATAACACATAGCCTTCTTTGAACTATTAATTAAATTACAATTTCAATAATATAACAGTTTCAATAACATTCATTGAATAACAATTTCAGTAACATTCATTGAATAACAATTTCAATAATATTTATTGAATAACAGTTTCAATAATATCCATTGCATAACAATTTAAATAATATTATTTAAATAATAATGTCAATATTTATTAAATGACAATTTTAATAATATTCTTTGAATAACAATTTCTATAATATTCCTTCTAAGTATTCAAGATAATGAATTTTGGATAAATATTACAGCAGACTAATATTTAATTTGTAATGAACTTCAACTTTAACGAGTGTCTCATATTTTATTATCAAAAAGTTTCGTAATAATCTCTTTCTTTTTACACGATAATAAAATTTCTAAATAACATTTATATTGCCTGTATATCCAGACATCGTTTGAACAAAGTGGGGCCTTCTTTTAAAGTGCATCCAGTTATCCCGAACAAACTCATTATATTTTACAATGCAAAATTATGGTTGCGGCAAATTGATTCAGAATTCCCATTTCTAAAGAGCTCAGTTTGCATTTTAAACTACGCTTCCCGAAGCACAAACTTTGCATGACGACGCTTTTTACGACAATAGAAAACCCCCAAAAAGAAAAACCCGGCCTGCTTCCCCAATAAAACATTTAAGTTTTCCATCTCAACTTTTGCTTCAAACTGCCCTTAAGTATGCCATCATTTTAAAACGCGCTCCTAGCTTTGTTCCAGAAAAGAGAAAGAGAAGACGAAAAATATTCTGTCCCTTATCAAGCTACAATTCAAAACCCCTTTCGGAACACGAAAAAGAACAAAAAAAAATCGTTCGGCAAACACGGAAAAACTCGGTTCGTAATTTTTCTTTGTTTTGTTTTACGGTTATGGTACTTGTTCACGCATCTGTTGTGTCTTCAGTGACATAGAAAGTGATCCAGCCCACAACTGTAATCCTTCAATGAAACCACGGTGCAAGACCATTACAGAAACCGTGAATGGAAACTTCAGACTCACTTTCGATAATGAATAGCTGGATTCATTAAATAAAAAAGGAAGTCGTCTTTGTTTGGTAATTGTATTACGTACAAATGATTGCTGGACAGACAAAGTAACGGATTGGTGGTTAGCAAGGTATCAACCAAGGCGGAGTCTCGTAACAACAAAAAAAACTAACAACTTCATGCTTATTTATTAATCCCACGATGCGTGAATTCTTGTTGGGTGTATTCTTAATTTGAAGGCTTAGAGCAAAAACCACATAATTAGTGTTTGGTAGTTGTGAGATAATTGCTATTGAATATAATTGTTGCTTTTTACGTTTAATGCTAGTTGATGTAATTTATATACGATTATCCGTTATTATTTTTATGAGGTTGTGATTATTGTCCCTGAAGTATGTAATACTAGCAAAATTACCCGTTCTTCGCACGGGGATAATTATATGTGCCAAAAAACTGGATGTAAGAAAAGTTGTAATAACTTAGTTCCTTTTTAAGAAATTCGCACAAAGTAAAATGAAAAACCTTCTTCTGAACTACCATTTAAAGTAGTGGTTCCCAACCTTTATATGGTTACGTTCCACCATATTAAAAGTTAGATAAAGCGCGGGCCCCTACTTTTTAATAATACAAAAAAAATTCAGGTGTCAAGCATTACTTTAATACTAAATTCTATTCAGGTATTGCATTTTGTATTGGAAATTAATTTATTAACAAAAATTCATTTGCATTTAACCAAAATTATTTTAACTACTTTACGTATTAATTGATGTTATGAAATTAAATATATTTCTTCAACTAATAAAGGTGATATATCTGTACTAGTTTTTGTTTCACGAACTTCGATTTTTTTTAAATGAAAATACAACAATACGTGTACAAAAGGAGTAAATGAACACTTTTGCAAAGCTGCTAATGGAAGGAAATTAAACTTACTATTCATTTTTTCCAGAAACACAAATTAAACTCATAAAATATATCAAAGGACTGTCAAAGTTGCCATAAAAATACTCATTATCCAGCAAAATACAAAAGCTTCTTTTCTAAATATTTTCAATGGGAAGCAAATAAATGTCGATTCCCTATTTAGAGTTTTTGTACAAAAAGAATAGAGCAAAAAGAATTACTTAAAAAAATATTTCAAAAGATATTTTTATGGTTAGACAAGAGCTGCACGGACCACTCTAAACCCTTTCACTGAATTAAGATTGGAAACCACTTGTTTGAAGCATATCATGTTTCTTCCATATCGATGCTGTAGTCAGTACGAGCAAAAAATATAATTTTTAATTGTATTGATCGATGTCTTAGTGCATATATGTGATAAGTGACAGTTCACTTATTCTTCAGAACAGGCACTTGAAAGTATGCATCTTTTTGATAATGAATGCAAAACGATAATTACCATGGGTCTCTTTCTATCAATTAAAATAATCATTTTCACTTACCGCAATTAGGTGCTACAGGGTGTTTAAGAATTATCATTCAACTTTGGCACGCAATAAAACCTAAAAGCAACAAAATAGCTAAATTATGTTGCTTGTACATGTAACATCAACTCATGAAGTTTTATTTGTACGCAGTTTTTTTCTCAAAAACTATTAATGAACAATTAGGCGCACCATTAAAGCCGCAATAAAGCATCAACGCATTGAGCTTTCTCCTTAGGATGGATGTATGAAAATTATCTTTACAACGTTGACACGCAATAAAATCTAAAGGAAATAAAATATATAAGTTATGTTGCTTGTACATCTAACAGTAACACATAAAGTTTTATTTATAAACATTTTATAAGGTTTTTTTTAACTGCGTACAATACTATTACATGTACAAGCATCATAACTTAGCTATCTTGTTTCTTTTAGGTTTTATTGCGTGTCAAAGTTTGTTAAGATAATGACTTAAACTCCCTGTATATTAATTATTCTTTGAGGATTCAAATGACCTCTTACGTTAACATTCAAGATATTTCAAATTTCAGTCCGTGCACTAAGATATCGATATATTGATTGCTAAATACAGGTAACGCTTTTCTACAAAACTGACTTGTCTAAATTTCGAGAAAAATTTATTTAAGAGTACTTTTTATTCTACTCCATGCAGGTTAAAAATATACCTTTATGTTATTTCTATTGAGTTCCATCAAGAACAGCAGACATAGCCTCGCTTTTCCTTTATTCCCAATTATTATTTGACGCCTTCAGATAAAGAAGCTAAAAGGAAATGTGTAGTTTTTGCATCGCATCCTCGTTTATTTCAGGAAGTAATTCGTGTCTCCAGCAAGTTAATTTTCTGTATATATGTTTGTTAAGACAACTAGGCGAGAGACACTAGCGAGCAAACTAATAGAAATGAAATGTTGGAATATGAGATGACGGAAATAGTTTCATAATGAATTGTGATGGCCGTACGAATTGAATTTTGCTTTTGCATTAGTGCTTTTAAATTTGTTCGGATTGAAAGGCGTGTTCGTATCTTTCAAATAAACTCGTTATTATTATATTTTCGTTTTAAAATTCAATAAAACAACTCGATTTTGATTTTTGGCATTCAAAGTCATATTTTCACAAACTTAAAATTATTAAATTTGTTTTATTTAGGAATGAAATATAGTTAACTTTAAAAAATTTAATTATTTTAAAATGTAACCTTAATTCAGGGGAGTCGGAACCTCCTATAGATCCAATGTTAAATTGCAATTTTTCGATGTACCTTTTCTCGGAATGTGCTGTAGATACAAATTTTTTTCTGCGTAATCAAAATACATTTATTAATGTACTGAAATGATATCTCAAAGAAAAACGTCATAGCTTTTATTAATTTTTTTTTTAATGAAAATCGCTTCAATTGCGTTAAAAAAACCTTCTTTTAGCAGAGAAAGATTTTTAAAAAACAAAAATAAAACAATCATCTTTAAAAGTTTATTTCAGTATAATCTTAGGTAGCATATATACAAAAAATTACACATATGTAATTGAAAGTTTCCGTAAAAAAATACATCGAACAAAAAAAAACATTTGGAGAAAGATGAATTTGAAGAAGACATGTTAGCACATTAGAGCAGCATATATTTAATACGTTTTAGTACTTTCTAATAAGAGTAAAAATAAAAGTAATGTGTCATTTTAAAGATAATTAATTAGGGTATGAAAATATGTAAAAATCGCAAAAACGATATTTTGAAGAATTTTTAGTTACAATTACATAAAATACGTATTTATTCTCAGCGGTTATCAGACTGTGGTAAGAGTACCCTAAGGGGTATGTACCCTAAGGGGTATGTACCCTAAGGCGGTCCGGTTGGGGGTAAGCAAAAATAATAATAGTAATGTCGGAAAAAACTTAAAATTAAAAATAAACCTCACAAAAAAAGTCAGCATGAAACCTTCATCAAAATTGTCAAATTGAAGGTTTTTTGAAGGTTTTATAAAGGATATTGAAACAAAAAACTGCAGGTTTTTTTTGAAGTTTTTAATTTTCCTGCATGAAACCTTTAAAATATCTGCATTTTCCCTTCATGATTAAAAATTGAAGGTTTTTTGCAGGTTTTTATGAAGGTTTTGTGCAGCTTTTATGAAGAACATTGAAACAAAAACCTTTAATTTTATAGATCTTCAAAAAACTTGCAGTTTTCCTGCATAAAACCTTCAATTTCAAAATTTTGCTGAAGGTTTTATGCTGACTTTTTTTGCTGGGAATAATTGTAATAAATAAAATCTAAAATAAAAGCCAGTAATTGTCATCAGTTTGAGTCATTTTATTAATTTGCCATCTAACCAAAGAACAATACTGCCTAGTTAAATAAACTTTTTTTGCTTAGATGAATAAATGGGAAGGGTAATGAAAGAAGAGGGTACTCATAAATGACATTATTTATCAAGGGATACGTGAGAGAAAAGTTGAGAACCACTGCTGTTTCTGATTAAAATATTTGTTTTTCGTAACTAATTTTAATTAACTCCTCAGAATGCTTATTTTCTGTATATGAGGATGTATAACATTCTATAGTTTACTATTTAGCTTTAAGTTTGTAAATGTACACTGTTAAAAATTATTACGATCTTGCACCAAACTTTGGTACCCATTTAGCTGCAACCAACATTTGGTGCTTAGTTTCACCATTTTACTGTGCTACCATGGATGGTTTAGTGGTGATACGTTGTACCAAAACTCATAATGTTGCATAAAAATCAAAATACGTGTTTTCTTAGTATTGTAGTAGCGAAGCTGGCTTGGTTCTCGAAATTAGCCTGGTTATCGAAGTGGTGAGCTCGAAGAGTCGCGAGTTCGAGTATCGAAATTCCAACTGAAAATATGCCGTGTAGCGGAGACGGCCAGTTCAGATGTATCCTTGATATCCCTCTTGGTTGAAATTACGAGGCAGTGTTCCTAAGTATTTTATTTCACATAGATCTACAATCAGAGGTCATTTCGTGCAGATCTAGTGTGACGTTAATCAATGTTTTATAGCTATCCCAAGTGTGTGTTTAATATCACACATAAATAATATATACATAAGAAAATCAGATTAAAAACAATCTAATTAAGTTGTTTTTAATAGATAAAATATTTGTGGCCTTATAATGTGTTTCTTATTTTCCAAATGCCAAAAAAATCTGTTTTTTGACGATTGGCAATTGAATGGTGGTCGTTTTAACATAATTTAGCTTAAGGATATGTATCTTTACGTATCAGAATACAGATCATCTATTGAAGTGTCAGGTATGACATTTCTAAAAGATATCAAAGTATGTTTCATGTATGAGTGTTGTCAAAGTCTACGTTTCCCTATTCACATATTATTTCCTGCTACTGTTTCCTTCAGAAGATCTTTTAAAAAGATACATTGAAAAGATACTATATGATATATTTTACGCAAGTCGAAAAATATTCTTTTTTCTTTGGACTCCTTAATCTACATATAAAAATTAACTTTTGTAGAATGTGTGACAATTGAGCATAAAAAAGGTTGATACGTAAAAAAGTTTTTCAACAATTTTAAATTTATTTGTAAGATTCTTTATGCAAGCTAGCAGAATAATTAAAAGTTCAGATAAGATTTTCGCCAGCAATGTTATTAATATTATGAGTTAAGCATTCGGTTACCTACAATTGTCTTATTTTAGAATATTTTTGAAAAACTATTCTTATTCATAGGCCACTGTGTGTTCCTCCTTTAAGAACTGGTTTCATAATTTTTGAACGCTTTACATGAAGAGCGCACATGCAGAACCAAACATGTCAAAAACATATTTTAAATATGAAATAAGCATTGACTTTAAAAAAAAAGAATGTCCTCCATTCGTTTTGCAATTTTTTGTTTTATATTTCCAAGAATATCCCCTTTTATTTTAAAACTTGAAAATCTTTAGGTCTATTGAAATGCATGCATCTACGAAACGATTTAGCGATTTGCGATCAGACTGGCATATTTGTTTTTGTTTCGGTGCTCCTCACAGATTTAAACACGCACAGATTTCCTCTGCAGATTTAAATTAAATTGCTATTTGGGAAATTAATTTATTGCACTCGAAAAACTTTTCGCTAATGTATTTTTCCATGAATAATGAAAGTTGTTAAACTATAAAAAAAAAAATGCTGAATAAAAAAAATATGCAGAAACTCTTTTAGCTAGCGTGAGATTTTATAAGGGGATTTTTGTTAAAAGCCGAAATATCTTAATTAATATTCAACTTTTTCCATTGAATTAATTCTGAGTATTTCTTTGATATTACATTTTAATAAAGTTTTCAATAAGCTGGCAGAATAATTTCAGTCTAGCCGCGCACTACCAGCAATCACCTAGCAACTTTTTATCGTCTAAAAAATCCCACGCTAAATGCTTTTGATTATTTAGTTGCATTCAACTCAAGACTACCAAATCTCAGATTCCTCAATCAACAAATTGAATTGTAGCGGATTCCTAAATATTAGCAATAACCGGTGATATACATACAACCAATACAAACCTAGCCGACAACACCTAAGTATAATAAATCATATTCAAATCCTCTTCGCTTAGACAACTTACTGTTTGTCTTCAGAGAACCGTTTACTCAAGCAACACAATAAAACCCCATTTGATGCAAATTGTCTTTCTTAATAGTCTTTCATTACAGTTTCGCCTTTAAAGCTGAATCCGAAAATAGCTTCTGTCCCTCTATCTTGACTTCAATTATAGGACAGTTGTCGGGGTAAAGCATGTTGGGGGTAGGGACCGACAGTTATTTAAAGTTTTTCGCTTTTTCCCCAACTCAGCGGAATCCTTCGAAAATAGTCACATCTCCCCCAGTTGGAAAAGAAATCATCCAGCAACACACAAAGGAACGGGCCTTATTTCTTATAGCATATTAGAAAAAACCACACTTTTTTTTGTCTTTGGTAGATGTCATTCCCTTAATAAACGCTGTCTTGGCTGAATGCTGGGTCTTCAGCATTGAGGTTTGGCTCTTTTATCGTGTATGCATTCGCCATGGAGGCACACTATGGGGTCTAGCGTTGGAGTCACTGCAGTCCGTCGAAAAAAAATTACCCCCTCCTCACAACATAACAAATATAGGACCGTGCCTCAGTAACGAATTTTAATTTAAACCCTAATAACTCTTATTACAAAACTAATAGATACCGTAATTAGAAAACTAATAGAAACCGTAATTAGAAAACTAATAAAAACCCTAATTAGAAAGCTAATAGAAACCCTAATTAGAAACCAAATAGAAACCGTAATTAGAAAACTAATAGAAACCCTAATTAGAGAACTAAAAGAAACTCTAATTAGAAAACTAATAGAAACTCTAATTAGAAAACTAATAGAAATCCTAATAATAAAACTAATAGAACCCCTAATTAGTAAACTAATAGAAACCGTAATTAGATAACTAATAGAAACGCTAATTAGAAAACTAATAGAAACCCTAAATAGAAACTAATAAAAATTTTAATTAGAAAACTAATAAAATCCTAATTAAAAAACTAATAGAAACCCTAATTAGAGAAGTAATAGAAACGTAATTAGAAATTAATAGAAACCATAATTTGAAAACTAATAGAAACTCTAATTACAAGACTAATAGAAACTCTCATTAGAAAACTAATGGAAACCCTAATTAGAAAACTAATAGAAACTCTAATTAGTTAACTAATAGAAATCCTAATAAGAAAACTAATAGAACACGTAATTAGAAAACTAATAAAAACCCTAATTAGAAAACTAAGAGAAACCTTCTTAAAAACTATAGACGTAAGTTAGGACAAACACTACTATCTTATATCTTAATTCTATGCATGTTACAACTAGTCCTTGAAACTGACAAAAGAAATCGCGGATAAATGCCTTAATTTTTTCCATATTAAATGCTCTTATTTACAATTTATTATATTTTTCATTCATCTTAATAAATATATAATTATATTTCACACGTTTATCATCATATCAATAAGTAACTCAATTGTATTGCATGAAAATGGTAACTTTTTTGGGGGGACATGGAAACAATGGTTAAAAAACGAATTCTATTAATAGTATCAAATAGAAAAAAAACTTTCAAGAACCGATAAATAATACTAGAAGTGGTGTTTCGTTCAATTTGCTGCATTTAAAATTTTTGTAACCGCAGATAGGATCTACCTTTTGACCTGGAAAATCTTTTTAGATCGCTAACACTGAAAATAAAATATTTATCTTTTCGGTAACGCTCCAACCCCCCCACCCCCACCCGCATTGCGGTCTTTTATCAAATAATTAAAGTCTATAAATAATGACTATTAAATATGAAAATCTTTATAAATAATGTAATGGAATATTATTTTTCATTCCCTTTTCCTATTCCTATCTGATAAGCTGTATTTCTATTTCATATTTTCCAAAATAATTGCCTTTTATAAAACTTCTCTATTTGAACTGAGCAATTAAAGGAAGTGAATTTCCTTATAACTCGGAGTAATCCTCAACTCTATGTATATTCAACCCAAACAATAAATTGACAACTAATCATTTTTAATTGCATGCAAATAACAAATGAACTCAAACAAAAAACCGACTACTCATAATTGTAACCTAATTAAAATCCTGGGAATTCCGAAAAGGAAACCAGTGAATTGAAACCTTCTCTCCCTCCACCAAAAAATAACGTCACGATCATTAGAAACTAAAAGATTTGACGCAAAGTGTGACGCTATCCTTGAAGACATCAATGAGTAGACAGATGTTTTCAAAACAAATAAAAAGGGCAGCTTCCCTATTTGCCCTCAAGGGACACAAGAAAAGCAGGTGGGATTCTGGACTCAGACTCTTTCCTAGTTCAGCTAGCGTTATACGTCTACGAGATTTTTATTATGGCTTTTGATACACCAACCGAGTCTAATGGAAGACAATGGGTGAGGATTGCTAAGTGAACTCGATTCATCAAGGGAAAATCCCTGGACGTTTTCAATATTTCGTTGGGCGCTCTGAATTGTCGCATCAAAATTTATTTTTAAGTTCAGCGAGATGCAACATGAAGTTATGGAATATTAGTCATTTGTATGTGACATGTTCTAATATTTAGTTATTAGTTTCTGTATTTAAATGAATATAAATGATGCATTGCAATAAGTGGTGTTAATAATTAAGAATAATACATCTTCTTTATCCTCATAACCCCTTCCTTTTAATGAACGCCACTGAAAATCCCAATTTGTTGAAAAATGTGTTTGTAATTTTTTTTAATTCGTTACACAACGACCTTTCATTATATTGTAACAACCATATTGTACTGGTGCCGTAATGGGTTGTTTTATAGAGAGCTTACTGTAGTTTAAAACTTTAGTAATGGATATTAGTTGTAAATATAATTATAAAAGTTTACATTATGTCCATTAGTTTAATATTCGAACGCCATTGAAAGTCCTATTTGGTTGATTAACTTGTATGACATTATTTTTTAACCCGTTACAACGACCTTTATAATATAATAACAACCAGCTCGTACTAGTGCCATTAAAGGTTGTTTTATCTAAAGTTTACAGTATTTGAAATTTGAGTAATGGATTTTATTTTTAATAAAATACTAAAAGTTTGCGTTGTGTCCGTTAATTTAATATTCGAACGCTATTGAAAGTCCCAATTGGTTAATTAACTTGTAAGTCATTATTTTTTAACCCGTTACAACGACCTTTCAGAATATAATAACAACCAGCTCTTACTAGTGCCATTAAAGGTTGTTTTATCTAAGGTTTACTGTATTTGAAACTTGTGTAATGGATTTTAGTGGCTTAATAAAATACTAGAAATTTGCATAGTGTCCATTAGTTTAACATTCAATACCTTTAAATTTATGGCGCAAACTAATATCGAAGTATTGAAATAAATAAAGTTACAAATAGTTTTGTTACACTATAGTAAGGATTGCAATCTTAATTTTAATAATATTCGAAAACAAAAATATACTAAGGCATACATAATTGATGGGGTAAATGGATGGAGGGTATGTACATTTCCTGTACTTGTGTATACGATTTTGTTTACCAATGTTTTCATTTACCTCAATCGCCCGGAATTGTATAACTTTAGATGAAGGTGAATTAATTGGATAAACAAATTTGAAGTACTATTAATATATCTTTAATAATGGCTAGCGTTTATTTTGATTTTTACACTGACATGTACTTAACCAACTAAATCTAGTTCAAAATGTGTGACCCTTTAAAATATAACAAGCTAACATAAATATAAAAGATAACAACAAAATATAACTAAATAAATAAAACCACACATTAAAAATTATAAATTTGTTGTGGTTTTGAAGTTAAAATTATTATATTTCACATCCGGCTTATTATAACCGTTTATTCGTGAACGGCCTATTTTAATATAAATACTATTTACATCTCATTACGATTACCCGGGCAAGAACATTTTTAAATAAACTAATTAAAGATTATCGTGCAAGCTTTCTTTAAACCCTAAATAGCGTTTTCTACCCAACAGAAAAACTGCACAACCCCCTTTTCCCTAGCAATTTTCTGCGGTTTTGTGATTGTAGACCGGCTGTGTCCAGGGCAGGTGTTATGCCAGACTAGAAAATTGTATGCGGTGTCCCAATAGCCTTTGCACATGGCGCTTTTTGGTTGCCTCACTTTTTCTATAGCTTTTATTATATTAAAGGTACTCTTGTATGACGTGGTTGTAGCAGGTCATTCATAGCAGCGCCATTAAAGCGAAGCTGAACTGTTTCTTTTTACGGGCTTGTATTTAACTCACTCTGTTGTTAAGGTGTCAAATCTTGTAACTATTTCCAGATGTCATGATTTAAACTTAAATTTTATAAGTAATCCACATTAATATACAATATGTAGGCTTACTAATAATTAATGGTGAAATTTAATTTTCTATTGAAATTTTAGAAAGTCCAAGGACCCAACCCGCGCGATTTGAAAAATATTACCACGTGCAATATGAAAGTACGCAATCTGCCATCTTTTTACAAGCAAAAGTTATCATGACGCTATTTTGAATTATTTCCACACTCAATTTGGTTTTTAGTATTAACATTCTTTACTAACACGTAGCAATTTGCGAAGTCTGCTAAAATGAAAATATAGTTTTTATACCTTTAGAATGACGATATTTTCAGAACGATATTCAAGTTTTAATCGATCCAGGGTGTATATCACACTTTTCAAACCTCAGGAAAGCGTGACGTATTTTTAAAATGGACCATACCGACCGATAATCATATTTTTCAAACACATTAATTAATTAATTCAATTAGAGGATTGTCACAGTAAAATTTTTTATATCGTAGACTAAAAGTTGACAGGATAAAAAGTTGATAGCCGAAAATATCCATTTATCAGAAAGATGTACTTAAAAAGTCTGTACTTAAAAAGCCTCAGAGCCAGACGAGCCTAAGCCCAAATTTGGCGATTTTTGTTTTATTGCAGATTATGTCTTAAAAGTTCGTTTTCTATCAAATCAAACCATCAAAATTCACTCAAAAATTATTTTCGAACCTTTAGCAAGAGCTATAAAAGCACTAGTCCAGTGCTTTGCAATTAGAATAGGATTAAGTTTTTCACCTCTCCTGCAAAGTTGCCCAAATGTCACTTAGGTTCGTCTGAGGTACAAAAGTTTTAGTAGACAGAAAGTATTTGTGTATTTTTAAAAAGTATACTTGGTTGGCGATTTACTTTGATTCTTCTAAAATACTAGAAAGGTTCTGGTTGATGATGGCACATAACTGTATTTATTTAAAACGAAAAAAAAATGATTTCGACGAGTTTTAAATAAATGTTCTCGTTACTTTAGTAAAGATTAGCCTGAAATGTCTACACATCAGACATGAGAAATACATATTCGAATTCACCCTTTAAAACTGATAAATCAATATGTCTTAAAAGTTCTTTTCTTAAGTTCTTTGATAAATCAATATGTCTTAAAAGTTCTTCTAAAATAAAATAACGATAATAATAAACAACCCTCAAGGGTTGTTTTTTCCTAAATTGAACATTAATATTATTAATTAGTATACAAAAAATCATGTTATTTTTTCCCTTTAATTTCATACCATGTACACCTATTCCAAATTCACCAAGCGATAATCACGAGCTTGCGTTGCCCAAAGCTCCGCAAATTATGCACTAATCAATCAACCGATATAAATGTATCTGAACCAACCCAATATGCAGCCCATTTATCGAATCAAAACAATTACACGTCCATAATGGGCTCGTTCTTCCAATTCATTTCCAGAAAGAAACGCAGTGAAAGCCACTAACACCCTATTACAAAGTAAGACCTGTAATTCAAGAGTGGTCATTTCTTGATTACAGTCATTGAACTGGTTTCGGGTCCCGTTCTTCCCTTTTGTTATTCATCAATAACGGAAGAAGAGTGCAATCAGGTTTGCATGTAATTACCAGATGCATTTCTTTCTTGAGTTCTTTAGCTGGTTGTACTGACACGTCCATAGTTTGCGGATACTTGCTTCGATTCCTGTATGGGTGGTGGGAATTGTCAAAAAGGAAGGGAATCTGCGCGTACCAGGAAATATTGGGATCGTCAAATAGCGCTTAGAAGCGGGTGGAGTTGTTTTGGGTGGTTGCTTTTTGGTTTAATTCCACCAAGATCATTTATATCTTTCTACCCAGTGGTAATGATGTAATAACATTAAAAGCTAAATGATAGTGCGATTTTCCAGTTTATCTGTCAAGGCAGTAGTTAGTCGCCTTTGCTTAACAATTCCACAGAAATTTTTTTACAACTTTAATACTCAACAACATTTTACAACATTGATACCCAACAATTTTTTAAAACATTGATACTGAATAACGTTTTACAACATAACATTGATATTCAGCAATTTTTTAAAACATTGACACTCAACATTATTTAACAACATTAATACTCAACAACGTTTTACAACATTAATACCCAATTTTTTAAAACGTTGATACTCAACAACTTTTTTTTGTCGCTAGCTCGCTACTTCAAAACATATTATTATTTTTGTCATCCAGAAGCACAAAAGAAAAGAAGGTAACGGCTCTGAAACCAAGTTGCCAACGCCAAGTTGTTAAATCGCAAAGAGTTAAGACAACTTAAATGTAAAATTCTGGACAAATATAATCTTCCTGAACGTTTGAAGAAACATCAATCCTAAAAACTTTAGAAATATATTAAAGGCTAATCTAATTTACTCAACATTCATACACAGTCAAGTCTAATTAAATTACTTTAACAAGTCTCTCTTTTCGTCAAAAAATATTTTAAACCTACTTCAAAAATAGTTATATTACTTTGAAATCTTTCCCAATTAGGTAGCAGTTCAAAAAATAATTACATATACTGAAAATGTCCATTACAACACTTGACTAACACTCTTCATCGATAACGATCACCTATATAAAAATATCAGATCAAGTCTACGTAGATCCAACCACAATCTGTCATAATTTGTCTTCTATATCAGGCACCTGTAAAAGGCTATTACTGATGCATTTTATGTTCATTTCTGATTGCGATTATGTCATGATTTTATTCCCAAGTTTCCTTATTACGAATGTTTTAATAATTGTGTGGGTTGGGAAGTGTGTCAACCTTAGATTTGCACCGATTGATAATTTCGTCGTAGTTTATGTCATTGGGGTTATCATTTTTGAGTAATTAGAAAATTATATGATATGCTCTTTCCAAAACTGTACTTTTAACCTCAAGGTTAAGGAAGCTATAAAATATAATTTGCTGATAACGACGATATTTAAATGCCTACGCACACTCTTAAGCTTTGTGCTATATGAAAGTATCGTTCTTCACAAGACGAAATGCCGCAAATGTTAAAATTTAAATGTTGAGTTTTCTTCGTAATTATAATATTCGTCTTGGTGCGTAGCACATTACGTTGAAAATGCGTATTTGTATTGGATTCTGTAAATGTATATTGGATTCTAAACCTACTAATTTATTTTGAAATGTCGAAACGCTAGTACTGTGCTTAGTACATCCACTTATGCGTTTTCTATTGCGATTTTTTGCATTTTTCGTGAGCAAATGAGATGGGGGGAAACTTCATTATCATAGAAAACATTGTTAAGTTTTCTCCAAGGGCGGCTTAGAATATAAACGACACAAGCAGCCCCTTGGGGCGCCGGACTAAGGAGGGAGACATTGTATTAAAAAAAATATATATAAATGAATTTTCATTTGGAAATTCGTCGTGAACATTGAACGATTTTCTAAGTTTATATTTATAATTAAATTATATATTTTTTAATTAAATTAGCTACGTTGAGATTTATTCATTACTTTATATCTTCCTGTATATTACTGTATAGAGCTCATGTAGTTTTAATTTTGTTTTATTATCTGAGCGCATTATTGACCCTCTAAACCGATGATTTCTTCCCCATTTTCTACTTCAGTGAAATCAACATAGGTTGTTTTTAGTGGACAATATTATAAAACTCTAATATTAAAAAATATGACCCTAGTTGAAAAATCGTCTTAAAAATTATTTGTGCAAATTGGAGAACAAAATTCATGTCCGCTTGTGTTACAAAAATTCCTTGAACCGTCCCTGGTTTTCGCTAACATCTGACTAAGTCGCGTCAAAAATGCCTGTATGAAAAGCCTTTTATTTCTGCACCACTACAAACCCTTATATTTAAAGATGAATAATCTATATTGCAATTTACGCATCTCTATCTGAATAATGAACCTTTAACATTAAACAAACCTCCAAAGAAAATTATTGCGATTAAATCGAAATATTCATGAAACGGTATTTATTTGGTTCTTCAAAGCACGGCCTTTGACGGATTGTGAAAAATCATTGTTGGTAAGTTTCCCGGAGTTGAAAAGAAATTAGTTGGTTGATTGAAATAACGTCGCACTAGATCTACACAATGGCCTATTGGTAACGGTCCGGGGAGTATCCCGTAGAAAATGACTCACTCTCAGAAATAACATTATCATTATTCAGCAATCGTCAAGGCTACTTTTGTCCATTTTGACAATAGTTTCAACATTGAATCACTTAACTTTTGACGAAACAAAAATCTTCTAATTCTTAACGAAAGTAATAGATTCATTAAAGGTAGTATCAGCTCAATTTTGATTTTTATATGTATATTACCACAGTCGGAAAAGCTTTGCTGGCACTGTCGTTAGCGCGCCTGACTTTGGACCAGGATATACGTGGCTCGAGATAAGCCGTCCAGTTTTATTTAAAATCAACCTCATTTTTGACAAAATAAATTTCGTGAAAACATCGACAAAATGAATGTCATCAGTTTTAACGAAATGTTTAATCGGGGCATTAGCACGCGTCTGGTTCGTCAAAAATGACTTTTTCTTCAAAAATGAGCACGCATTTTTAACAGTTGCTGGAGAGAAATTTTGAGCCAATGTCAGATAAAGGCAACAAAAATCTTTAAGAAAATGTAACTATTTATTATGGTGATTTATCTAACGTTCGAGGTTTGCTCGACGCGACCTTATATTTTTACCTTTTCAATAAACAAGAATGGCTATTCTTAAACGGGACTACCCGTACATGACATTTTTTAAGACCCAAAGAATTAAAGGAATTTTGCGGATTTTTTAAGACAGCAGAATTCCGTAAAGCACTGACATTGTTACGTCAACGAGATGTCCATAAACAATTGTTCTGTCTGGACGGAATTTATGTCTTTCCGACCCACTCGCGCGTCGTCTGTTGACAGCAAAGGGTTGTAATTTTCTCTAGGCGCTGAAAATCGCAAACATTGCCGATAACGGACCTGTTTACTGCGAGGTCATGGCAAGAGATGGGCCTTGAATTCTACGCAGCAGAAGCGCATCATCGGGTAGGGGGAAGAAGAAATTGATTATCATTCTGTTCAACGCTTCCTGTTGCTGCCGATTCCTGCGCTTTTGCGACTCCTTTGTCTCTTTCCACGTGAGGTCCGAAACCGAGGACCAGGCATAGAGTAATGATACAAATAGAGGAATAAAAATGTAGATTTCCGTGTGTGGATCATTGAAACCACGTGATTTGTGGAAATGCCAATTCACTCATGCGCCAATATTACTTGGCAGGCTTTGGCGACTTTCAGAACTAAGCGAGATCGAAGTGTTGTAATATGGTTTTGTGTTTAATTTTGTATTTAAATATCGTTTTTTTAACGAGTGGCACAATTTGAGGGAGTTTAACAGATATATTAAAGATATTTTTCTTACTTTGTACTTTTGAAATAATTGCGTTATGTTTTTATGTAAAAAATTTACCATATGCGAAGTTCTTTCAATTGTTATTTTGTATAGTTCAATAAGAAAATATGAACAATAAAACTGGAGAAATATAAAGAGTTTCGTTTTTTCGAGTATTGAACACAAAGAAAATGATATTTTCGTTTCGTCAATGAAGAGGAAATATTTAGCGCAAATTGTTTGAAAATAAGTACATACCTACATGTATGTTAAGAAGTTGAATACGGACAAAACGCCTTATCATCAAAAAGAAGAAAGTGCACCAAATTTGGAACTCCTGCAGATGTCTGAACGCCAAATGTGGCAGCGCCAAAACCGCGTGATGTTGGTTCTCTTTTTCGATGTGGACACCGCGGCCTTACGAGAGCCTGGCTTTGAAGGCGCTCTCTATTTAATATAACAACTCTCTGGGACCAGGCCCGTCGCACCAGGGAAGTCCGACCCCCCCCCCCCCCCCCCCCCCCAATAATCTGGAAACCCTGAAAGTTGGGAATTTCAACTTCTGAAAAAAAACCGAGTTGGGAAAATTTTATGCTTGAAGAAAATTAATATTATTAACAAATGAAAGCTAGTGAAGAATAGAAATTGCCCAACTTGTAAGATTACATTTCAATTAGACCTCAGAACGGAGATATGGTATTGGAATATGGGTGTAACAAATCAATGCTTGTGAGAGAACTGTTTAATATTACCTAAAATATATGAAAAATGTCGATAACTTGGAACTGGGAATTTTCTGCACTGTTCAGTTGGGAATTTCGAATGGTTGAGTTGAGAATTTCAAATCGTTAAATTGGACAATTTCTTGTTTCAACCCCCCAAAATATTTTTGGTGTAACGGCAATGCCGAGGACCGTCGCTAATAGCCACTGTACAGCTCTACTGCGAAGTTTTTTTAACCAACCAACCTAAAACGAGGAAATGTCTGAAAATGACGTTCCGTCAGTATCTTGTGATCGTGGATAAATATAAGAGCGGTTATTTCTTATTCTCAATAAGAAAATTGGTTTTTGTATTGTTGGGTTTTTGATAACTGGACAAACTAAAACGGATTATATCTATGTTTAAATTTAATTATTTCAGCATTTGGTAGCATTATTAAACACAATACAACTAACCCTGTTCAAACATATGACAACCCATAAGTTTTCATAAATACAAGTTCGTAATTGACTTTATTACTTCGCTTTATTACTGCGATACGAAATGTTCAAAATTGGAAACTCCAATAATTTCTTGACTTATCAAAATCTAAACAAGGAAAATATTTATCTTAGTTGAAGTAAAAAATGAGGAAATTTTGTTTTTAATTAGTTAATAACCGTATAAAATTTTGTGATTTTATAAATCTTATGAGGAATTACAAAGAAGAAGAAAAATAATCAAAATTCTTCTCCGATGTAATCATATTTATTGATGTTCTTTTTAAAAAACAATTTTTTTTTTTTTTTACAAGTTCGTCGTTTCTATCTTACTCCATTCAATAAAATCTGTAGCGTAATAATTTGTAATTGAAAAGTGGAAGTTTCATGGTCAATTTATAATAAGATAATCACGAGTTTTCTCTTATTAATCTTTTAAAACATAATTTTATTCACTTCCCAAATGATTTTTTTTTTCACTTATCTTTTAAAATAACTTTTTAAAGCCTTCTTTTAGACTTTTACAATAGAAAATGTTACGCGTCATAGGCATCGACTCAAATTCTACATTTTTAACTTAAAATAAATTCATATTTTATTTTTAAAAATCTATTAAAAAATGAAAATAAAGATTTGAAAATAAAAAATATCAATAGCTTACATATGAAATTAAAATAAATGAGGTAATAAAAAATAAGAATATAAAGAAACATTAACTAAATTCATGGTTTACTTGATACAATTACATACGCATTGCAGCAATACGCAGAAAAGCATACACTTTGTTACTACCTTATTAATTTTAGTTCATATTGAAATAGAACATGATGTAACGGACATTTCACATTTATCTCAATTAGCGAGAAAATGTTCGATGACAAAATATTTATTCGCCCTATTTCCTTTGCTCTTTACAATAGTAATTCCTTGTACAATAATAATCTCCTTCTTTTGTTTCCTTCAATCATATTTCATATCGAATCGTAATTCACATTTGAACTCGCTTGACCCAATAGTTTTTGTCATAGAGGTCGATGCAGGGGAAAACTTCGATTTTAACAATCCTAATTATGTTCCAGTTCCCATCTTAGGTCCTTTTCTTACAGATGTGACTGGGAAAATCTTTCGTTCATATTTGTAGAGTTTTAGAGATAATGAGCATGATTTAAATAAACAACTTTCATTTCGTGGATAATTGGCAAAAATTGAAATGTATAATCTGTGTAAATTTCAAATCGGTCACCTTTTCGTTTCTGAGATATGGGACAAACGGACACAAAAGCGTTGCTAATAGGGTTCCGTAGTCTAGGTACTGAACCCTAAAAATTTTATTACCCTATATTAAATAGTAACCAAAGTAGGGGTTCTGCAGTCTAAGGTTCGGAACCCTAAAAAATGTATTACCCTACATTAAATAATAACCAAAATAGGGGTCCCGTAGTCTAGGTACGTGTTACGCTTTATAGTGTTACAGAAACCACAACCAGTTGTAAATTTCAAAACGGTCACCTTTTTCATTCCTGAGATATGGGACAAACGTACACAAAAGCGTTGCTAATAGTGTTCTGCAGTCTAGGTACGAAACCCTAAATAAATGTATTACCCTACATTAAATAGTAATCAAAATAGGAGTTCCGTAGTGTAGGTACGAAACCCTTGAAACCCTATATTATATAGGAATTATGTAGTGGTGCCTTAGTCTAGGTACGGAACCCTAAAAAAAGGAATAGTTTTTATGTCATAGAGGTTGATATAGGGAAAAACTTCGATTTTAACAATCCTAATTATGTTCCAGTTACCATAGTTCCTTTTCTTACAAATGCGACTGGGAATACAAATATGAAAGAAATCTTTCTTTCATATTTGTAGAGTAGGAGAGATAATGAGCGTGATTTAAATAAACAACTTTCATTTCGTGGGTGATTGGTAAAAATTGAAATATATTATCTGCGTGAATTTCAAATCGGTCACCTTTTTCGTTTCTGAGATATGGGGCAAACGGACACAAAAGCGTTGCTAATATAAATATTACGCGTTATATTGTTACAGAAACCACAACCAGTTGAAGTAGATGTTTATTGCTCTGTTCTCAAACGTGAGTGACACTTCCTGAAATTGGACTTTGATTTGGAACTCTTTTCAAGTCTAAACGATTCGCTATTATATCATATATAGTAGATAATGCAATGCCATACATGCACCAGGGCCAGATATATGCATAGGCTACATAGGCTGCATCCTAGAGGCACATGCCACACACCAAAAACAACCCCAGGGTCATTTAGAAAGACGATAATCCAAATCCTAATGAAAATAGTATACTAAATATTTTTATGATGGAGAAAAATTCTATTTTTCTTAACAGATTTGTACAGTGTAAATATACCTTAATATTTTTATGTTCTTTAAAAAATATATATAATTAATTTGTGATCAATACAATGGTATTCTTTTTTAAATCATTTGTTTTTATTTTCTAACGTTTCTATTTTGCTTAGAGCCATTTGAGGATAATACAAAGACGAGTGCAATATTTTGTTGTCACATTCATAGATTCCAGAATGTCATTGCACCTTGAGAGTCCTTGACACCGTAGACATTCTGTAACATAGTATTGGAAATTTACAAAAAACAGTGTATCCCAATTTCATATATACACTTACAAATTATTTAATTTGCAGTTCTGGAATATATATTTTTCAAAATAATTTTGACAGGGAGAACCCCCCCCCCCCCCCCCTCTTCCCTCTGTAGTTGGCGGGCCCACACCACATATTCAGCCTAGGGGCCCGCTAACTCTATTTCCGCCTCTGACATGCACTATAGCATTATTCCTAAAAATGCCGTATATTTATTTTTCAAGTGAGCCTTTCTATCCTTCCACTACGTTAAGGTTTATTTTACGCGCACATTCACAACGCGCGTCTTTTTTACACTCATAACTGAACTTGGACAGAATAAGGATTTTCCAGTGAAAGCTTCTACGCGAACTATTTTTCGCAAACCAATATTCTGTTCAAGACTTCTACAGAAATGCTCGTTTTAAAATTCCATGTAAAAGGAATCTAAGGGCCATGCTATAAGAACATTATAAACGCTCGTTAACTTTTAAAAATCCTCTCTGATTGGTGAATACAAACCGCGTGATTTGTACTGACCAATTAGATATCCATTTTCAAAAACCAACGCGCGTTAAAAGCGTCCGTGTATAATGCACAAATAACTCGTTTGTGTTTGGGTCAATTGCCCCGTATCGTAATTGCCACTTGACGAATGCAAAACAATCCCTACAATCGCCTTAAATATGCAAACAAAGGCGGACATATCGCAATCTTTTCCAAGTTTGTAGATTGTGAGCGAGAAAAAGTTTCAATTCCAATTGATTGAGAAACAAACCACACGCTTTTTTCTATCTCAAGAACAAGAGACGTAAAGTTTACCGATTATTTATCGATAGTAATGTTGGTTTTATAAGTAGATCGGGAATGTTAAATAGGGCAGAATCAGTTTATAAATGAACAATAAGGAATCGGAGAAGGTATCTTCTACTTGATGTTTAATTGATCTATACCATTATTTAATATGTATGGATAGATAAGTAGTGTGTGTTTGAGATATAGAATACACTCCTTAAATTATTCAGATTAACCCTTGCGCAGTTAAGAAGATTGTAGCTTCCCAGTGAATGTAATATTAATTATCATACCGAATTACCAGAAGTCCAGCAGTTAATTTATGAAGGGTTTATGTAGTGGAGTTTATGTGAGGATAGATTTATGTAGATTACAGGGATGTTTAAACTTAGAAGCTTGGATTAATAATTTATTATAAATCGGTCGTTCTTAGTGGTTTTTGCTTCATGCGCACTTTTCAAAGTGTGACTTTTTTGTGTGAAAAGTTGCTGCAGTATTTTGGTAATGAATGTAACATTGTCAACATGCAATAACAATTCTTAAAAAGCCTTTGGGTTAATTTCCGAAACTTTCCTACTATCTCGTTTTAGCGGCTTTTTGTTAAATCAAACAAAACCTCATAAATATAAATTAGAACACCGGGTACGTTTATCTTGTATTTATACGTAATTAAAAGTGTTTTAACACATGTTCATTTAACTTTATGGTAAATTGAAATAAATACACAAAAGTAATAAAAAAGGAGCTGATTGAAATTGTTCACTATACATTAAAACATTTAATAAAGTGCATTAGGATTTTTTATAAAATAACACAAAACAAGTTGTTGTTCGATTATCTACAAATCGAAAGTCATACACATCATCAAACGTAAATACATTTAAAGAATGGCATAAATATTACAGGAGAAAATAAACTATTGATGAGCACGTCTAAGAAAATTAAAATAGAAAAATTCAAATATATAGAAACTTTTTTTCGGACCTATAAAAATTTTATTATGAAAATATAAGAGGACTACATCAATATTAAATTGTAATTTGTTTTTCGTTTACGATTATTAAGGAGGCCTGTTTGAGGTACTCTTACTCCTGATCTGTAGAATGTTAGCGGCCACATAAAGCAGACAAATAATGTCCATAATAAAATATGAAAAAAACTTTTTGATTATTAAATAACTCATCAAAAGAGAAACTATGTATTAAAGGAACTTCTGTAATAACATAAAGACAAATCAATACAATAAGTTTAGTTATTGAGATAAGACCTTTAATTCTAAAACTTCATGAATTAATTTTCCGAAAAGAACATGCACCCTTTATTGAAACAGTTGCTCCATGAACAATTTGCAAATCAAAAACATAATTCCATCAAACACAATATAAATTCCATTTGCAAATTCGACCTCACGCAGTTGGCATTTCCACACGAGAGCTCACCATAGAGACCGCCGCCAGCAGGCAGAGCAAAGGAAAAGTAAAAAATGCAGACATTAAAATAAACATGCATCAAATATGACGATCAATCTTTTCATCAGCACGCTTGAACCTAACAGTTAGCATTCTTGTTCAAACTAGCTTCATAACGCGTATGCTTTTTTCCCCTTTGCTTCTTGATCTGCTTTTTGCTTTTCGGTGAGGCAAGGTATTGCCTTGAATCATGCTGCTTGGAAGTGCCGGTATGCTGAAGAGGGGTCCTTGACCGCCCAACTTTTGGGTAGATTTAGTACTTGCCCTTTTGTGTCACTTTGTAGACCCACAGGTCGTCAAGGACATGGATATTTAAAAAGTGACGGTCAAGAAGATACGATGTCTGAACCTGATCTGGAAATCAGTACGTTCGGCGGAGAAGTTCAAGTGATTGATGCCAATTAACTTGCGTAATTGATTATTTCTTGGTGTAATTGATTTTATGGAACTTTTTATTTTTAACTCTATAGAGCAACTCTCGTTTTAACTATGATAAGGTGAAGTTATTTAGATTATGTCAGTGGCTCATTTTTAAAGATTGATGGCATTGGGATAAAATGACGAAAATGATGTTAAGATATTCTGAGTTTATGAAGATTTACATTGTTTTGTATGTTGGAGCATGTTAGACAATTCTAAATATTTTAATTATTTGCAACTCTCGACAAAATCAAAAGAGATACAATAATGTATGAAGTTATTTAAGATAGAGTAGAAGAGGTGTAAATTAGAAAACCATTTTTATAAAGTAAATTCTTAAAACAAATTATATATTCCTTCGTTTTATTTATATAAATTAAAGTTGATGCTTTTTGTATAGTTCATTTCACACTAAGTCAAATTTAAAACATAAAACTATATAAATATACATTGGTAAATATTTCTAAGGGCATTTTCAATTTTTCCCAAAAATTCATAACAAACCTTGTTTGAGATGGAAGTTTGGCCTCTTTTGCAAAACCGAAATTTGATGAATATCTGAAATTCTCAAATGTGATAACAGGACATCTTTACAAACCTCTATTCTAGTCAAATGTACAATGCTATTTTAATTTTGTGCTTAATTAAGTATAGCTTTTGAGATTGTGAACTGAAAAACACTTATTCAAATATACATTAATTGGCCCAAATCTTCTGAAATTTAAAAACTACTGCACTTTTGTAAATTTTGAAACAAATTCAATAGCCTATTTTAAAATGTAATTTAAGAACTATTTTGACATGACGAAAATTCATTTTAATTCAAATCATTGCATGTATAGTGAACATATATAGTGAACGTTGTCAATTTATAAATAAAATATTCAATCAAACGTATATTTTTAAAAAAAATCTATATCTTAATTACATTCAAATTGAAGCGTTGTTGTAAAAGAACGCCGGTTTCCTGGAAAAATATTTAGCTTTGAAAACCTGTTCTAGTTTCTTAGAATTTAATTTAAACGTATTGTAAATTCCACTTACTATACATGGGCGTAATATAACGCCATTGTCAAAATAATTGGTTAAATAAATCAAGAAAGTTGCTATCTTTTAATTTTAATACTCGAATTTTCTATAATATTTGTGTCAAACAACGTGAGATATTTTACCCAAAGTTAACCATTTCCCTTTGTATTTCAAATTTAACCTTAAAAAGTCCCAATTCCTCAGAGTTGAATGAATGGAATGGTGGAATTCCGTTTTTCCTGTCGTGCAACTTTAGGGCCCACGCCCATCTTTTGAACCCCTGGATACATCTCCAGGCATTTTATTTAAATTTTCCTTCTTCATTTGCTTGATCCCCCTTTCTCGACATCTTTCATTGAGAAAAGGAGTGGCTCAACCCGTTTCTTTACGGATTTTATTTCTTGATTACCCTACATCTCCACTTGGGATGCACAATTGGCGATTCATCTGCCTATTGCAAAGTGTAAGTGGTGCTTAACTTGAATGTCTATACAGCAGGGTTGTCTTAAAATAAAAACGGATATAAATTTTCGTGCCTGTTTAACTAGCATAAAATGTTTGCGTAAATAACGGTCTCCAAATTAAATTAGAAATATTAATCTGTATCTATACTTCTAATTGTAATTTGTGAAAATTATCATTTATACACATCTCTACAGGACGAGCTTTGTGTGATAAAGTATCTTTTATCTAAGTATACCAAATAAAATAAACGAATCAACTTTGAATATATAAGTAGCCCAGGCACTATGATCCTCAAATATTCATTATGATAACATTCTTAAACCCTGATGGATAATCGAAGATTTACTGTTTTCTTTCCCTTGACCTCTCTGTCGGATAATCGGAGCTGTGGTGTACATATGTACATAAGCTCTTGAACTCGACCTCGGACAAATAATTTTCCTTTTTCATGATATGTTTTAACAGTTGACGAATAATCGCATATCTGCATCTCTAACCTCCTGTGTATCAACCTTCTACCGGATAACCGAAGCTATAAGGTGCTCACGCCCGTAGTCTCAACCCCTTGACAGATAATCGAAACTTTACAGTTCTCACCATTAAATGATGTTTCTTTCCCATCAAAACATATTCATGTTATCAGTCTTAACATTTGACGGATAATTGAAGCTCTGCATCTCTAAACCCAATGAGTATCAACCTTTTATCGGATAACCCAAGCTCTAATGTGCTCATGCCCGTAGTTTCAACCCCTTGACAGATAATCGAAACTTTACCTTACTCACCGTTTTGTGATGTTTATTTCTCATCAAAACAATTGGCGATGCGACTTGGCGAAAATCACTATCTAAATGGACGGCAACCATTACTCTCAACCAGTTCATTGTCCACTTGTTACCACTTAGTTTTGGTTTTTGTTAGCAGTGTGTCAAGTTCTTGGTCACGCAGTTGTTGAACGGTGAGCGAAGGGTGGGGCTACTTCTTTCTAGAACGACGGTTTCTACAACACGTTGTTAACATTTTAAAAACCCATTTTGTTTCCTGTCCCTTTAGCTACGTTATTGATGGCACTTTGTTGTTTTGTTTTTGATTTGCGGCAGTAACGTAATAACCTTTTTTTGACGTCCGTCTATTGGCTTTATCCCATGTTTGATTTAGGATGGTTTGTATCCTGGACTTGGGATGCCAAAAACGGGTTCTTTAAATTAGATCACGATCTTAGAAGGGATATTAGCTCCTCATCATCTTAAATCATTGTTCAATTGCGATTTTTATATCCCTTTCTTTCGTCTTAAAGTATTGTTAGAAAATAATTTCAGGAATGTTTGTGGAATTTCTCCATGTTTTGAATCACGGTAAATTCTATAAATGTTCCAGATTATTTTACTTCTAATTGATTATATTTTCACTTCATTTCTCGATGTTACACACATGCAGGTTTTTTTATTAACTATCAACACGTTATTTTTAAAGAAATTATAAGTTGAAGACAATTTCTTTTTCATATGCTTTTTAATATTTTCAAGCATCTATCCAAATTGTGCGTAGACGATTTTATGCTATTTAAAATAAGCTTGCTATTGATATTAATATTTAAACATTTTTTAATTTTTATTTTATATATATAAAATTAAGACATATATAGATTATTCTACTAATACAAAGCCATACTCCAAGATAGATTTTTTAGTCATATTACTTTTTAGCATTGGAAAAATAGACAAAATTGCAATTTCTATATATACCTACACGACAAATCTGATTTAAATTTCGAATTTATTTCGTTATTGATTATTATTATTCGAATTATTATTATTCGAATTTTATGTCACGGTCGAGCGACGAACACAAAATTAATATCACAACTGTTTCCCTTTTTTTCTTTGAAACACGAAAACCTCAAAAACGGATAAAAACAGTTCACATGCTTTTTTCCGAGTTCCCATCTTTGTTTTTATTGATTAAAAAGATTAAAACTCAACACGACGACAACAATCTTCCCGCATCCCATAATTTCAACCACCAACATTCGCATTCTCCTGTGATCAAAGCAATCATTTCGATAAAAATCGAATCATTTTTAAACAATTTCTTCCCCTATCTCTGCAGGAATCTTCCAGACTCCTCTTTGCGATGTAAAATAAGTAAGGGCTCGGGCGGAATGGACGCCTAAATGGGGCATCGGAAGAATTTAAAGAATTTTCTTCCTAAATACTTCCAGGGGAAAAGCGTCCTTCAAAACTATTCCCCTCTTAAAGGTCAGATAGAGTGAAATCCTATTCCATAAATCATTCCTTATGAATCAGTGGCGGTTATGAAAATTTAAGTCGGAATATATAAGGGTATGTCAAAGTTAAGGGGGTCCGATACCTTCGACATTTTTTTCTTTATTTTTATACTTGTACAATCCAATTTTTTTTCACTTTCTAAATATGCATAAAAAACCATTTTAAGACGCTCAATTTTTTTTTTAAATTGCACATTTATTTTTAAATTAAAATTTTAGTAATTTTTTTAACAATTTTAAAATTCCTACTCCTTTTTTGTTGTTCAATATTTTGAAGCAATTTTTTTTATTTAAGATCTTGAATAATATGTAAATAGATGTATGCATTCAAATTTTGATTCAGATACATCACTTTAAAAAAATAAAATATATTAGAAATTTTTGAAAAAAAATTGACGAGAAAAAATAAAATTCCATTTTAAGTGGTTTTAAAAAACAAATTATGGTAAAAAAAGGAAATCTGAATGCATACATCTATTTAAAATATATTTATCTTGCTATACACACAAAAATTATGATTTTAAGTATAATAGTAAAAAAGCCTTAGCATTTTTAGTGTTCATTAAATTTCAAAACCACGAACAGAGATATTTGCTTTTAAAGTTTACATATGATACAACTATGTTATAGGAACACATCATTAAAACATTCATAACTAAAAAAGTAATAGGAATTTTTTGAAACAGTTTTTTGTGAGTTATTAAGATAAGTTTGAATATTATTTTTTAAATATAAAAAAAAAATGACTTTTTTTGCGAATTTTGGGTATCGGACCCCCTTAAGAAGATTATTCTGGTTGGTTAAGGTTAAATTGGCTCGTTTTGAAAGCTATTCTGAATATGGGAATCAGTGGCGGGGCCGTCGCTAGAGGGATACGATAATAATTCGACGATTAAAAATTCAGGTGAAGTTATAAAAATTCAGTAATTTTCGAAATCAGACATTCAACATATTATTTCGTATTTTAAAGTTAATTTACTAATAATTTAACTCGTCTTCGATTCTTGAGCCTTAGAATTCCATTTCGATTGCTTTTGAATATCGAAATTATCTCATAAAAACCTTAATTGCTGAATAATAAAAAAAAATCTTTAAATTTGAAAAAAAAATGCCAAATTATCCGAAAAATTATAATGTTACTTGAAATGAGGACCATGTCTTAGTTAAGAGGGCTTTAAAGTTTGTTTAAGGTTAAATAGCTCGTTTGGAAGACCATTCTGAATATGTGAATCAATTGCGGAACATGTATTGGTTATAGTTTTTTTTCCAGTTGGTTAAGGTTAAATGGCTCAGTTTTAATACCATTCTGAATATTAGAATCAATTGCAGAGCATGCCTTGATTTGATAAAGGTTTTTTTCCCCCCTGGGCTAAGGTTAAATGGCTTATTTTGAATATTTGAACCAGTTGCGGAGCATGTCTTGGTAAAAGTTTTTTTCGATTGGTTAAGGTTAAATGGCTCATTTTGAAGACTATTCTGAATATGAGAATCAATTGCAGAGCATGTCTTGATTAAGGTTTTTTTCCCGCTTGGTTAAGGTTAAATAGCTCATTTTGAAGACCATTTTGAATATTTGAACCAGTTGAAAAGCATGTGTTGGTAAAAGTTTTTTTCGATTGGTTAAGGTTAAATGGCTCATTTTGAATATGAGAATAAATTGCAGAGCATGTCTTGATTAAGGTTTTTTTTCCCGCTTGGTTAAGGTTAAATAGCTCATTTTGAATATTTGAACCAGTTGCGGGGTATGTCTTGGTAAAGTTTTTTTTCTCGATTGGTTAAGGTTAAATGGCTCATTTTGAAGAGACCATTCTGAATATGAGAATTAATTGCAGAGCATGTCTTGATTAAGGGTTTTTATCCGCTTGGTTAAGGTTAAATGCTCATTTTGAAGACCATATTGAATATTTGAACCAGTTGCGGGGCATGTCTTGGTAAACGTTTTTTTTCTCGATTGGTTAAGGTTAAATGGTTCATTCATAATAAGCTATTCCAAATATTTGAATGTGGCGGATTTTAAGATCGGAATATTGGAATGGGATCTCTTTCTTAGTTGGATATTCCTGATTCATTAATAAATCCGTATTTTATATAAACGCTGAATGGTGAGCCAGTAATTAGAATGAAAAAATACCAAAGGGGTCTGACCCTTAAAATGAAAATGTTTTAATTCAGAAGATAAAATTATTACTATTTTGTAAAGGTTTCTCTAATTTTTTAATAACAAGCGCACACTATGGCGGAAAATAAATCTAAAGTACAAAAAAATTAAATGTCATAAATTAAACTGAGATTTTATAAAAAAATTAAAAAAATTTACAAAATATATTAACTTCTAAAAAGTATTATTTTGCTTTCATAAAAGGTTGCTATTATTAGAAATATTAATATTTAACTAAAATATTTTTAAAATTCATTTGTAAAATGTTTTTAAAAATTATATAATTATTTAAAGTATATATAAAAAATATTAAAGAGATAAATATACAAAAGAGTTCATGAACAATATGTTCTTTTTTGTAATAAGTATTTAAGTTAATGCTCTTTTTAGGTAAAAAAAAATATCTTGTTTTAAGCTGATTCAAATCAAATATTATAATTATAACTTACAAATATCACCCTATATTTCGATTTTTAATATCTATTTCACAATACAATTTACAAGTATAACCACATTAAATAAGTTTTTTTTAAATGAAAATGATTTTTTATTATTTCTTCACATAGGTTAAAAGACGATCAAACATATTTAAAAAAATCATGGATTTAAAGGTTAAAAACACTGCAAAACTGTGTTGAAGGAAAAGTTCAAAGACCTATACAACTAAATCACTGGTCAACAATCTAATTCCTAACGCATTATCTATGAAATAAATCGAAAATCAAGAGAAACTAGAAGTTTGGCCTCAAAAAGATAAGTATTTACTTTCAAATCAGAAAACAAAACTAAAAAACGATTTCCAACACAAGACGAAAAAAACTACCCCTTTACTGTTCTAATCTCAATCGATTACGATTAATTGATTTAAAGTGACATTTTACGGGTGAGGAGTTATGTCCTTTTAAGAGTTTTCTTACTTTTTCTTCTTTACTTTGTCTCCAATTCTCCTCGAAACTGTTCTCGAAGCAGATTCGCGATCTATCTGCCGCCATCTTTTACTTAAATTATCCTTTTTTTATGCTTAAATTTATTCTTTTTTTACCTTTTATTTTGTAACTTTAGAGGACAAAAGGTTACGAAGTGGTTAGGTTTTCAGGTTGAGTTTATTGTTTGCGAAAAAGTTGCTGTTTGAAACGTAAAAAAAAGAGAAATTTTTAAATGAGCGACAAAATTTTTAACAGCTAACAATACATTTCGCGATATTTTGATTTTTTTTACTCTTACTTGTTTACTAATAAATATGTTCTTTTATATTAGTAGTAGATCCATTTCTTGTTATTTTTTAAATTGTGTGTGCATTTTCCTTGCGTAGAGATATACAGAAATTTTAATGATTAACTCTATACTTCCAAAGTTCGTTACCGTGGCTGCCCTTAGTAACCGTGGAGCACGCTGCAAAAATAGCTGGGGACTCTTTTTTTTAATAATTCACACGCTACTATAAATGGGCTAGCTAACTATTTGAAAAAAAAATGGTATTTTTTAGCCTTATCAAACCTGTTTGTTTAGCTTTGATTTAGTTTCGTCAATCTTTTGACGTCAGTGAGGCTGATAAAACTTAACTTTTATGTAAGAACAAATTCTTAATTAAAAGTTTAAAGGGATGAAGAGTAAAATAGACATAAACTATTTTGTGAAAGAAAACACAAAAAATTCGTTTCTTTCTTCTACACTCTCATTTTGACCATCATCTGGTGAACGCGATGTTTCTTTACCAAGTACGGGGCACTGTGCGGCAGCACGTACCGCACACTCCTAAAGGCGACCGTGGCCATTTGTGTATAAAGTAGTTAATGTCAGTTCATTGAAAATGTTTGAGACTTTTGTTTTTAAATAGACGTCAACCCTATACTATACAATAGACATCCCAGAAATGCCCATACATAACAAAACAAGAAACTAAATATGGGATTATTTAATAATATTAATTAACAAACAAACAATCACTACCACTTACGCAAGTGCTAAAAGGTATAAAATATGTCAAACCCGGGTGTGCATTAAGACAACAGGTCAAACAACCCGGGATTGCATTAGGACATTTAAATAAAGTAGAACACGAATCTAAATGTAGGAGGGCGCCCATGTAATTACAGCCTATTTTAGCACTTAAGGCTCCAAATAGTTGGTCAGGATATGGGATTCTCTGGGACGTGACAGGAATATTCTGGAATCTTCTGTCTGTCCCATTGATATGCAGGAAGTCCAGCCTTGGAGGCACGCAACATTGAGTAACTAGCGACTGCCTTCTATCGATCTTAAATCCGTTGGCTTCAAATGATGTTTGCTAAGTGCTTATCGCTTACCGTTACGTTTAAGATGAATTGCTTGTTAGGAAGTTCTTTAATTAATCAGGTTTAATATTTGGTCCATGGGTAAAAACCAAGATTAAATCTGATTAATTAGGGACATTTTCCATGGGGTTTCGATTTCAGTGGCTTATTTATCGTGTTTAAATTTTGATGCATAGAGTTTTGGTGTTTTCAACTTCACTATCAGAAGTTTCCGATTATATAAGATATAAGTTCCCCAAGTCCAAAACGTTTCTTGTCCACTTTGGAGAACAAGCCCACCATATTTTTTTCGTATTACATTTTATTTCTACAAATGGAATTAAACAAAGTATGTTGTTTAATGTGTAAAATAACATACATTGTTTAATTTCGGATGTAGAAAGAAAATGTAATACGAAAAAAATGCAATTTAAAAATGTGATGCGCTTCTTCTCCAAAGTGGACAAGAGGCGTTTTAGAAATTGGGCAACTTATATCTTATATAATCGGAAGCTTCTGATACTGAAGTTGAAAACACCAAAACTGTATGCATCAAAATTTAAACATAATAAATAAACCACTGGAATAGAAACCACTTGGAAAATGTCCCTCATTAATCAGATTTAATACTCGTTTTTACCCATGGACCAAATATTAAACATAAATCATAGAGTTTAATTAAGATAAGAGAATTAATTTCGGTTGTAGAAATAAAATGTAATACGAAAAAATTGCAATTTAAAAATGTGATGCGCTTGTTCTCCAAAGTAGACAAGAGGTGTTTTAGAAATTGGGCAACTTATATCTTATATAATCGGATACTTCTGATACTGAAGTTGAAAACACCAAAACTCTATGCATCAAAATTTAAATATGATAAATAAACCACTGAAATAGAAACTCCATGAAAAATGTCCCTAATTAATCAGATTTAATACTCGTTTTTACCCATGGACCAAATATTAAACCTGATTATTTAATTCCGGTTGTAGAAATAAAATGTAATACGAAAAAAATGCAATTTAAAAATGTGATGAGCTTGTTCTTCAAAGTGGACAAGAGATTTTTTGGAAATTGGGCGACTCATATAAGCTTTAATAAAATAAGATAAGATTTTCAAGAATAATTTAATTTAAATAATACTAAAAATTAAAGTTAATCAAATTAAAAAATGTAATTAGTTTCATAATAAAAATTAATTCGATATTAAAACCACAATTTAAAGTGTAAAAGCATTTGCTAGATCTTTGCAAATTTTGCTGTCCTTTAACCTCAATTTTATACGCAGAATTAAAGAGTTGACAATTTTAGAGTCAACGTTTCTTTAAAATGTTCCTTTCTTTTACAATCAAAACGTATGTGTTGTCCAATTGTAATGTTTTGGGTCCGATATTCAAAGTCATCAATGTTCTTTGATAAATTGTTCTGAAATTTTTTAATTGATGTATGTTAGTTTTTGTAGTTTAAATAATTACTTAATATTTTCAACTGATTTTTTTAAACATTTTTTTTAAATGACATTAATTTTTATATTGATCTCAAGAAATCATATTATAAATTGTCGTAAGGAATTTTTTTTATCAATTAGAATATATTTTTAAAAAATACATTATTTCACAATAAAAAAAATACATTATTTCACAATAAAAAAAATAATATATTTGAAGAAATATAGCAGTAAATTTTAAAAATACATAATCAAACGTTGAAGAAAAATTAAAGAAATATAACTGACTTTTGTAATCCAATTATAAAAATTAATTCTTAATTTAAATCCATTTAAAATAAAACTTTCCGAAAAACCTCATCACGATGAGAAAAGATTTTTAAAGTTTGAAGGTAACCCTCAATAAAACTTCACATGTTATTTCACTAAAACCCACATACTGAAAGTTATAATAACAGTTGTGCTAAAATAGGTATTCTTTTAGTCTCAAATTCCTATATTATTTTAAAAGAAATAAAAAAATCTTTATTATTATAATCATTTTTAGTCCCGGGCCCCCTTTTCAATATTCTGATTAAAACAACAACAAAATATTAAACCACCAAAATCAGCACTCTACCAGAAACCAAATTTCCAACCAACCCGCCATCGAAAAACTACCCAAACAATCAAATTGTAACAACTGCAAGACTATCAATAATCCCAACAACCCTTTTCAAGCAACCCAAGATCACTTCTAGGTAGCGCAAGAAGGACAACGGCAAAAAAAGCACAAACTCGCCTTTTCCAGAGAAGATAAATAGGCGTTTAGTATAGAGGAGATAGGCCCTTCCGGTCGCCACTAAACTGTTGTGGTCGCCAGAAGTCATAAATAAGTCGGTATGGCGGCCGCAAATAGCAAAGGATGCACATCCTTTAGTGAAGCATCTTTGACAAGAGTAGGCAGAGGGGGATTCTGGGAAGACTGAACCATAACAGATTCTGGTAAGCTGAGATAAGATGGATTTTGGTTGGTCCTCTACTGAATTTATACCACATATTTTATAAAAATTAGACGATCTTGTGATATTTTTTGCAATTTATAAATTTTTTTATTTAGAAGATACAACGTCCTTCTTGAAGGACGTTATGTACTGCGGTCGTAAAGAGGTTTCTCGTTCCTTCGGACAAAACCAATTTTCTGAACCGGAAAGTTCAGAAAATTTTGATTTAGCACAAAAAGTTTACAAATTCCAACTGTAATATTTTTTTACGTACAAAAGTACTACCGGAAGTCTTTCTGGCAGGACTTCCGCCTGTGCGTACTAAGGTTAAATAAATTTATGTCGTATTTGTTTACTTAGTATTATTTTCTTTAATTTTTTCGGAATTTTGGTATTAGATCTCATCATGATTTAAATCTCAAATTCCAAAAAAGTAATTTTAGATAATTTTCTGATTTTTTTTTAGGCTTTATTAAATTTCATTTTATTATTCGATCATTTAAACCAAAATTTTAATAAACTTAAAAATTCGAAGTATTAGCAATGCTAAAAATATTATATATATATAAATTTTCTCTTTTAAAAAAAACTGCAAAATTAAGAATATATATATATATCAACTAAAGTAACTTTGCAAATTACTTTAGATGAGACTTTAGATTATATATATATATATATATATATATATATATATATATATATATATATATATATATATATATATATATATATATATATATATATATATATATATATATATATATATATATATATATATATATATATATATATATATATATATATATATATATATATATATATATATATATATATATATATATATATATATATATATATATATATATATATATATATATATATATATATATATATATATATATATATATATATATATATATATATATATATATATATATATATATATATATATATATATATATATATATATATATATATATATATATATATATATATATATATATATATATATATATATATATAAACTTCATATTTTTTTTTCAAGTAAATACTTTTATATTGTATATTATAGTTTTATACAATAACCCATAAGTTTTTTGTTTATTTCGAAGTTCTTTTGCTCGAAAAGGTAAAAAGTATTTCTTTACTTTCTTTATTCTAAGATCTACTAGGTGAATGCACCAGTTACCGACCACGTACCAGTTACCGACCATTTGGGGAAAATATTTAAAACTATGAGCATATGATTATGTTTTTAAAAGTACCTTCAATCAATGTTACTCAAAGGCTTTTAAAAATTAGTTAAATTTCATTTTACAGTCTACTGCGAGTTCAGTAGTCACAGGTTCGGCACTGGTCGGAAAGTGGTCTAAATGGTCGGAAAATTGTTTAAAAGTCCCTTCAATCAATGTTACTCAAAGGCTTTTAAAAATTAAGTAAATTTCATTTTACAGTCTACTGCGAGTCAGTAGTCACAGGTTCGGCACTGGTCGGAAAGTGGTCTAAACGGTCGGAAAATTGTTTAAAAGTCCATTCAATCAATGTTACTCAAAGGCTTTTAAAAATTAGGTAAATTTCATTTTAGTCTACTGCGAGTCAGTAGTCACAGGTTCGGCACTGGTCGGAAAGTGGTCTTAACTGGTCTGAAAATTGATACATTCACCATAAATTGGTACATAAAATGTATCAATTCTAGTTATTTACTCTGTATCAATTCTAGTTTATATCTCTGGATAAAAAAAAATCTGAATTTTAACTTAGAATCACAGAAACAATGACCAAATAGCCATTTCCTTCTTTTTCTACTTCAAACCAAATTCACGCCCTTCTATTTAAGCAACACTACCATTCAAAAATCAACACTTTATATATGCAAGAAGATTAAAGGAAGGTAGACCGTCAAAAGCATATAGTCTCAATTTTCCTCTTTCAACTAAGAGAAAAAGAAAAAGTCTAAGATAACTTCTGCAAACGTTGGAAGACTTTCCTCCAACAGCGTTGATTCAGCTAATGAAGAAACTGTGATAACGAGTTATGCACTAACTTCATGACACTGGTATAAGATCCAAGGACACTGTAAAAGACAGATTCTTTAAGAAGGGTAAATATATTCGTTAGAGGGGAAATTGCACTCCAAAAGTACGTTTCTTTGGTTTTGGGAGTGGAATGCCAAGAATTATTATCTTGGCACAAAAAAATAATTAAAGCGTTAGCGTTGTATTTAATTTCTGCTATTTAGGATGCTGATAGTGTATTCTGAGATGTTATCATTTAGTGTGAAACGTAATAAAGAACAGTGGATTTTTTTAAAAATATTTGTTCTTTATGTTATTGCTCGTAAGTGTCGTATTTTTGTATCGCCCCTAACGCATCTAAATGTAGAATTTTTTTGTACTAAAGTGATCAGAGCGTGCTGAAGTTGTTTATTCTATTGTGGTTAGATGGTTTTAGTTCAACAAAATGCCGACTGTCATGCTTTCGTAGATTAGCGACTGAAATATATAGTCTGGCTCCAATTAATTGGTGAATGGGTGACTCCCCTTTAAGCTAGTTCCAACGAATCAACAAACGGGTTTGGGCGAATTGACCAATGGACTTCTCTAAAACCTGTACAAAATTTGACGTCTCAACGGCCATTTAGCTGGAACCGAACTATACTTGGTTTACAAAAATGGCCAATTAACTGTGGCAAAAAAAAGTAATGATATTCAATGCGACCCTCATAAAATAAGAAAATACCAGACAAAATTAAAAAATTTCAAATCCTTTAACACTCATTGCCTGTATCTGAGTTAGACAAATTGTTCCATTTATTATATACAAATAAATTAAAGGCATTTCGCAAATCATCGAATTTATTATATTATTATAACGAATATAACGAGAATGATATTATAATTTATAAAGAACTTATTGGAATAACAGAACTTATTGGAATAACAGAACTTATTGGAATAACAGAACTTATCGGAATAACAGAACTTATTGTAATAACAGAACTTATTGTATTGATATAAGTTTGGACTTATTATATTACTGCAATAAATCACGCATTGTAAAATCAATTGGAAAAGCATAAGATATTACTATTTTAAATTCTCTTAAAATAAACCGCTTGTCATTTAGTATACAATGGGACTTATTATTTTTTTAATTATGTAAATAATAAAAAGTAATTTACTAATATTATGAAAAATCCTCTTGTAAAGAATAAGTAAGTGAGGATTATTGTTAGGTGGGATAAATTGACGAAATACATTTACTTTCTTACAAATAATGGACTTATTAAAGTTGCACGTTAAGATAAGTCCAGTTCACCTTTGCCAAAGTTTTCAGTACATTAGAAGAAAGCCATAAAGATTATTCGTTTTAAATAAATCTTACTTGACATTGTTTCTCCTGCCAGATACCTGAATATGATTAGCCACTGATTTCTTCTATGATCGTTGTGCGTACTGCAAATTCAATGCTCATAACTCCCTGACATTAACAATCAGCGAGTTTAGTTTTTTCAGTTGCATTTCTTCAATTGCTCAAGGTATTACATTGTTCCGCTAAAGTTCTTAGCTCTTTAACATTCGTTTTCACACATTCTTAATCAAGCGTGTTTGGCTAATCCTCATTGTAACTATATTCAACACACTGAGCTAAAAGTATCAACTACGGATTTTTCGCGGCTTGTAAGGTGGCGTAATCCTGTCTCGTGTCTCTTTTGCCAAATTCTGGACTACAAACTTTGTTGTACAAATGAGCAAGAGTTATATGCAATATCAGCCGGTCATTACTAATATAAAATAAGATAATCATTTTTGAGGATATCTTTGAAAAGATTATTTCACGTTTTATGTAATTTGAGAATTTGAAGCAATGATTTTAATGACAAAACAAAGAATTCGAGAACTAGAAGTTTGCGATTTTGTACATTAAAAGCCGGATTTAGAGTTAGTGGCACCCTAGGCTGAATATGTGGTGCAGGCCTCAAAACTACTTGATGGTATAGAATACCCCTCCAGTAAAACGATGAAGGGTCGGAATTTTTTTGAAAATATATACATTCCCGAACTGCAAATCAAATAATTTTTGAGTTATAATGAAATTGGGATGCATTGTTGTTTTGTAAATTTCTAAAACTACGTTAAACAATTTCAACAGTTTCAAGGTATCTCAATGTGCAATGGAATTTTTTAGAATCTATGAAAATAATTATATAAAATATTGCCTCCTCTCTATATTACTCTCAAATGGTCCTGAACAGAATAACAATATAAGAAAAATAAAAAAAAATTCCAAAGAAAGTAACACAATGCCATTGTAATTTTCACAAATTAAATTTTTTTTTAAAAATATATAAAAGTATTAGGTTATATTTACATTGTATAAATTTGTTAAAAAAAATTATTTTTTTAAGTTTTAAAATAATTTTTTAAAAAATTCTGCATCATAAAAATATTGTAGAATACTATTTTTATTAGGATTTGGTTTGATCTATTGGCACTCGCCTACACTTAATATTAACGAATTTACATATGACATCTTCATAAAATAACTTCTTCAAAATATCACTCTCTAGGTTGATAAGATGTAAAAAGTTCAGCGCAAAATTCTTCAACAAGCCACATTCTTCATATAACAGTACCCTCCCCAAGTGTAAATTGTGTACGTGTTTAGGGAAAAAAGTTTGCTCACAAAGCCGTATATATGCCCATTACTCGGTGGAAAACACATCCATGAGGTTTTATTACTTCGCAATTACGAGTTATCCATTCAATAAACTTGTTTTGGCACTTATAAAAAATGTGTCTTTTCGTTTGAGTGATTAATTTTCAAACTGGTCGTTGTGACAATTTTGAAGTATTGAGGCACCCGATTTTTTCAGTATTATATATTATTTTTGGTATGTGGTGTCAGCGCCTATGTGGTGGACCCCTATGCTGCAGCCTATGTAGTCTATGCCTAAATCCGGCCCTGAGTACTTCTGCATGAATAATTTGCTGTCTTGGAACATAATTATTATTACTTGAACAAGGTATTTGCACAAATTGAGTGTATAATTCTTCGAATGTTTATTTTTATTAATTTTTAATCTACTAAATGGACCAGATATTGTACACGTCATGTCTGTCTGCCATATTCACTGCTAGCCTAGCCTCACTCAATGCTTTCCGTATGCGGATAACAGTTCTCCTCCGCTTTGGAACCATCTGAAAAAGATTTGTTATTAATGCTTCCTTTTCTTTTATGGACTTAAGAATATCGATAACTCGATTCTGTTCTTGTATTTGCCCAACTGTTGAAATCGTGATTTTGAAGTCAGTCCCGGCATCTTGTAATCCATATGGAGACGCTCTGTAGACATGGGTAGTTACTCTAATATCTAATTCTAAGATTTGGACTGTCGTTCTTTATACTTTAAAAGTTTTTAGTTGATTATATAAATGTTTATTTTTATCAACTAATAAAGTTATATAATCTTTACTTTGCATAAACTAAACTCCATAGCAATGGACCACCTATAGATAATGTATTTTGCTTCAATATAATCATTGTCCTGCAGCATTCAAATGTTACATTGCAAATGTTACGTAAATAGCATTGATTACTCCGTCAAATCATTGTAGAGACAATTTCTCTAGAAAAACTGGTTTTAGTAAAAACATTTGTTAAAAGCCCAAGTATTTGTGTTTCAATAGAAGGCAACCTTCTAAACAACACCAAATCGCTTGGAGGAAAAATTGTCCAAATGTTTCTTGTTGTTTTTTAAACTTAAATTTGTTGAAGAAAAGTTTAACTTTTATTACTTAAATTTGTATGTTTTATAATAAATAATGATATGAACGTCTTGTATTGCACTTACATCTAGAGCAATTTAAATAATGCTTTCACACACGCACACGCAAAAGCAATGTGCAGCATGTATAAACAAGTGTGAACCAGATGGAGAAGAACATAGAAATACAACAGAAAAGCAAATTCTATTCGTGCCAAAGGCAAAACATTTCCTTGTGTATACAGGTACATGCCCTAATTTATATAATATAATAATTACAATTAAACTTTAAAGAATTCATCTTAGAAAAAACGTCACTTGAAGAGAAAGCAAGCTTAAGCATAGCATTAAATGCGGACTTTTCTTGCAAAACTCCTTGAAACAAAAACAGTTTTGAAATATGCGCTATTTAAAGTAATTACGCTAAAAACCTTTGTTTTGATATCAAACAATAGTCAATGGTATGGCTGTAAGTGGATTATGTTCTTACTGCATCGTGTTTTTTGCTTCAACGAGCTGCATATAATTTTTGCCACAAAAAAGCTGTCATTTTTTGGCTAACCGTATACGAATGTATGACATTCCTTTCAAAATAAATTAAAAACTTATTAAATTAATATTTAAAATGTTTTTAAGGATATAAATTTCACTAACTTTTGCAACGCATTTACGTTTGACAAACATAAAATAAAACTGTTTTCAACCGTTTTAGTCAAAATAAAATTATATAGTTTGCAATTGTTATATAGTTGATAAATGTTTTTGCTCTGAGCAAAATGCGATAGAATTGACAATAAAACATTTTTTGTTCAGCTAGATAAATGTATCCATCTGAATTCGCACGGAATCAAATCTAATTCTGCCGTGATCATATTCAGATGCTTAAATCTTCAGAGAAACAAGTGATATGGTCATGGATGAGGTTTACTTTTTTTTATCTTCTTCTTCATCTGTTGTGATTATTATTTCTTCTTTTCTTCTTTCAGAAGGGAAGTGGATACATTTTGTTTGTCTTGTTACTTTTTTCCCGTATCTGTATTACGCAATTGAGATGTTATTGCGTCATAACATTAGAAAGGAAATAAATTGAGAGAGGAAAAAAACAAGTAAAAAGATTTCGCGTCGCCAAAGGGAGGGATTATTGGCGACGTTCTTTCGCTGTCAGAAAGGTTTGAATACATTTAACATTAACTACATGACAGTATTTTTTGACAAAAAATAACTTTGTCATAAAAGTAAGGTTACTGTATATAATCTCTCGGGGCCTTTTTTAAGCAAAATTAACGATTATCCAATGCAGACTTGTAGCTAGGTAAAGGACAGGAGGGACTTCCTTCCCTTTCTAGAAAAATAATTGACCATTCCCTATTTCTAAACTTTGTTCAATTTCACGACTGCCCATTTCAAATTTTCGACTGTCCGTTTCAAATTTACGACTGTCCGTTTCAAATTTGCGTCTGGCCGTTTCAAATTCACGACTGCACATTTCAGATTTACGACTGCACATTTCAAATTTACGACTGTCCATTGCAAATTTACAACTGCCCGTTGCAAAATTATGACTCCCCGTTTGAAATTTATGACTCCCAGTTTGAAATTTATGACTGCATGTTTTAAATTTACGACTGCTCATTGCAAATTTACGACTCTCCGTTTTGAATTTACGACTGTCTGTTTTAAATTTATGACTGCCCAATTTAATTTTACAACTGCCCAAATTTGACTGCCCACAACTGCCCGTTAAAATATGCCCTTATCGCCGGATTCCGAGAACGAATAGTTTTATTCAAATCTTTTTAACCGAAATTATCATCTGAAAACTACATTTATATAAATATATATATTGTGAACTTGTATTAAAACAATTTTAAGATGATAAATAAAACCGAAGTAATAAAAACTATTGTCACTAGTAAAATATCCGAAATGGTCATCTTACTTCAATGGCGCATTGCATATTTTGTCTAAAATCTATAACATTGTTCGTATTATTATTTAAAAAAGTTTCAGAACTTTAACGTTATTTCTCTTTAATAGAAACACAATCCAATATAATTGTATATACTAATTCAATAGAGATTTTGTGTGTGTTATAATTCGTTTATGACGATTGTATGTAAATGTATATACGGTTCAAATTTGACAACAAAGTGAAATGTAGTTTTAAAATGGTTTGGCAATGGTTCTTAGAGGAGAGAAAGACCACTGCATGATAGATTGATTTAGTGGTTGCTGTCCAAAGGTGTTAATGCTTAACTACCTGATTTTGTAGAACAGAACAAAAACTGTACTAAATTTTGTTATCTACATAAGTCGTCCACGATTACACAGAGGCAAAAGAGAAGTGAACCGGTCTGGGAGGGGGGGGGGGAAGCACGGGCCCCTAGATCCGCCAATATGTGTATGTCGACTAAATATCCTTCTAAAAAAATTTCAAAATAAGAAAATATGCTTCAAAATAATGGTGGTTTGTAGGCCTGTTACCAATTTAATATAACCTTCGACGTATTTTTCTATTTTTAAAAGCAGCCTTTAAAGCCTTTTTAAATATTGGGTAGGTATTAATAGTTAACGACAAAACGAAAAAATAGTTGGTAAAATTGTATGTAGTCATTTTCCTTATGGTGACCCTCAAGTAACGTTTCCCAAATTGTGGGTCAAGAACAAATATTTTATGGAATTATCACACGATGTTACAAAATGTCATGATAATTAACATATTTCCTTCAAAAAAAAGTTATTTTTCTAACTAGTCCAGCCTACTTTTCAAAAAACCTTTGCTGTAATATTTGTTAGTCTTGTAAGGGAAATGATGAAATGATAGAGTAAAAAAGTCCTAAAGGAAAAATATTTTTAGTTTGTCAAAAATTAAAAAGTATTCGTTGAAAACAAAGTGGGTCGTGATAGATTGCCTCTCAAAAAATTGTTTTGCGTGGTTTGAAAGTTTAGTAACTCCTGGCATAAAACACAATTGTTTACTCTTAAATTCCTAAAATTAGAATATATAAATTGGATATTTTCTCTTAATCCCAAGTCCACCGTGGAAATCGTTTGTTTGAATGTAAATAAGAAAGATATTTAGCGTCTCGTAAACATTCGCGAAACGGTAAACTTCCTTCTGTTTTTTCAAAAGAATGACTTGCACCTTTTTTTACAATTCCATTTCTCAGATGGAAAAGGGGAAAAAAAGAATCAAGGTTATTTGGAAGCGTGTTTGGGTACGACGTTCCTTGACCGCCGATTGCGCAATTTCGCGGTCTTTTGTGTGCCACGTGACCATGTGACGTCACGGCCTCGCGGTGGTCGGTTTTGGCGGGAAATCTATAATGAACGAGGGTTTTTGTTGCTGTGAGTTTCCGGTATTAAAAAACGATGTGATGTTGATTTCTAGCGAGTTGTGCAAAAGGGCTCTGGAAGAGCCTTTAACCCTTTCAAGGGCAGTGGTTGTGTTCGTAACCAGCTGGCAAGACCACCTGCATTTCTTTGTAGTCGCAGTCGAGATTAATCAAACTATTCTGCCTATCGCTTATCTGATTGAGTTTTCTATATGATTAAGCACCTCAACCCTCCACAAAAGACAAATCCTTTATTTTTAGTCTGCGATGTGATGTGACATCTTCACTTACACGGCCTAATCAGGCACATAGGTATAGATTTTTCATGGGGAGGGTTCAGTGAATGAGCTACAGATTTCTTAAGGTACAGCCTCGGAAAAAAAACGAACCACCGATGATTATTTCGTTAGTTTTTATAGTAGAGCTAAACTTAATATACCATTTTGTAGGGAATAAAGTCTACTATACATTGATATACAAAAAATGTGCATAGGGGAGTATCTTCATACTCGAATCCGCACCAACTTTAAAATTTTGAATAGCAACACCTACTTTTGATAGCGCAGAAATGTTCCCCGCCCTCAAAATAATCTAAATACAAATTTTCGTTAATTTCCTACATTTATATGCAGAGATATTAGACGATATGTATCGATCTTATTTGAGGGGCTACTTCCACAGTGAACAAAGTATTAGTGAGACTTCGAAATAAAGTACGCGGGTAGAAAATGTTTTGGCGTTAGCCGCGGTTCTTCTTTTTCCGTTATCATTCATTCCCCGACTCCCGTATACCATTCGCCTCTATATAAGAATTTATAATTTTATGCCAACGCGATCACAGCGCTTTTAATTCTCAAAATTAGTAGATTTCTGTTAAGTTCTGCAGGTTTTAAATTTGTGTATGACCCCTTAAATGATCATTTGATGCACATTAGAATATTGCCAAAAAACTACAAAGAGGAAAATCATGAAATTTTAGATATGCATATAAAACGTTTTTCTGAATCCATCACTATCAAAATATAGCATGGTTGCTATTCATAAATTTTATGAATATTAATATCCTAATTTAAATAAAATTAAAAAATATACATATAAGTAATGAAAGTTAGTGTATTTTATTTGGGTTGTTTAGAAGTAACACAGATAAAAATATCAGCTTAATAAAATTATTATTTCAAAAGATATGATTAAAAGTTTAAGAAATTCATTTAACATTACAAGTTCTAAACTTTCGATATTCATAATTAAAAAACTACTTAACCAAATGACTTGCAAATTGATATTCAACGATAAATTTTGTCGTAGATTTTAAATATTGAATCAAAATTGGGTGTTGCTATTGGAAATTTTAAAGTTGGTACGGATTTTAATATGAAGATAGTCCCTTATGCAAATTTTTTGTATATCAATGTGTAGTAGACTTTATTCCCTACAAAATGGTATATTAAGTTTAGCTCTACTATAAAAACTAACGAAATAATCATCGGTGGTTCGTTTTTTTTTCCGCGGCTGTACCTTATCCCCCCCCCCCCCCCCATCAACAAACTCCCCCCACACCCCACATTTTTTTTTAATTTATTCATTTTAATTCAAGTAAGCAGGAATACGTTGGTAGATAAATATCGAAACAGTAACAGTTATCATTGTCATTAGCTATTTTTTACACGCCATGTTGTCAATTAAGAATCCTTATAATATAATATATGATTTCCATAGCATGTTGTGCAGCATCCTGTTTAAACGGCCCCGTTTTGGCGATCTTTTCCCTCTGTCGCCGGCATTAAAATGCTATGTAATGAAACACTATGACGCCATGTTAGGCTAAGTTTGAGATAAAAATTACCTCATCTCCGCCTTTCGAAAACTATTATCCGGAGTAGGACCCCCCCAGAAAATAGTTTTCAAAGGCATTCAAAAAGGTCATTTTTATCCTAACATGACGTCATCGTATTTCTGTCTGGGAACCGATTATTCGTTATACAGGGGCAGCTTAAGGGCTGGGCAGAAAGGGCATCTGCCCAGGGCGCCGAATTTAATTAAGGGGCGCCACATTAAGATCTAAATTTTAATTGTAATATTTTGTCACTCTTATTTTATTTCTTCAAAACTCATCATGCCCAGGAGAAAAATTTGCCTTGAACCGAACCCCTAATAATGTACTGTCGTTTTCTTTAGTGGGTACGTTAAAATTTCAGGACTCTTCTGCAACTAAATACCAAGCTCAAGTTTTTCCTCGATCTGATGTATTGGATAAAAGGTGTTGTCAATTATACACCCATCAGCCTTCTTGTGCACAAAAAAGTTAAATACTGTAGAGCTCCAATCATCCAAATCAAACAAAGTAGATCATCAATTATCCGGATCGCTTTACAAAAAAAAATCAGCAAAATCTACATTTTAAATGTTTCTTATCGGTGAATGATATTTTTTTTAATAGTCATTAAATTCCATTACATACTAAAGCAAAATTCGTTTTTTACTAAGAAATAACCTTTATTTCGTGAATTATTTAATTATCCGGATATTCGATTATCCGGATGGGATATGTCCTAATTGATCCGGATAATTGGTGTTCTACTGTATAACGAACCCTACAGCTTAATGTGTTTTTTAACCCATAGCAAAGATTCATTCATTCCAGGACTTGAATCCTACACCTTTCTCGTAATATGCCAGACTGCTACCTCTGAGCCATAAGATATGCGATAGCATGGTTTGCGTTTTCGCCTCTGCTGTTATATGTGGAGAGATTTTAACTATGTGTATTGTTTTCCATAAAAAATATTCCCGCTACTTGAAAATAATAAAAAATATTTATAATATGTTGGTTCTTAGAACGGATAAACTATAGTTAGATATCCAATATGATATTTTTAATGCCGAAAATATAGCAGAACTATTTTCATCTGAATGATATAACTAATAGCGGATAAGAAATGTTATTTTAAGAAATTCAGTTTTAATATGCAAAATTCGTTTATGGGTATCTTTAGTTATAAACCTTTTTTATATAAAATGTCATTTGCGTACATGCCTAAAAATGTTTACTTATTGCCTTCTCCGCATGTTTAAGATTTCAGAAATGTTTTGCTGTTTATGAAAATTATATTATTTTAACAACGTATTTCAATTTATTTTATAGAGGCTATCAGAGTTAAAGGCAATTTTATTTGCCCATTATTTCTGAAGTCGTGTTTCTGGTTTAAATCAAACACAGAAGTGGTTCGCCTTCTGTGTTTGATTTGATTTACGGTTTGATTTTGATTTACGGTACCATTTACGGTTTAAGATTTATTTTTTACCAATAATAAGACATTCTGATTTGAACACTATTTTAACTCTAGGCTATTATTACCGAATATATTTTACTTCCTTCTATATTGAATATGTTGCTCTAGAAGTCTATTTTTCCTAAAACCGATAGTTAAAAAAAATTACCGATACTCTTTATATCAATATCTAACAGATTTTCCTGGAAGAGGTTTTTTAAAATAAAAACTATGCTAAAAATATCATCAATTAAAAAAAATGTACTTAAATAAATAACTTAATATTAAAGCAATCTAATATTTTAACAAGTTTTGAAATATAACTAAATCACTTGGATTAGAAAAAGAGACAAGAGAAAATGAAGAAATAAGAGACAGCTTTAAGACTGCATTGTTAACACCTGTCAAAATGGCGGGTACTTGCATTGAAGCAACAATAGCAGCGAAACTATGTTACTAATGCTGTGTCAATATAAACTGAAAAAATATTTTCAAATTGATTGTTAATGTATAATATTTACTTCATAATTCAAATTATATAAGGAAATTTAAATTGTTTGTTTTCAGGAGCAGCGTTCATTTGTTTTCAATTTAGTACACATGTTCAGTGAACAAAATTCTGTCAGAACAATTCTTTGTGCGGGGAAAGTATTTATCATAAATCATGGGCTTGGTGGAAAAACTCATTAAGTCGCATAAGACTGTTTTGAGATATTACGGTTTTTGTTTTAAAGGAACCATACAAGACTGTGAATTTTAATACGTAAAACTGGTATTACACGTTATAGCATAACAGCTATGTAGCTGAGTATTTGTAACTGAGCTATATATAGCTCAGCTATATAGCTATGACTAAAAATGTTTGTAGCTCGAGCAAAAACTTTTGTAGATGTAGCATCCAGCTACATCTACAAAAATCTACTACATCCAGCTGGCATGTACTGGATGAAGTCAACCAGTTGACTTCAACATGTTTTACTTTTTGAAGACTCCTGATCAAGTCTATACTACAACAAAAAATAAAGACGCTGCTCCAACCCGGCTATATAGCTCAGCTACATATTTCTCTTTGATATTACCGACAACCAGGGGTGGACTGGCTATAGCATAAACCGGTGCAATCACCGGGCCGAGTCCAGCCAAAGATATCATAGGGACGCTACAATGTTGTTATTGTTGTCTCCCCTCCCCCCCCCCCCCTCTCCATGTTTTTTTTTTTTAAATAAAAAAGGCAAGCAAAAGGTAGAAATAGTAAAAGCGGTCTATTATAGAGTAAATAAGTTTTCATGTTTTACCCAAATTTGATAAGTTAAAAAAAAACGTTAAGTATTTTTAAAGTGTTTTTCGTTTTTCCTGAACAATTTTGAAAACTGGAGCTGCCTGGTTCTTCCACCCACAATTGTACTACCAACCTCTTATCACTATTACGGCGCTTCATAAACTTCAAAGCAAATTTTCATTATTTTTTTCGGATTGGTAAACGATTTCTCCCAACCTGGCTTCAGATCCGATCCTCTTCTGATCCGCTCGTATTTAGAGGAAGCCACAATGAGCTCTTTTCGAATCCTGTAAATAATTCCACTTCTTAGGAGTGCATCACAAATATTTCCTTTTCCTTATTTTTGCAGGCAACCTATCATTATTGAATGATGTGCCCATTCAGGACGTGTTGTTAAGAAACACTTCTAGATTACCAAGGACGCCGACACTCAGGCGCTATACTATTCCTCACAACTGGCAGTGGCGGAAGCGGCAGATTTGTGTACTCTGCAGAGCTCGACTTTACTCAAAACAAATACCTTTCACTGATTTGGCTGGCCTTGTATGTGCTAAAAGTCCTGAAAACTTACCTTTTTATGCTAATATTTGAAATGGCATACAAGAAAACTTCTTTGTGAATCATTGATACCATTAATGACAGAAATGGTGGATTTATAAATTTGCCACCTAAAAGCTACACACATTTTCCCGCTACCTTTTTTTTTTAAGGAAAATAAAGTAGGGGTCGAAATGTAAACATTAATATTTTTATATATGGCTCGCTGTGTTGTGATTTAACCGGGCTTTTAGCATATATTAGGGGTAAACTGGCAGTGGCATAAGCGGCAGATCTGTGTACTCTGCAGAGCTCGACTTTACTCAAAACAAATACCTTTCACTGACTTGACTGGCCTTGTATTTACTAAAAGTCCTGAAAAACTTACCTTTTTATGCTAATATTTGAAATGGCATATAAAAAAACTTCTTTATGAATCATGGATACCATTAATGGCAGAAATGGTGGATTTATAAATTTGCCACCTAAAAGCTACACATATTTTCCCGCTGCTTTTTTTTCAGGATAATAAAGTAGGGGTCAAAATGTAAACATTATTTTTTTTTTATATATGGCTCGCTGTATTGTGATTTAACCAATTTTTATGAAAAAATTAGATAAATGCTTCCATTTTTATTTAGTATTAATTCTTACCATAGAAGTCAAACTCAATAAAAAAAAAGAAATACTCTTATTCTAAAAATAAGTTATTCTAATTTAAAGGAAAAAGCCCAAATTCGAATTTGATTGATATTCTTTTAAATACCCATATTGAACTAAAATCTGCTGCCCTTCTATAAAATGTGCTTCCCATAAGGCCTCACTGTAAATCTGCCACTGTTGTTGGTTGGTTAATACGTTAACGACCACCATATGCATAATGGTCGTTGAACAGACGGGAACCTACTGTTTACAGGAACCTACTGTTTAACATTGGGACTGCGAACCACAACGGACATCTAAATCTTTTCAAGAGTCGAACCTGGTCAATATGAAAGTACAAAGCGCCAGGCTCGTAGGTATAAATTTTTCATGGGAGGGGTTTAACCCCCCCCCCCCCGTCCCCCAAATAAATTCACACCTCCCCCTCACCCCCATTTTTTTAAAAAAATTATTAATTTTCATTGAAGTACACAGGAATACATTGGCAGATAAATATCGAAACAGCAACATCATTTAATTTTTATGAAATCGTTACCAATATCAGTTTTTATCTATTTTTAAAGTTAGTAAGTATCCCTCCTTTAAGTTAGAGAACAAATTTAAATTTTTGATACCCCTTGTTTAGAATAATATATGTTTGGAGCATCTTGTTTATACCGCCCAGTTTGACGATAATTTCCCTTTGTAACATAAACCCAAATACTAAATAATGAAACACGATGACGTCCATGTTAGGCTTAGTTTGAGATAAAAATGACCTCAAAACATGTTTTTGAAGTCTTTTGAAAACTATTTTCCAAAGAAAGACACCGGAAAATACCCGGTTTTCCTTTTGTTACTCAACAATAAATGTTGTACGAGAAATTGGATTTTTTCCTAGTTTTTTTTAAAGTATTTTTATGATATTTACAGTAATTCAATTTTTAATTTTTTTTCTTGACTTTCAATGGGAGGGGTTTGAACCCCCTGAACCATTCCCTTACCAATGTGCTTGGCTCGTAAGTATAGATTTCTTAAGGGGAAGGTTCGTTGACTGAGCAACTGATTTCTTCAGGTATTTTATTTTTCCCTCACCTCAGTAGAGGTAAAAAAAATCATATACTTTCCTAATATACATTTTCTAACATACCTAATAGCTAAGTAGTGATGCGATGTGTTTCAAAAACAAAAGGAATATTAAAAAATATTTTTTTTATCAAGGTGAGCGTTTTCAAGGGAGAAACGATATTATGAATTATTTCCATTGAAAAAATGGTTAAGTCCCTTTTGGGATGTTTATGTTGTTGTTGAATATAAATGTTGAATATCATTGTATTTTCTATCATTCTGTCTTTGCCCGTCAAGGAGAAAGCATCCATGTCAATAAATATATTATTTACAAATTCGAATAACCATTTTTGCCTGTTCAATAGAAGGTATTCCATTATATTGACATCAATAATGGAAAGGGTTTGAACCCGTTTAACGGTCTCTTTACCTACGTGCTTGCAGAGCGCTACTCTAACTACACGAACGAGTAAAACGCGCGTGGGGTTCTCGGTGATTGGAGAATTCATACCACGTGGTATGGATTATCGAATCACCGAAAAGCCTTAAACATGATGTAAAAAAGAACTGACAGTCCAAAGCTGGAAATTAAAATTACAATGTCTTGGGATTGATTTGTATAGCGCTAAACAATGAAAAAATATGTGTTACTTTTAATCAATTCGTAAAGGTGTGTCTATCAAAAGAAATGCGACCTTAAACTATATAAAGATGTAAAAAAAATCACCTATGACACAGGATTGGTGAGATAGATCAATTATGGGTTTACTTAATTCTTCCTTTTTTTTAACACCACTTTCTCCTATGCGCTTGATGTAGAGTTTAATTTTCTTTGGTTATTATCAGATTTTAACACACATTGGTCTTGTAAGAAACATTTAAAAATTTCAATTTAAACAAGGAATAAGTGCGCATCGTTAGCAAATCATTAAGTATCGAAATTACGTTACAAGTTAGTAGGAAAGGAAGGAAGTAGTAAATGTAACACGTAATTTGTGAATGTCCCCTTTGTGTAATGAATTGCACTTTGAATCTATAAACAATCATAAAGTTACATAACTATCAAAATAGGTTTTAGATTAGCGTTACAGGTACGTTACAAAGAGTAGGCAGTGAGCTTGAAAAGAGATTGGTGCATGCAATGAAATATCAGAATATCTTAATCATAAAATATGTAATTAATTTTTCTGCATAAATAACTTAAAAAATAAATAACCTTAAAATAAAAGAATTTTAAGAATTTTTTTTAAAAAATTCCTACATTCTTATGAATAATTGTATATTTACATAATAATTATATAATTGCATAATAATTATATAATTGCATAATAATTATATAATTACATAATAATTATATAATTACATAATAATTATCTAATTACATAATAATTATATAATTAATAATTATATAATTAATAAGTATATAATTAATAATTATATAATTAATAATTATATAATTAAATAACAATTATATAATTAATAATTATATAATTACATAATAATTATATAATTAATAATTATATAATTAAATAACAATTATATAATTAATAATTATATAATTACATAATAATTATATAATTAATAATTATATAATTAATAATTATATAATTAATAATTATATAATTACATAATAATTATATAACTACATAATTATTATATAATTACATAATAATTATAAAATTAATAATTATATAATTAAATAATAATTATATAATTACATAATAATTTTATAATTGCATAATAATTATATATAATTACATAATAAGTATATAATTACATAATAATTATATAATTACATAATAATTATATAATTACATAATTATTACATAATAATTATATAATGACATAATTACATAATAATTATATAATTACATAATTATTACATAATAATTATATAATGACATAATTACATAATAATTACATAATTACATAATTATTACATAATAATTATATAATGACATAATTACATAATAATTATATAATTACATAATTACATAATAATTATATAATTACTTAATTATTACATAAAAATTATATAATGACATAATTATATAATGACATAATTAAATATAATTATATAATGACATAATTAAATATAATTATATAATTACATAATAATTATATAATTATATAATAATTATATAATTATATAAAAATTATATAATTATATAAAAATTATATAATTATATAAAAATTATATAATTATATAATAATTATATAATTATATAAAAATTATATAATTATATAAAAATTATATAATTATATAATAATTATATAATGAGATAATTACATAATAATTATATAATTACATAATTATTACATAAAAATTATATAAAATTAGATAATTACATAATAATTATATAATTATATAATAATTATATAATTATATAATAATTATATAATTATATAATAATTATATAATTATATAATAATTATATAATTATATAATAATTATATAATTATATAATTATATAATAATTAATAATTATATAATTACATAATAATTAATAATTATATAATTACATAATAATTATATAATTATATAATAATTATATAATTATATAATAATTATATAATAATTATATAATAATTATATAATAATTATATAATTATATAATTATATAATAATTATATAATTATATAATATTTATATAATTATATAATAATTATATAATTATATAATAATTATATAATTATATAATAATTATATAATTATATAATTATATAATAATTATATAATTATATAATAATTATATAATTATATAATAATTAATAATTATATAATTACATAATAATTATATAATTACATAATAATTATATAACTAATAATTATATGATTACATAATAATTATATAACTACATAATAATTATATAATTACATAATAATTATGTAATTACATAATAATTATATAATTACATAATAATTATATAATTACATAATAATTATATAATTGCATAATTATATAATTACATAATAATTATATAATTACATAATAAGTATATAATTACATAATAAGTATATAATTACATAATAATTATATAATTACAAAATAATTATATAATTACATACTTATATAATTACATACTTATATAATTACATAACAATTATATAATTACATAACAATTATATAATTAAATTACATGATAATTACATAATTACATAATTATTACATTATAATTATATAATCACATAATTACATAATATTTATATAATGACATAATTATATAGTAATTATAATTACATAATAATTATATAATTACATAATAATTATATAATTACCTAATAATTATATTATTACATAATAACTATATTATTACAAAATAATTATATAATTACATTACATAGTAATTATATAATTACATTACATAATAATTATATAATTACAAAATAATTATATAATTACATTACATAGTAATTATATAATTACATTACATAATAATTATATAATTACATTACATAATAATTATATAATTACATTACATAATAATTATATAATTACTTTACATAATAATTATATAATTACATTGCATTATAATTATATAATTACATTACATAATAATTATATAATTACATTACATATAATTATATAATTACATTACATAATAATTATATAATTACTTTACATAATAATTATATAATTACAGTACATAATAATTATATAATTACATTACATAATAATTATATAATTACATTACATAATAATTATATAATTACATTACATAATAATTATATAATTACATTACATAATAATTATATAATTACATTACATGATTTATAACTGTATCACGTTAAAATGTTCATGATCACACTTATAGAAACACGGGTTCCTGTTGAACTTCCCGAAACAGACTCGCGTGAAGTTTCGTTCCGTTTAACATTTCGAGATGTGTTCTATTCTAAAAAGATTCATTATGAAAAGACGCTACTTTCACCCCATTTACTGTCAGTAATAGTAACAATGTTCTTACGTCCCCGTTCTTTTCTCAATGCATAAACCACTTCAAAATTTTGTAAATATAAAAATATTTATCATATATCTTTTTTTTTTACTTCAGATGCACCAATTCTGCCAATTCAAAATTTCCGCCGAGTTTAGACAGTTTCGAACTCACAACAGATGGCGCCACACTCTCTCACGCGAATAATGAGTGACATTACGTAATAATATGATTTGTTTAAATCAAGTGCCATTTTTCTTTAACTCTGGACTCACAAGTCTCTTGTCCAATGACAATAACAACAAAAAGTGAGACTGGGGTCACTGGTGACCCCTTGTGATTCCAGGGTCAATATGACGCAAGTACTTTACCACAATTAAAGAAATGTTTGAACTTTTCAATAAAATAGATAATAGTGTACACTTATACCTTTCGAAACTTGTTATTTACAAAAAGCTCTGGATATTAAATCATCTGTTTGAATATATCTGCGGTTTGGATCAAGAACGACCCCAATGTCATAATTGAAAGTTTTAAGAAAATGGATTCAAAGTTTGAGGCTTAACCTTGATGCAATGTTACGGAAATCAAGGAATATATTCAATGCATAAAATTAGCTTTTAAATTTTTTTTATGGAATTGACATTAGTCGTTCTTGCTCCAAGTCACAGATATAACCTTCGAGCATGGATCCTTTGTAGTAGAGGAGTCATAACGTCACTCTCGCTAACATCAAAGTGAAGCCAACATGTATGGCCTCAGACACGGGGTTAATCACGTAATTTCATTCATAAATTTTCACTGTTACACATTTCCCAATTCATCCGCCAATCGCGAGTATTTTTTAATTCATAATTTTGAAGAGATAGCACGTGATATGGGCCGTTCGCTCTGAGATGTGGGCTTCACGATTATGACATCATATTTTCTCTACTACAGACCATTCATGCTCGAAGGATATACTTTTTCCATTAAACACAAGGACAAGATATACACTAAGACAGCTTTTACATGAGATATGGCGAGCCGTTTGCACAGCTTCCTCCTTTGAAAGACACATAGTGAGTTGTGATCTCCGGTATGAAATAAACCTAAATCTCTTAAGTTTCTTAAATTGATCTCCACCATAGAGTAATGATACAAATAGAGGAATAAAAATGCTGAATTCCGTGTGTCCATCATTGAAACCACGTGATATGTGGAAATGCTAATTCATTCATGCGCCAATATTACTTGGCAGGCCTTGGCGACTTTAAGAACTAAACGAGATCCAAGTATTGTAATATGGTTTTTTGTTTAATTTTGTATTTAAATATAGATTTTTTTGCACGAGTGGCACAATTTAAGGGAGTTTAACAGATATATTAAGGATATTTTTCTTACTTTGTAGTTTTGAAATAATTGCACTACGTTTTTATGTAAAAAATTACCATAAGCGAAGTTCTTTCAATTGTTATTTTGTATACTTCAATAAGAAAATATGAACAATAAAACCTGAGAAATATAAAGAGTTTCGTTTCTTCGAGTATTGAACACAAATCAAATAAAATATTTTCGTTTCGTTAATGAAGAGGAAATATTTAACGCATATTGTTTGAAAATAAGTAAATACGTATGTTAAAAAGTTGAATACGGACATAACTCCTTATCACCAAAAGAGAAGAAAGTGCGCCAAATTTGAAACTCCTGCAGATGCCTGAACGCCAAATGTGGCAGCGCTTTAACCACGTGATGTGGGTTTTTCTTTTCAATGTTGACTTCGCGGCCTTACGAGAGTCTGGTATTGAAGGCGCTCTCTATTTAATATTACAACTCTCTGATCTCCACTTCTTGAGTTGTACCGTCATGTCATTTGTTTTGTTTGTTATTTGTTTACCCACTTGTCCAAACAATGTCCACTCCAGTGATAGCTTATTGCCACTCTGTAACATCCAGATACGACATTTAGAAAAGAATGCTTTAAACATGTAATTAATCCACTCTCTTATCACGTGTACTTGGTTAAACCTTTTTTTTATTTTTATTGTTATCACTTTTTCTGATAACCCGGGGGATCGGCCAAGGACTCGATGATAAGACGGAAAAGTAAAGATGAGACGAATACACCAACATGGGAAAGTGAAGTCTGCTTCAATTTATACGAGATAAGGCTTCCTCTAACATAGCGTGTCGTGTTATCTATCCATAGCGCAGTTATTATATGTGTATAAACTGTTACAGATGAGAGCATTTGTTTCCATTTCTGACAATTCCTGAACTCAATTTTTATCAATTGAAACGTAAAAGGGTTAAAAGGTATTGCCAGCCTTTGTTTCTTATGAAGAGTATAGTTCATGAATTATGATAAGGCAGATTAGATTTTTTTTTCTGTGTTTTTAATTTGCGTAATCGTGATTTTCTTGAAGCGAATCTCAAGGATTTTTTTTTCAAGGATTTCTCTTATAATGGATTGACAAATAAATTTATACCATGGGTAATCGGAGGATTGCGAGTTCAATTCTTGCTGTTAAATCGAACGTGATTGTGTAGAAGCGGCTGACATTAACACTGCACAGCTCGCTCTGTGCCTCAAAGGCACAATCCAAGATAAATTTATAGCGAAGCAAATTGGAGGTGGGACGAAATTGGAAAAATAAGGATTGGGATTGTATATTCTTGTTAGGGTTCGCCACTTATTACGCCATGCATCGCGATTTTTGATCCCCTTTTGAATTTTTCCTTAAACCCTGCCACGAAACATCACACATTTGACTACAGTATAATAAGAAACGATCATCTTAACACATATATTTATATATTACACAGCAGAAAGCTATTGTCTAATCTTTTCACTCGAGATAAAAAAAAATTCTTACTTTCCGGAGCGGTTTGGTTTGGTTAATTAACGTCGCGCTAGAGCTGCACAGTGGGCTATTGTCGACGGTTCGGGGCCTATCTCAAAGGAAAGACCTAGGAACGATGCCTCGTATTTTTAACCATGGCCAGATGACGAGGACAACACCTGAACTGGCACCCAACGCCTTCAATAGACATCGGGACTTTGGACCCCGATCAGATTCATCGTGCACCAGTCCGTATACAGGCCGATAATTTGTGTGGATGTTCTGGACGAAGCTCCTAGTATTTTGTAGCGAAGATGGCAACCCTTCGATCACAAGATCGCTACTTTTTTACTTTTCTTAGTCAAGTCCGTCGCACAGGATCGAACCAGGAACTTTCTGATTCCCAGCTGACGCCTTCAGCCACTCGGCCACGGAGGCCTTTACTTTCCGGAGCAGTACAATAACATTAAAGTAAATAAACCAATAACCACTCGAACTTCTGATCACCTTTTTCTCCGTATGGGTTAAATAACCTGGACGATTCGATCAATTGTTAGTTATTGCGAGCCTTTCATTCGTAATAACGGTCCCTAATAGATGTAATTACAGTAAAAATCTTTCCAATTCGTCTCAGCGTCCAATTCGATTCACGGGTTTTTCCTTCGAGATAGGTCCCGAACCGTCGCCAATAGCCCACTGTGCAGCTCTAGTGCGGCGTTAATCAACCAAACCAAACCAAAAACCAATTCGATTCACGTTTCATTTTGGTTTGGTTTGGTTTTGTTTATTAACGTCGCACTAGAGCTGCACAGTGGGTTATTGGCGACGGTTCGGGGTCAATCTCGAAGGAAAGACCCGGGAACACATACACATATACATTCACACACACACCTCGTTATTTTAGAACCATGGTCAGATGACGAGGAAACACCTGAACTGGCACCCAACGCCTTCAATAGACGTCGGGACTTTGGACCCCGATCAGATTTATCGTGCACCAGTCCCGTATACACGCCAGTATAATTTGTTGGATATTCTGGACGACTTTCTAGTATTTTTGTAGCGAAGCTGGCAACCCTCCGATCACAAGATCACTACTTTTTACTTTTCTTTGTCAAGTCCATCACCTGGTATCGAACCTGGAACCTTCGTATTCCTAGCTGACGCCCTTAACCGCTCGGCCACGGAGGCCTCCGATTAGTAATAGCCTATTGTTAATAGGTATATACTGAAATACTGGGTATATACTGGATATACTGAAATAGTAGGTATATACTGGATATACTGAAATACTGGGTACATACTGGATACAATGTGTAGCATTAGTGTGACATTAATTCAGCAAAATATTCTATATTCCATATAAATATTCAAAATACTTAAGCAAAAATATTCTAATTATTTTTCTTATTTCTAAGAATTTGGCGAACCATACGGCTGGAAATTTAGTGGAACAACTAAAGTTGACATCAAAATAATGGCCATTGGCCAAGTTCGCTTGCATTGTTCCCAGTTGTACTCGGGTCAAAGGAAATTATGTTGTCAACGAAGTAAAGCTTCATTGACATGGATACTTGAATTTAAGGGCCATGCTACCAAAGCATGTACACGTATCTGTGACGTCATCAGAGAAGTTCACGCCAGTTGATTTTCCTCCGACATCAGTACTATTATTTTTCTAGCTACTATTTTAAATGCTTTATAAAGATATCATTTTCATGCGACTTTAATTATAATTTGTCGATCAACTTTAATAAGTAAACTTCAAACAATTTAAAAATAATACTTTTTTATAAAATAAAAATAGAATTTCACGTCCTTTTATATATTATTGAAACATGCATTTAATAATATGAATTTTAAGTAAATATTTCTGTTTTATTCTCAGATGAAAGACAATATTAATTTCTTCTTTTAAAATTGGCAAATAGCTTAAAAAAATTCAAGTCTTTTCAACACGTTTTCTAGTTTAAAAATCCCAAGAGATTTTTTTAGAACAATCATAACTTCTAAATAATATCGATCTTCTATGTAAAATCAAGTATAATCAAATTCAAATTAACAGCTTAATTATTAAATTCCACACTTTTATTTGCCTGAAATAAATATGCCTGAATATTTTTTGTCACTGAAATTTTAAATTTTGGTGTGAAATGACTTAAAATATCGTTAACGTTAAAACACTGCGTCAAAAGTTCATTTAAATTCTATCTATAATTTAAATAATTTTACGTTAAAAATATAAAAATTAAATTAAAAAACTTAAATTATGTACTTTACAAAAACATTTCTACCAGTAATATTACTTAAACTGTGCTAAAATATGTAAAGTTTAAATTTACCACAAAAGAATTTTAGGTTTTATATTATATCTTTTACATTACGTCGTTTAATAAAAGCATTATTTTCGTTAAATACAAAGAACAGTCAAACGATAATTAAAAATCGAAGCTTACTTGTCATCATAGCAGCTGTATAAATATAGTCATGTTTTAAAAAAAGTTATTTCAACAGATACGAATAAATTAACTTGCCTGTTATTCCAGAGTTAGAATATTCTAAAAGTTGCTTTCTGTTCAGAATAACGCGTTGCTTCTTAGAAAAACAAATTCTGCATTTAACTAATTTGTTTGTTTATTGTACATAAAATATAATGCTCGATATTTTTAAAAGTTTATCAAAATTCTATTGACGAAAAATGAAATACAAAAGCGTAACTTATAACATTCCGAAGTTAAAGTAGCGTAAAGTAAATAAATGACGTTTGGCATTGCATTTCCCGACGCAGTATGGTAATTCCCAAAGATCTAATGTACAATTAATACATTTGTATTGTTTTAGACGCCATTTTCACCAAAAATAGCAGTTTTTTTTTTTTTTCAAAAATGTAACCCTGCAAAAAATTTACTTTTCAACATATATCGTATTCAACATACATCAATTACCGCAACTCGTGCATAGGCTTTCTTTTTAGAAAGTTTTGATTGTACACGCTGCCGCTTAGCGTTAGCAGATACCTCTATGATTGCTAATTACAAAGGTATTTTCTTCGCAAACGCGTAGTAATAATGTCCGTGTAGAATGGCCCTAACACATTTGCACGCTTACTTAAATGCAACTTGGATCATTTCAACTGATAAAGAAAGAATATTTGTACTGGAAATCGTACGTATAAACTGTTGATATTGATTTAAATAACATCCATATTACAATTATACTTCATCTAATAAATATAGGTTTCAACTAAACCAGCTTGAAATATCCATAGGACTGTAAATAAATGGTTTTCATCCATCCAGACAGGCACGAAGGTAAGGGGGTGATTCAGGGGGTTCAAACCCCTCCCATTGAAAGTCAAGAAAAAAATTAAAAATCGAATTACAGTAAAAATCATAAAAATACTTTAAAAAACTAGAAAAATTTCAATTTCAAGTATAATACTTCTTGTTGAGTTGCATGAGGGAAAACCTGGTATTTTCCGGGGGGTCTTATCCCGGAAAATAGTTTTCAAAAGGGTTCAAAAACATGTTTTGAGGTTATTTTTATAGGCGACGAAGGGAAAGGATTTTAAAACGGGATCCATATATTATTTTAAACAAGGAATCTAAAAACTTAAATTTGTTCTCTAAATTTATTTCATAATTAGGGTGTGATATTTACTAATTTTAAAAATAGTTAATAACTGATATTGGTAACGATTTCATGAAAAATAAATGATAAATATAGCTGTTTCGATACTTATATGCCAACATATTCCTGGTTACTTGAATAAAAAAATATTAAGTTTAAAAGAAAGGGGGGGGGGGTAATTTTTTTTTCGGGGGGGGGGGAGAGTGAGAGAATAAGTTACTCAGTCACTGAACCACCCCCATGAAAAATCTATACCTACGTGCTTGCATCCAGATGTCTTTATATAGTATTGAATAGAACATTTTGTAATAATTTATGTAAAAGATATTCTCCAAAGACTGTTCTACGTAATATCAATGCTCTTGATTAATGTTATATAACATATTCTTCTACTGAATAATTCAATTTTGTATACGAAATTTGTAGGCAGATCGTGTTCTTTAACCTACAGTTTCATACCGTTTTCTACGACTCAGTTTATAATTTCGCGCGCTATTTTTTACAGCTAGCTAATTGGTCTGGGTATTAAAGGCACAAGGCTTCTCTTGACAGGATTTATAAATTAGAACGAAAGAAAAACTTGCCCTCGGTTTAGTTCAGAAGTTAAGCTTCAGGTTACATCTGATCGAGATAGTTTGGCGCGCGCCCGCGGTAGTTTAGTTCTGCAGACGAAAAAAAGTTTAGGTTTTCTTCTCCATCTGCCGTCGCATTAAAGTTCGGTTTCATCATTACCTCAGTCGGATTTGACATCTGTCAGTCTCACGACTCGCAAACTCGCGCGCTTTTCCCTTGCTCCAAAAAGAAGAAAGACAAAAAAAGTCGAATCTTGTACTCTTTCTCTTTCTACGGTTTGGCTTCATGCCAGGTGCTTTTTAGTTTTCTATGTTGGCGAGTTATCTCATTCTAGGCAAAGGACTGACATAACTGAGTTTTCTTTTATTACATCTACATAAAGAAAAGAGGGGTCATGCAGTGTAACGCAGGATTGACTATGTCTGCTTTGGCCATTGTTTAATTTGTGTTATTTTTCTGAATTTCTACATAAAGAAAAGAGGGGTCATGCAGTGTAACGCAGGATTGACAATGTCTGTTTTGGCCATTGTTTAATTTGTGTTATTTTTCTGAATTTCTACATAAAGAAAAGAGGGGTCATGCAGTGTAACGCAGGATTGACAATGTCTGCTTTGGCCATTGTTTAATTTGTGTTATTTTTCGATTACAAAATATAAACAGGGTGGTCATAAATAGTTGGTGGATGGTCATTGTTTGGCTGTATCACATTTAGCTATATTGGCATAATAAAACTTTTTTTGACCAACTACTTCGCTTATATTTTAAACTAGCTGTTAGCCTCGCGTTGCTGGGCAACCCGCTAATTCATATACATTGAATGGAACTCTCCTAACTAAGCTACAAAGGTATTTTCTAGATCTTAGAAAAAAATGTAAGATGTTTCTTTATGCCATATTTAAAAAAAAATTAAAATTTTTTCTTTAAAAAACTAAATGGAATTTTACAAATCCGTGTCTCAGATTCACATCTTGATAATGAATAGTACTTATATAAAAAAATTCAGCCTTTTATATGCAGAGAAAGTAGGTGTTTTGCGATCCAAAACAGACTCTTTTATTATTATAGACAAGTCGTTTAGTTTAAGTAGCAACGACTGAGCTAAAATAATATAAACACTGGAGCGGAACTCCCATTGAGGGGCAGTGTACTTTACCATGCCGCGCGGATGCATACTATTCAGAAGAAAGACCGAGAAACATTCTACCTTGGCTATGCGGGAGTCGCACGTGACATCATAGAAATGTTTAAAATTAGTTTTATGTGGTTCCTTTTGTCGTCTTTTTGTTGTTAGTAAGAAAGTATGTCAAAACATTAAATTTGTAACATTTCATGTATTTTCGTAAGCCAGAAATGTGTTTTTATATCTACGCGAAAGGACTATTTTTTCTACCTTGGCTCAAAAAAGTGTAAAGTGGTCGCGCACGCTTAGTCCTTACTCCAGTGTCTATTATTGTTTTGAGCTCAGTGGTAGCAACAAATAAAGTAATTAAAGTATAGTTAACAGAACACATATGTTAACAGAACACATATAACATGGTTTATATGTGCAGTTATATGTGCAAAAGAACAGCCAGAAAATGACTATATCCCTATAATTTGTGACCACCGTGTATATTGTATAAAGTAGAATAGAACACCCAATTACATCACATTTTTAAAATCACATTTTTTTTATCATTATAAATTCGCTTATTTATTTTCTAAAGCAGTTCTGAAATCTAGTACTCTGAATTATTTGTGTGCTTGTTCAATAAATTATTAATATCAAAAGCATTAAATTTTTAAAAAAATTATTATTTTTTTTTTTTAAACTTTTCTACTGAATTGGATAATATGTTTATTAACCTTTTACAATCTACTGTCACTTCTCATGTGAAGATAACGACCTGTTCTTCAAAATGAACGGGAAGGACATGTTCTTTTCTTTCCTTATTCTTCAAAATGAACAAGAAAATGTTATTTCCTTGTTTTTCAAAATGAACGAGAACATGTTCTTTTTTCCCCTTGTTCTTCAAAATTAAGCGCATGTGCTGTACTTGTGTTTCAAAATGAACAAGACCATTTTCTTCCTTGTATATTCAAAATGAACGAGAACGTGTTATTTTCTTTGCTTGTACTTCAAGATGAACGAGAACATGTTCTTTTTCCCCTTGTTTTTCAAAATTAAGCGCATGTGCTTTACTTGTTTCTCAAAATGAACAAGACCATATTCTTCCTTGTTTATTCAAAATGAACGAGAACATGTTTTTTTCTTTCCTTGTACTTCAAAATGAACGTAAACAACATGTTCTTTACATATGAAAACACTAGTCAGTGACGAATTTGTAAATTTACCTCATATATTTTACCATCTCCTTTTTTCGATAAAATAGAATGTCAAAATGTGACCATTAATTTTTTATAATATACGGTTCGAAGTTACGTTGTAATTAAACCGATTTTTTAAAAAATATATACAGGGTTGTCTCAAATTATTAGACGATGGTTATTGTTTGGCTGTTTAACTATACATAATAAACCATTATATTTACTATATTTTAACTATTTTGTTTGTTGCTGCTAGAGCTAAGCGACTCGTTTAAAATATAAGCGAAGTAGTTTTACTATGTAAATTCAGCTAAATGAGATACAGCGGCCATCAACCGACAATTTATGACCACCCTGTATAAAATCGTTCCTTTTTATTTAGTAATACTTTCTTATCATAGAAATAAAACTTGTTAAAAATAAAGAACTCACTCTCAAACTAAATTTTAATTAAAAAATATATTTTCGAATATGATAGACACTCTTCTGAATATCAATATAGTACGTTATTTAGCACGTTTACCATCCTTTTATTTTATCGTTTCGGGCTAAAAAATGTTAAGACCTTTATTAAAGATTTATATCCCTCATTTCCCCTATGCTTCATTATTTCTCCCATAATAATCTACCATTGTGACTTCCTAAATTTGATATAATCGTATGCGAACCCTAAATGATTTCATTATACCAGAAGGTATACCAATATATAAAATACCTGCCAAGTAGTATATTTCACACATATCCATAAATAAAATAACACCATTTTCCTTTGCTACACTGTTAAAAATAGATATTAAAAAAATAGGTAAAATGTACTCATTTCTGAATACATTCGATGCTTATCATGGCTCCGAATACATGTTTCAATTTTGAAAAAGACATGTACTTAAAAATGAGTACAATGGATAAAAATTAATAAAAAGAGCAGATGCTAACCTACATAGGCTGCCTTCATAAATCACTTTCAATAAATATCGACAATTACAACCAAGACTTAACGGGAATCGAAGCCACATCTGCAGGCACCGCTGTCCATAGCCTTATCCGTTACGTCACCAGGGCGACGTGAAGAAGTTATAAACAGGTTAAAAAGGTTAAGAAGAAGTTGAAAAGGTGTGTCAAAAGAATGGGAAGTAAGATAATTGAATTGTAATAATTGAGTTTCCATTTAAGCAATCGACATCCAATAATGCGGAAAACCATCTTCTGAACAAATATTTTAAGTTTGTAAGGTCGCTTTGTTAAGATGGCTGTAACAGAAGCTAGGGTTAGCAATATTAAATCATACTGCTCATTTTTGTCAAAGTATTCGATTACTTAAATTGCGTAATACGTAATTGCTCATTTACGATGCATATTCTCAAAGAAAAACGAGTACGTTCAGGTACTCATTTTTAAGCACATTTTTTTACAGTGTAGGCAACTACATCTATAATTTGGCCAAATGATTTAGGTCCTAGTTCAATAGGTTGCCCAATATTGAGAGTTAACATCATAGCCAAGGAGAGTTGCAAATTTTAAATGGTTACCTCTGAACTTTGTTTCGGGACTTTTCCATTTAGCAGCCAAACCGCTCATATATAACTTCCTGATCTAGCTGTCGAATTCAAAACTGATTTTGCGTTTTTGATTTCGACGAATCCTTCACCTCAATAATTACAGGTGACTCGGACTTCTTTTCCTCTTTTCTGTTCCACAGAGACAGATGGTTTCGGCTTCTGTCACGCAACCTCTTACCGATCATTTCCGGCATCAATCGCACTCTCTCGCAGCACACTTGATTGTTTTTTTTATTTAAAAACTGATTTTTTGGCCTGTCATTATTACAAGTAGCGTAATTGTGCGTGTGCCTCGATCTTGACGCAGTGGTAATTTAAATCATACCTTAGCCCCGTGGTGAATTTGTAAATTTGCCGCCCTGGGCTATATAAATTACAAAGGAAATAGAGGTGGGTAGAATGGCTCTAGTACATGCGCAGTAGCGCACAGAAGAAGTCGTCAGCGCAATGCATCCTGGGATACTGCCAGCAGTTTCATTCTGCGCAGAACTAGAAAACCGGTCAGAGCGCACAAGAAACTCATCAGCGCAATGCATCTTGGGATACAGATTGCTGCGCAGACCTGGTCGGCAATACTTCATGGTCTGCCACTTACAGGGCATCTCCTCTCCTCTTTATCTATTAATTACTGATGTTGATGATGAAGGCCGTAATAGCAAGTCCAGGGGTCTGCAGTTTTTCCTGCAATACACCCAAATTTTAAATTCATCAAAATACTAACTTAATAATATTTTTTAAACTAATGGTCAAATTAAATTCTGTGTAATTAAATGTGATTAATTTTTTTAATATATATAAGTATAGTGTATTAATGAGAAATCATATAAATTTCTAGAATTGAAAACAACTTTACAATTGAAAAAATCACTTGAGCTTTAATTAAAATCCAAATGTAAATAGCTTTTTTTCATTCCACCATTTGAAATTTGTTTTATTATAGATTCCTAAACTGTACTGTTATTTTTTAATCGACACTAATGTTATTTATTACTTCATAAAATATATCAAAAGTTTTTTTTCTAAAAACAAACCTTTTCCAATAAAGTCCTTTCCGCAAAGATTCATATACAAATTATTATTACCAATAGTCCATTTTGCAGCTAATAAAATTGGGCTTTATCAAGATATACGTAAACTAATTTAACTTTTTTGCTGTTTAATAAATCCGTTTATTTTCCTGGTCCTAAATATACCTTGTATACCAAAAATAGCTTAAATATTGTATTCAACAATTCAATTTAAAAAATAGCAGAGATTTTTAAAGTCCCAATCGCAACTGACAACACCGAAAAGCTACTAACACGTCAAACTGACGGCGGTTTAACGTTGCTAGTTTGACACATTTCGGCTACACTTGAATAGTTTACGTTACAGAAGCCGTGCTATTGTCCCAAGGACATTACCATACGAAACTGTTTGAGGTATGTGCGCTATTACCGTGCTGTTTGAATAATTTCGCAAACTAAGCAGTGTCATATACATCGTGACGTTGTTATTCACCTTCACTAATACCAAAGTGATAGCATATTAACAATGGCTTAAGTGAATTTAGATACATTTGGAGCTTGTGTGGGTATTTTATAGCATGTTGATATAGTATTTCAATTAGTTACTTTGATTGCTGAATAACTAGCTATTTTTACGATGCAAATGAAGTGGAACATTAAGAAATTTTATTATGTGCTTGAAGTCATTCTTCACTAATTGCGCCGTCTAGTTTCAAAACCAGATACATCCACATTTGTACGTCTATTTGAGTCTTGTCGCTTTGGTCTTTATTTATTTATTTGTTCCGTTTGGAAAGTTAAATGCAATTGATTTTACTACTTTATTTTTACATTCGCTTTAGTGACTCGGTATTGTGTTAAGAATACAACATATATAATATATCTGTAATTTTACAATCGTTGTTGATAGATAGTGTCTTATTATTTTAAGGCTGCGCCAAATCTCATATATTTTAATGATACTCATACATTGACAAAAGATCAAAATTATGTAATTTTGTTTTTGCAGTTTCTTTATAAAAGTCTTTGATAAGTTAAAATTATTCATATTCTAAAAAAATACATTTTATAACTTCATTAATTTCCTAAAGAAAATACGCGTTAATTCTAACCAGGCAGTGTGTAACTAGTCAGTGTTGAACACTACGCTTAAATATTATAATTTAATTCATGCAATTTGAAACAGATTTACAATCCAATTACCGTAAATACGGGTTACTTTGGCCCTGGGGTATTACTTTGTCCCAAACGAAAAAATGGCTGAACCATGCGTGCTACAAGCTAAATTCTTCAGGTTCGCATAGCAACTGGAGATTCAAGCAAGGTCGCAGTACTAGTTAGGCAATCCCACCTTCAATAGAGTTCTAATATTCGCCGCTGAATGCAACAAAGTAACAAGTATTTACGGTACATGACATATCATGTCTTAGTCATGACATATCATGACATATCATGACTTAGTCATGACATATCATCCTAACCCAGATCAACGGCGTGGCAGCCCAGTACTCTACCATTACACTGTTAGGCGACGTACAACAAAATTGTATGCAAATGTCTTTTCACTTGCGTAAAATTTATTTTGCGAGTATTATTTTACACACGTTATTTTTTTTAATTAATCATTTTTAATTTCCCATGTAACTAGAAATAACTGCTTATCCTACAAATGCTTTACTCGTTTATAGGTAACAACGGTAACGGATATATATATAATCGTCGTTTTACAATCAAAGATAAGATGTTTTATCTCGGCAATTTTTTAATCCAATCCCAAATATATGACACTCTTGTAAATTTACAAACTTTCGGAAATAGTTTTGATGAGAGATAGTTGCAGAGAACAGTGAGGATAGGTGCTCCATTGAATCCCGCAGGAATCCGCCCTTGAGACAAGTTTTTTTGAAACTTTAACATTAACGACTTGTCCCATTCGTCGGCACTAATGCATAGGTGCTACAGGTATTAGCTTCAATTAAATATTACAGGACATTCAAACTTCTATTTTCCCTGTTGTTTTCTTTCTTCATACCACATCATTTACAACAACTTCCCAATAATAGCGGTGGGCTGCTCTCAAAAAGGTAACTTCTTGTTCCTCAACCTACAAAATTACCACCCACAACACAAAATGCAAGACTATCTCATTCTAGCAGTATAATATAAATCTTCTTCATGTTGTTCTTGTTTCGCTGCACGGAGGGTGGCAAAACAATAAATGGCTGTCGTTAGCGCTGCAGTTATAGGGTTTAGAAACTGGATAGCGGAAGCTTGCAATCAGTGAAAGGTTGAATGCGGGGATTCTTGAAGTTATGAGGAACCAACTGCCGAGCTTGACTTCTTGCCTCCTCCCCCGACTGTTTTATTTTCTTTAGAGTCGTCTGTAAAGCAGGGAAGGTCGGGATTTAGGGGGCCTAACAACTCACCTTTTGGCCTCTTCTGGTGAGGTGTGGGGTTTTTTTTCTTTTCTTTTTCTTTAGGGGGTGAGGAAAGGTAAATTGGGGTGGTGGAAAAGAAAAACTTTGCAGCGGCACTTGCTGTGGTTTTTGTTTTGGTCTCTCGTCTCTCCAGTGTAAAGTGCAAGTCTTGTTTTGAATATATACTCTGGACATTGCAAAAGTGGAGTATTCTTATGGACTAGATCTACAGTGTGTATGAGAAGTATCTTTATAACTTTGATACGCAATAAAATCTAAAAGAAATAAGATAGCTAAGTTATGTTGCTTGTACATGCGACAGCCACGCATGAATTTTTGTTTTTGGTCTCTCCAGTGTAAAGTGAAAGTCTTATTTTGAATATATACTCAGGGCATTGCAAAAGTGGAGTATTCTTATGGACTATATCTACAGTGTGTATGAGAAGTATCTTTATAACTTTGACACGCAATAAAATCTAAAATAAATAAGATAGCTAAGTTACGTTGCTTGTACATGCGACAGCAACGTATGAATTTTTGTTTTTGGTCTCTCAAGTGTAAAGTGAAAGTCTTGTTTTGAATATATACTCAGGGCATTGCAAAAGTGGAGTATTCCGGTGGACTAGATCTACAGTGTGTATGAGAAGTATATTTATAACTTTGACACGCAATAAAATCTAAAATAAATAAGATAGCTAAGTAATGTTGCTTGTACATGTAACAGCAGCGCATGAAACGTAGTTTTTGTTTTGGTCTCTCCATTGTAAAGTGAAAGTCGCTTTGATTTATTATCGATTGCTTAAATGGAAACTGAGTTATTACAACTCAATTATCTTACTTCCCATTCTTTTCGCACACCTTTTAACATTTATTCACTTCGCTCTATTAGTACAAGGCACTGGACTGCGGTACCTTAAGATATGGATTCGATTCCCGATAAGTCTTAGTTTGTAATTGTTGATATTTATTGGAAATGATTTATGAAGGCAGCCTATGTAGGCAAACAACTGCTCTTTTTATTTATTTTCACTGATTGTACTCATTTTTGAGTACATGTCTTTTTCAAAAATAAAGGTTATGTATTCGGAACTATGATAAACATCGAGTGTACTCAAAAATGAGTACATTTTACTTATTTTGAGTACCTATATTTAACAGTGTGCTTGCGTTTAATTTTCGATGTTTAGGTTTTCATTGTTAGGCAATATTTACCTGAATTTTTGTAAAGAAAATTTAAATAACAATTTCGAAATAACATAGTTGTCATCATGGCAATCTCAATTTAAGAATATCATGAATCTTTTAAAGCACAAAATGTCAACACAACTGCAAAACGTGTTGCGGCTACTCGTAAACTTGTATGTATAGTTAAACTTTAACACAAGTGACGGTTTATGATAAAATTATATATAATCGCGTATTGTAGCTACATCAACACAATCGCAAATGCAGTATTTTTAGACTTTATGAGTCAAGCACGATATATTTTAAAATAATTACATTTTGTATAAAATGTGTACCTGTATCCATACAAACAGTGAATCGGATATAAATTTTATGGAAATGTAGGAGAGGGGTTAATGAGTTAATCGCTACTATATTATATATATATATATATATATATATATATATATATATATAGTGGCATTTAAACCCTTTCAATTAAAAAAGTAATGTAAAAAATATTAAAAGTTTAAGCCTCTGGGATGGGTGCATTCAAGCCACGTGGGTTGTATGCACTAATCACAGACGCTTCTGTAAAATGCGAAAAGCGTGTATCACGCCCGTGTAAAATGGGCCTTAAACTATATAATTTGATCTAAGTATTGTCTTTATGTTCAATAGAAAAACACTTAGGATCATTCTACATGGACGTAATAAACGCGCGCGAGGTTTTACAGATGGCTCTGCGGTTAATGGATACCAACCACGTAGTTTATTTTCTTCAATCACAGAGATATTTACAAACGCTCACTAGCATTTATGTCGTCCGTGTAGAATGAGCCTTAAACTTACATTATACAATTCAATAACGAAATTTTGTCGTTAAATTATGCAGCAACGGAACTCGCTTAAAATACAGATACATAAAACTCAAGGATAGTGAAGACTATATATAGAAGGTGCGCCCGTTTTTCGCTTTTTGAAAGTGGGCAAGGAACGGCAACTAAATGACGTCATTTTAGCACCGCCTTACTATTGACGTCATGTTAGCTCCGCCTTACTATTGACGTCATGTTAGCTCCGCCTTACTATCGGTTTTTGATCATTCTCATTGGCTGTGTGTTTCAATGTAAGATTGCGTATTTCAGTAATTTTTTTTTTTCGATAGCCATTTTGGCCATAACGGTAATCTCATTTTTGATTTAAAAATTAAACTTAATTGTTGGCTTTGAAACCACTTTTTTATTATTCAGAATTAGGTTTTTAGCACTCGGCTAAATTTTTGCTTCATTCGGAGCATTTTTAGTGAGCTTTTTCAGTGATTTTGTTTCCTTTTGGTGCTTTGTTTACATCCGGTGTTGCGTTAACAGCCACCTTTAAACCACTGTTTTTGAGGTTTTTTCTTTATAAATATTAATAATAATTGACCGGAACCTAGGTTTATATTGTTACATATAAATTTTTAATGCTTTTAGCACTCTTTTAGTGCTTATTCCGCAAATTTGTTACTAGGTTCATTTAACATTGGGAGCATTACGATTAGTGCTCCCATAGGATTAACATAGGGAAATTTTGGATTGTGACTTTTATTTAAATTTAATTTCTCGGAGACCAAACCTGGTTTTTATTGTTTATTAACTTGTTCTCAGTCACACCCTATCTTTTTGCTTCATTTGAAGCACTTTTACCTGTTTTATAAGAGTTTTCGTAAAGTTTTGGTTCTTTGTTGATATTTTGCGGAAGTCTTGTAACTCTCAGTCAACTACTTTTAATGGATCTAGTTCAGCCTTGCCATTGGTTCAAACGAGAGCATTAGACACGCCCACAGTAGGCGAAGGAAGGCGTCACTATGACGTCAAATAGTTGCTCTCTCCGCCTACCGTCAGGCAGCTCGAGTACGAGCACACCTTATATATATATATATGGTCTTCACTATCCTTGCATAAAACTTAATTAATATGAACTAGCATACCCGTGCGATATTTATCGCATGAACAACTCCCCCCCCCCCCCCCCTCCCAAAAAAAATCACGCTTCTGCTCATTTATAGATGGCAGCATTATCAACGGTTTGTTTAAGAAAACACGTTTAAATTAATTATTTGGAACGCATTTAAAAAAAAAACTGTTGATATTTATGAGATGAACGTACGATTCTTCACTGCTCTTGGAAATTATATTTCTTTTGACACCTCACGTGTTAAGATCCATTGACTACAAAAACCGTAAAAGGGATCGTTCTACAGAAATAATATGATATTTCATTATTTCAAATCCAAAACAAGAAAACCCCATCTTTGGCGGCAAATTATGCTAATCCAAACCACTTTTTCGATGTTTCAATTCAAAACGAAAGCGAAAGCGCACCTTTCAGTATCGTTTGCTCGTTACCTATCCGGGGAGTGAAGTGGGGTCATTGTCAAGAGCCCTTCAAATCGACCATCTACTAGGAAAGTAGGGTAGTAACTGAGGTAAGATCTCCCCTCCCCTGTTTAAAGGGCCATCTTCTTAAACAGCCGTTTCAAGATGAAATCGCAGGCTATCAAAACCGCAAAACATCTTTCTTATCTAGGAAACACTGTCGCCTTATTGTCGGTCGCTTATCGCCAGCAATTGTACTGCTGCTAATTTCATTCGTGGCCTTCCTCTTGCTGTCTTACCAGTCGAGTGCTTTGATAATCATTTGTTTTAAACATACTTTGGATGAGAGATTATCTGTTGTGTCACCGGCAGGGGCGTACTAGAGGGGTCCAAAAGACCATTTGCACCCTCCCCCCCTGAAAAATTTATTTAAAGTATTAAATAGGTTTTTCAAAAACTGTGTGCCCCGCCCCACTGATATTTCGCAAACTAACTTCATTAATAAAACGTTAATGAATTATTTTATCTCTGTTTTGAAGTATTAATTTAATGAGGCTTTTAGTATTCATATGAAAACAAACTTCTTGAAAGAGTTAATATTTTAATACAAGCTTACTTGTTAAAGAGTAAATATTCAACTATTAGAAACATATTTTAATATTTTCTGGTTCTATAGAGCAAAACCAATATTAATCTAAGCTGTCAGTAAATGTCTTTACTATAAGAACGACAGCCGTTTATCCTTAAGTATTAGCCACATCATTTGTATATAGTCTATAACATAACACGCGAACTTTTTAACGAAATATTTTACAAGCATAACTGAATAGTAAGTAGTCTTTAGAAATTTAACTTCACAATATCACTTTCCTTTGTCATTTTTAACAAAAACCCTGAAGTAAATCTTCACTTTAATAAAATATTTCAACCTAGATGTCAATTAAATAAAGCAAAAACTTGTAGAATGTTGTTTAATTTCCTCACGGTCGCTCAAAATGGTTACCAGCGTTGAGCGATCTTCCTAAAACCATTTGCAATAAGTCTTATTAATTTTACAACACTGGTGGAAAGCAAGTTATTTTCCCCTTTCTCCTTTTCCAAGAGGCTATTACATATTGCCTTTTAGGTTTCAAATATGCAGCTGACCGCTGGAAACTTCCTCAGCTGTAATTAGTCTTCCTTAAAAGGGGAAAAACGGATTTGCATACAACTATGTGCTTTGGGGCATAGCCACGAGTTTCTTTAATACGTAATAAATGATAGTAGAAGTTGCGAAGTTTTCTTTTTGAAGTGCAGGAAAATGAGAAGATTGTTTATCGATCTAAAAAATGCCTCATCTATCGGAGCTAAATTTTCTGTGATTATTGGTAACGATAATTATCAAGAATATATTTTTTGTTTTGGTGATGGGTTATATATAAAACTAATTGTTAGGGATAGGGTAATAGCTGACACAAACACTGAGTTACATATTTGGCTTAATCGATTTATCCAAGAAAAATGTTGGACATATTGTAAAACGACTGATTTCACATATTATTTCGCCAGTTGGTTTTTAAAAATGGCGTTACAAATTTTAATTAGTAAAATTTAAACCTTTCAACAAAGCAAAACTTCATACTATGGTATTTAATTTTTTTTTTTTGTTCCACAACAATTCTTTTCTATCAATTAAAAATTAATCACTTTAAAGATCTATACAATTATAATAATTTTTAAAGTGTGCGTGAAAATGGCAGGACAACTATAGAATGGCTTGTTAAGTAATTCGTTTCATTGGCATTTACAAAAAACTGTTTATAAACAAACTTTGTCTTCTAAAGTTATTGAGGAAAAAAACTTAGTGATTTTACAAATAATTTACACAAATTTAGGCATTTGTTAAATGTTTTGTTCTACTACAGGGCATATTCTAAGCAAAATTTACACTGCCCAATTGCTCTATTGCTCTCTGTTTGATAGTCCACTTGACAAAAGCTTCCTGCTTTGAGGTTATATTGACGATATTGTGATTATTTTGCAATAATTGTACATATTTCCAATGTTCCTTGAATTTCACGACTGCCCAAAGGTTCAACTGTTTATATTCAATTTACGGCTTCCAATTAAGCCGCGACCACGACTGTTAGTTAGAATAGTTCTACATTACACCACTGATCTCTAACTGTAACTTCTGGACTGGGCAAGGCATTTTGTTGACTTGAAGCCGATGTAGAGGCAGCCATGATGTGCCCCAATTTCTTTGCTACCGCAATATTTCGTATATTTTTCATGTTAAAATAAGCCAACGTGTACTGCTTTTGGCTGAGTTTTTTTCTATTCTCTTTTTAAACGCATTTTAAATGCAATATGCTATTAAAATAGAAAGTCATTTGCAAGTTAAAGTCGAAGTAGATAAAAAGCAAGTGCAAAAACTATTTGTTTGGCGATATAAAAATTAATTCTATAAGAAGAAAAAATAATATTTATATACATTTAATATTTCTACAATGCTATGGTAATAAAAAACACCACTAAATCAAAATGTTGGAACACAACTTGGCTGCTTTCAATTGGCTTCAACGCGCCCATGGAGGAAACAAGGTTTGAGCCTTCCAGCAGTTACAGTTAGAGTTCAGTGCATTACACCTATGGCATGATGTATGCGGATATTGGACACTTCAATAAGTGACTTATCTCACGAAATATTGCATTTTCTTTCAACCACTTCTTTAAGTTTTAAAATATATATATACAAAGCGTCTTTAATGACCTGTCAATAGACTCAATTGACAACCGATGCTCAATAAAATCATTCCTTCCCCAATCTCGATTAAATAGTTTCTTCTTGTAGCAGGTTCTAAAAGTGAAAGAGTTGCTACAAGGCTAAAGTATTCGATGAAGATCATTTTATCTGTCTTGCGGGTTTTTTTTTATCTCATCAACTGTAATAAATGGCGGCTGTTCATTCTCGGTTCTGGACTTGGGACCTCGAACTTAGAGCTTCTTATTGCTCTGGTGTTATCAGAAGGAGGGAAAATAATATCTCGGCCATTTTATCTCAGGCGTCCTTTACTCTTTCATTTATTCTACATTGAAGAGCATTTGTTGTTGTTTACTTGCCCCCCGTCAAGGCACTTGTCTCACGATAAGCTCTCTACGCTTTTTGGGATTTGTGGAGATAGGGTATGGGGTGCTCTTGCTCCATAGCGATACGCTTATCAATAATGCTCACGATATGAATGGAGCCACATGGAATTACTCTCGTATTGTTTCACGTTTAGGATATGAAGTCTTAATCGCACAATGGGAGTTGAAGTATGAAATATTAGGAAGACAAGCTTGACAAAAAGCTTCAGGAAAGAAAATCTAATGAAATATAGTAGACCTTCACTCTTCTTGCAACGGCCCCGGCCCGGGACTGTTCTAACAGCCAGCCGTGACTTAATTGAACAGTCGTAAACTCAAAGTGGCCAGTTGTAAATTTTAAATGGATATTCGCAATGGTACAACAATTCTAGTCGGGTCCCGTCCTCAAAAAAATATTTTAACGTTTGAAATATCTCGTATATCAACAAGGCCGTGTCAATTAACAAAATAATTTTGATAAAATAAAAACTTCCTTACTTTCTTGAATATCAAAAAGGGTTTGAAGTTTTTGAAAAAGAATTTGTTGGTGCTTCTTTTAAGATCAAATATGTACTGGAAAACGGCTTACTTTAATAAAATTTCAAGCTGTTTAATTTCCATTTAAAAAAAACCTTGAACGATTTTTATACTTTGCGCGTAATACTTTAAACATCCTTATCAATTTTAGTGGGAAAATACTATCAAACAAGTAACTCAGTACTCAAAGTTTAATCAGTTTTCACCAACAGAAACGAACTCTCTTTAGATCGTAATCAGAGGGACACATATTATTGACAAAACAAGCATTCTGTTTGCCCCGAGATTCAAACAAGATAGCTGAAACAGTTGTGTGCCCAAACCTCACAGAAAGCTGACGAATTTCATTCATACTCAGATATATAGCTACGATATCGAAACTAATAGTGACATTTATAAATTAGATAAGATAGGTATAATATTCAAATACTGACGAATTCACGTTTCCGACAGCGAGTTGCGATAGATAACATACCTTCAGATAAGAGCGTAATTAATATTATTGAATAATTCTATTTGCATTTGAATCGGCCCCGCGCTATATTGTTGAGATAAGATAAACCAAAGAGCTCTATTAATAATTTTCGTTTAAGCAACTATTAAATGAAAAGCACCTCGTAACTTTGTACAAAGTGTATTTACTATTAAAAATCATGTTTAAATTACACTTGCAATAATTATGGTTTAACTTTATTTGTTTTACCAAAATAATTTAACGTGAAATATATATTAATATTATTTACCTTCTATTGACTTTGGTGCAAGTTCTAAATGTGATATATGTTTTGATGTATCAGTATTTATTTTAAAAATAATTATGCCGTTAGCAATCGCCGAACATATATAAAATACCCAAGTTTTATATGCGCAGTTTTGTATTTGTAAGAAACTAAATAATTAATAATATAACAAGAATTTTAAAAAAATAAACAGACAAAATTACAATACACAGTTTAATATTAAGTTTTCAAGTTAATTTTTTTTTGTTCAAAATCACTTAAAGAAAATGAAATTCAACTGGAAGTAAATTAGGTATTTTCAAAATATTTTTTCTGCATATTGTACAAAAATTGGTTACTTAAGAAATAATGAGTTTTTGGTTCTATATTTCGTATATAAATATTTAAATTTTTCTTCACATCGACATAAGTGTGGACATATATAATTAAAAAAGTAAATTAAGAAAAACTTATTTTATATTAATGGTGATAATTTTTATTGCAATATTGGGTCGGTTAACTAATAATAATTAATATTGTAAAATTTTATTGATAAAGATTAGTAATATTATCTTTCGTAAATAACAATTATTGGTTTATTTGTAATAAATATTAAAGCCTCTTTTTTAATTTAAAAAAACCATAATCGCGCATTTAAAATTAGTTATAAACCATATTGTTGTACTGTTTTTGAATTATTACAATATACAATAAAATTAATTTAATTATATTAGATAGATTAACTGATGGAAAAGGGATTATATTAATAGGAATAAGTTTTTTCATGAAAAATAGTTTTTCGTTCACAACTATGAATAGAAATAGCACTTCCCTTCTTATTGCTCTGTATAGGCTTAAATATAGCAAACAGAGCTAAACACTTGTAAAGCAAGAAGACACATAAGCACTTTATACATTTATCCATAACAAAATTGGTATTTTAAAAAAACTACATAACTCTTTCACCTACTTTCCCTTCAAATATAAGAATTTTAATTGGAAACCCTTTTGACACGAAGGGGGACTCTCAGTCACCAAAATAACGACCTGTTGTTTTGTTCCCTGTTCTTCAAATTGAACGGGAACTGCGTGTTCTTAAATATAAAAATCGCCTTTCTTTTGTTAGGATTTTTTTTATTCTTTATCTAACTCCATGTAAAAGTTGGACATTACTTGGGTATCAACATATTTTATTAACCCTTTGAACTCGAGTGTCGCCTCTCAGGCGCCAACATAACGACAAGTTCTTTTGTTTCCTTGTTCTTTAAAATAAACGAGAACGGTGTGATCTTGTGTTTAAAAAACATCTATTTTTTGTAAAATTGTTCTCTTGCAGATCCGAAACATATGACGATTTCCCCCCCCCCCCCCCCTCTATGAGCATAAAAAATTGTGGGTAAAAGAACAGAAAGAGGAATAACTGTTCCGTGGAAAGAACGCAATGTCAAACATGTTCGCGGAGTGCAAAGGGTTAAGTAACCAACCAAAATAACGACGTGTTATTTTTTTTCGCTATTCCTCAAAATGAAAAAGAACAACATGTTCTCAAGTTTAAAAAGTTATTCTCTCACAAACTTTAATATAGAAATTATTTTTTTTATCTAGAAGCACCAAAAGAATGTTGGTGATCTAAATCTTTCTTCAAATTCCTCACAACCTTGCTTACAAAAAAAATTTACAAATGTCCTACATTACTAAATATATGTTTGGTATACTGATATTATTATTCAGCTTCACGCACAACTTTTATATTTTTATGATTATCCACAAAAATACTCCTTTCAAAAGAGCACCAACGGTATATAACTGTTTCTTAAAAAGAACGTAAATATGAAACATATTCCTCAAGTGCAAAGGATTAAAACCATTCATCTTGCTAACGGTTGAAATAACTATAATTAATCGATACAAAATTTTTGGCCTCTTCCTCTATCTATCTTTATACCCAATCTCAACCCACTTAGAAGCTACTCTTTATTTAATACAGCGATTAAAAGTCCCAACCCTTAGTGACATCTCGAAGCCCTCTCTCTCCTAGCTATCCACCTTCACATAAGCCCATCAATTACGAAATCCACCGTCCTTAATTGCACATTTAACAACCATTAAAAGAGCGAGCCCGAATAACGCATCTTGTCACCACATCTCTGTCACATCCGCTGTTTAAATCCAAATCACTTTATACCTTATGAATTACTCCGCTTTTGATTAAGCAGTTGCCAACACATTCAAGTGTCGTGGGGGTGGAAGTCTTAGCGCCCCCTTTTTACTCCGCTGAAGTGTGGCTCCGAGGGTATATTTAGACTGTCTACACCTGGTCCCCAGTCGGTTTGGCAAAATGTCTTGGGGCCTACTGTTTTAAATGTCAAGCAGTGTATCCTACCGAGGTGGTAAAAGCGACAAAGGACATTTTCTGTCCTCAACTATTTGCTTTTATGTAATCATCAATTACTTATACAAACAGTTACTGTGGGTTTGGCTTTATGTAAGTCGACACAATGTCGGGTTTAGTAAAAAGGGTTGAATCAAACGCCAGTTTTGGTTTGGCGGCATAAGTTGTAAAGGTTATAGTGTAAGCTGCCTCTCCAGCATTTTTTAAGTAACAAATCGTTTTAGAAGGTGAAAGGAAATACCTGGCACTTGGGTCTCTACAACTTTAGTAACTTCAGTTGGGTGATGTATAGTTTCACAAAGATAGAAGACATTTTATGTCCTTCATTCACCCTTATATAAAGACAATTAATTAAAAATTAGCTCATGAGTCACAAAGTGGAGCAAATTTCACGCAAAATGTCATCGGGTGACGAAAATGTCAAGTTTTGTAACGTAGGTTGAATCGGACGTCAGGTTACGAGCCGTAAACTTAAATAAGTTTGAAATTCATGTTGGTAGCCACAAATTTAGATTTGTGTGTTAGTCTTAAAATGGTTTTTACGGTTCACAGCCTATCCTCAATTTTTTTGTTTAGCAAATGTTACTTAATATCTCTGTGGATGAAACTATTAGTGAAAGAAAACGATGAAAGAATGTTTCTGATATGTGTCCTTTAATGCATCATAACTATGGAATTTTTATATAATAGAACCCGAATTCAAAATGTATCATGTATATTTCAGTAAATATGCCAAGGTCAATAATAAAGAATATTTTACGTTTTATGACACTTGATACAGCTGATAAACGCGAACTGAAGATAAATTCACATCTGATAAGTTACACAATCGGCTTTAACGACACCATCTAAATATTTCTCTTTTATTACTTTTTAAATCTCACTATTTTTGGTTGTATTTTATAGTATATATGAAATAGATATCGGTGATTTGGATGTGAAATCCAGTACTTATGCAACTTCTCCCAACACTCATAATGAAAATCATCACAACTTCAATGACGCAATAAGGTTCCGCTCTTACCATTTCCTTCATTCCACATTCCTACATTGATTAACCAAGTTACCTACTATCACTAACTAAACATATTTCCCCATCTTCGCAACTCATCATCCATCCATGACATTATCCACGCCTTAACATTTGGAGAAATATACTCATTTAACAGTAAATCCATCTGTTACCTAAAATACGTTTCGTATCTAGTAGATTAGATTATCGATGATACATTTTGCATTCTCCTAGCCATGCATAATCCCAAAGCGATCGTTGAAAGCCATACCTCATCAACTCCGTAGCTAATCAGTCTTACCATTAATATAGTTAACCACATGACCACCAAATCTTTAAGCATACCACTTCCTCCGTTAGATTTCTGACAAAGTCTCACCCTCTTCTAGTTAACAAAATAGCAAACCCTGATAACTATTCACCAAACACTCGATACCAAAATGACTTTAAAAAGTTCATCCACTCCGAAATTAGCTATTCATTTTAATCTTAATTGCAATAATTCATATTGCAATAGCATAACAAACCGCGTGGTTATACAAAACATTGGTAATGCATTTTATTCTTTATTTTCTACGCAACTGTTAAACTTCAATAAAAGATCAATTATAGACGCAAATAAAAAAACATCCGTAGTATTAAAATTAAGGAAGCGTACAATTATTACGTCATACTTTTGTAACGCTCAAGCTAACCTTACTCCCCCATGACACGTCACGATAAAAACTTGCAATTAAAATACAGTTATTAATGTTCTATTCTGTGCATTTTACCAAACATCCTGTATTATGAAGATAATGATTTCCATAAAAAGTTACTTATATCAAAGTTTGTGAAAGAACTTCCAGCATTTTATACAGAACCTTCCAGAGCATATTTTAAGGAATTTCAACTGGTGGGGCAAATTAATTTTTTCAGAAAGTAGACCCCAGAAGTTAATGAAAACTTGGTATTTAAAATATCAATTTTAAACTAATTTAATAAACTTAGTTTAAAATTATATGTTCTGTAAAAAGTTAATTAAAAAGTTTATTTAATTTTTTTTTATCTAATTCAAGAAATTTTCTAACGATTCATAACAGGATGTTTTATTTGCTGTCATAAGGCAAGATTTTATTTAAATATTATTAAATTTAATTCGTTAATTCAATTTAATAATTATTAATTATCAAAAGAATAAAGTCCATATACATCTAAATATGTACACTTAAGTAAACTTTAGACAAGTACCCGACCATATTACAAACAAAATGTTCATTAATACATTAATAAGTAGACATTACATTAATAAGTAGCATTTACTTCATAAGATGAACAATAATATTCTATATATTTGTATTCTGAAAATATTATGTTTTATAGCACAAAAATGTAGAAAAATAAGTAGTTTTAAGTTTTTAAAAAACTTTATCATATCAGTGTATTTTAATATACATTAGCTAAGGTTAGACATAATAATTTCTTAAAACTTGTTGTCATTGGTGAAAAATGCTTTTACATACTGTCAGTCCTTGCAAGCACGTAGCCAGGATTTTGCTAAGGAGGGAGGGGGGGGGGGTCCAACAGTTGCTACGATTGGGGGGGGGGGGGGTAGTTCCTTCCCCAGCTTTGACATTTAGAGCAAATTTTAATTAAAATTTTAAATTAAAAAAAATTGAACTATAAATGAAATTGTTTGTTTTCCTTTCAGTATGAGTATTTGAGTTTCCCCTTAAAATGCAAATCGTATGTTTTAAGGATTAAAACATTTCATTTTTCGTTGTTGTATTAACATAATCACAACAAAAATAGAAAATATTAATAAAAAAGTTATATAAATTTTTTCTGACAATAACGATCTCCCGTCTTTTTTTCTGGTAGAAATATATGAGTTTGGTGCACTTGCTTTGCTCCCCAATATTCTTTCATTAGCAAATATTTTTAATATTTCGCTCGGCGCAGTTATTTTACATTTTGAGAACAGCGCAACTGTTTTGTCACTCTTACATCAACTGTTTTTCTGTCTCGCAAAAAGATCTTTCCGATATTTATTGTAACTAAATAAACTTGATTCGTCTAATTTAACAAAACAACAAAATATTTTACAATAAAAGTTCGTAAATATGACTTTATGCCTCAATGTCTAGTTACTCTTTTACATTTTTAAAATAAATAAATATTTGAAATTATGTTTATTTTAGCTACTTAAGGTAATAAATTTTATAAATAGTTTTCAAATTAAAATTTTTCTGCTTTTAAAAAACATAAAGTGTTAGTAATATAAAAAATATATACAATTTTTGACATGAGCCAGAGTTTATTGAGTACAAGAAAAGTTAAATTGGATAATATTTTGGATAAATATAAATAATCAATTTAAATATTAGTAAAATGAAATAAATAATAAATTGTTGAATATATAAATATTCAATTGATTCAATAAAACTATTAGAAATTTTTATTTTATGTAAAACGCATTTTCCTAGTATTTACACTAATTCTATGCATTGAAATTTCATTTATTATAAGTAATTTATATGTTGTTCAAGATTAAAATGATCTTAGACTTAGTTTCTATACATAAACATTCTTAGTGTTATTGACTTAACAATGTATAGAAAAACAAACATTTTAATTAGTCACTGCCAATTGATTAGTATAATTACAAAAGTCCATTTCATTAGGAAAAATATGGTATGACGTTTAGAATACAGAAATATTTACTTACTTGCAAAACAGTAAAATATGCTGATAGAAAAAACCTCCTACATTTGTTTAAACTAAAAAAATGCTTCCTAAATTTGCCGTCTGTACTCTGAAATAACTAGTCGTGAAATAGAGCTGTAAGCTGTTCTACCTCTTCATTCCTTAGATCTCGGGACAATGCATTTGTAGTGCAGGGTTCATTCCAAAACCTGTAGGACCTGCCTCCACAAGCATAGAACGACAATACCCTTGTCACAATGGAGAGAGCATCTATCAGCCAAAACGGCTATCCAAGGGTCAGTTAATTACAAACAGGTGAGGACGACAGGACCATGAGGACGAAGCGAAGTAGACTATACATTACAATCACTACAATTCCCAGAAAAGCCTTTTTCTTTGACCCTTGACATGTGCTTGCTACAATTTCAACGCGCCTTTTCCGACAAAGTAGACAGTTTCTTTGTAAAAGTGGATATTTGACTAATGATACACACAAGTCGTCTTCCAAAGAAAACTCCTGAAAAAGGTTTGTAAGCGATTCCATTGTCAAACATACGACAACTCATTGTCCTCCTGTTCCTTTCAAAAAGACCCCCCCCCCCCCCCCCCCCAAACCCTCCAAGAGCAGTTTAAACACGTTTACGAATAAACAAGTTGTGAAACTGTCCGCGCTTCCTTTCCAAAGCGGCTCTTTGTAGTACTACACTAATGAATTTAGGTGCAGCAGTGGGTAAAAGGCAGTGGTAAAAGCTAGACGGGGGAGGGGTGTGAAAGATTTTCTCCCTTGCGGCGAAATAGGGCCTTTTCACTGGAAGAGACATCTGTCTCTGTCCATTCATTCCTATGCTACAACTTCAAGTTTATGTTTTTACTATGGAAAATGGATAGAACAAAAAAAAAAGTCCGGTGGGGCAATTCTGTATGACTGGTGGGGCATTTCTACACACTGGTGGGGAAAAATCCCCACCAACTCTATGTTAAAATAGGCCCTGGAACCTTCCTACGTCTCACAAACACTAAGACCCTCTCTCCCAAGTCACTCATGATAAACCCCTTCCTCCCCCTAGGATACGTGACGTAATAAATTAAAGGACCCTAAGACTTTAAAGCCTTGTATAGTCTAAGTTATATTTATATGTATTATGTTATTACAATGGTTCATTCAATTTCCATATTGAAATTAATAATTAATCATAGAATTTTCAAACCTCGATGATTCAAACTGAGTCTATGAATGCAAAGCAATTAGAAAAAAATCTCTTTCTACAAAACGGTTAATCGCTGCTCATAGAATTTTCATACCTTGATCATTCAAACTGAGTCTATGAGTGCAAAGCAATTGGGAAAAAAACTCATTCTACAAAACACTTAATCGCTGCTCATAGAATTTGCAATCCTTGATTATTCAAACTGAGTCTATGAATGCACAGCAATTGAAAAAAAAATATCATTCTACAAAACAGCTAATTGCTTCTGGTAGAATTTTCAAAATTTGATGTTTCAAACTTAGCCTATGAATGCAAAGCAATTGGAGAAAAAAAATTCTCTTCTCTCTTTCTACAAAACTGGAGACAAAACACTTAATCGTTGCTCATAGAATTTGCAATCCTTGATTATTCAAACTGAGTCTATGAATGCAAAGGAATTGGGGGGAAAAAAACTATCTACAAAACTGGAGACGAATTCTGATCTATTGGATGCCGCGTCATAGTTCGGGCCTAATCGCTAGAATTTTCAATCCTTGATTATTCAAATTGAGTCTATAAATGCAAAGCAATTGTAAAAAAAACTCATTCTACACAACCCTTAATCGTTGCTCATAGAATTTGCAATCCTTGATTATTCAAACTGAGTCTATGAATGCAAAGCAATTGAAAAAAAAATCTCATTCTACAAAACAGCTAATTGCTTCTCATAGAATTTTCAAAATTTGATGTTTCAAACTTAGCCTATGAATGCAAAGCAATTGGAGAAAAAACTCTCTTTCTACAAAACTAGAGACAAAACACTTAATCGTTGCTCATAGAATTTGCAATCCTTAATTATTCAAACTGAGTCTATGAATGCACAGCAATTGAAAAAAAAATCTCATTCTACAAAACAGCTAATTGCTTCTGGTAGAATTTTCAAAATTTGATGTTTCAAACTTAGCCTATGAATGCAAAGCAATTGGAGAAAAAAAATTCTCTTCTCTCTTTCTACAAAACTGGAGACAAAACACTTAATCGTTGCTCATAGAATTTGCAATCCTTGATTATTCAAACTGAGTCTATGAATGCACAGTAATTGAAAAAAAAATCTCATTCTACAAAACAGCTAATTGCTTCTGGTAGAATTTTCAAAATTTGATGTTTCAAACTTAGCCTATGAATGCAAAGCAATTGGAGAAAAAAAATTCTCTTCTCTCTTTCTACAAAACTGGAGACAAAACACTTAATCGTTGCTCATAGAATTTGCAATCCTTGATTATTCAAACTGAGTCTATGAATGCACAGTAATTGAAAAAAAAATCTCATTCTACAAAACACTTAATCGCTGCTCATAGTATTTGCAATCCTTGATTATTCAAACTGAGTCTATGAATGCACAGTAATTGAAAAAAAAATCTCATTCTACAAAACAGCTAATTGCTTCTGGTAGAATTTTCAAAATTTGATGTTTCAAACTTAGCCTATGAATGCAAAGCAATTGGAGAAAAAAACTCTCTTTCTACAAAACTAGAGACAAAACACTTAATCGTTGCTCATAGAATTTGCAATCCTTAATTATTCAAACTGAGTCTATGAATGCACAGCAATTGAAAAAAAAAATCTCATTCTACAAAACAGCTAATTGCTTCTGGTAGAATTTTCAAAATTTGATGTTTCAAACGTAGCCTATGAATGCAAAGCAATTGGAGAAAAAAAACTCTCTTTCTACAAAACTAGAGACAAAACACTTAATCGTTGCTCATAGAATTTGCAATCCTTAATTATTCAAACTGAGTCTATGAATGCAAAGCAATTGAAAAAAAAATCTCGTTCTACAAAACAACTAATTGCTTCTCATAGAATTTTCAAAATTTGATGTTTCGAACTTAGCCTATGAATGCAAAGCAATTGGAGAAAAAAACTGTCTTTCTACAAAACTGGAGACGAACTCTGATCTATTGGATGCCGCGTCATAGTTCGGGCCTTCCGCCAGCTAAACTTCGGTTAAATGCTGGAGTTCGATGCTGAGCTGGACATATTTCCTCGGCGAGGAAGCTCTCTCACTTCTAAAATGTGTGACGTAATTGCTCCACTTGGGGCTGAATACCTGCCATTTGGCTGGCATCCCATCCAGAAAGTTTACCGTCCTGGAGTCTAGCTATTCTAGTAAAGACGCAGCATTAAATGGGGGTATTTGTTTAGTGTTTTTTATACGACGCTGGGGTTCAATAAATTTCGATGCTAAAGAGGCAGAGGATTAGCCTCAATTTCTGTCTTTAAGTCAATGAAGTTTTTTAAGTGCTAATGTAAAAGATTTGTTTCATAGAAGTAAATTGTGACAGTAGAGAAAATGTGTCGTTATTGAGAGAAAAATACTTCAGAAAGAAAGAGGAACAACAACAGCAACAGCACAGATATTTTAAGTCGTATTAAAACAGTCTTTTTAAACTAACATGGTTTATGGTATGCTGTAGAAAATTCTATCAACAATAGCATTAATTTGTTTTTCAAGGAAACTTTGAACTTTTTCGAAATAATTTTTGTACATTCTCGAAATCGCTGTTCAAGATTTATTCCATTATTTCGTAGGTTTTTTTATATTCTCGTTATTTTAAAATAATTTTTTGAGAAGTTACATAGTTCAAAATCATTATTTTAACCCTTTGCTGTGTGACTCACAGTCATAAAAATAGCGACCTCTTGTTTTGTTCCCTGTTCTTCAAATTGAACAAGAACTACATGTTCTTGAAAATAACGACCTGTTATTTTGTTCCCTGTTCTTTAAATTAAACAAGAACTACATGTTCTTGAAAATAACGACCTCTCATTTTGTTCCCTGTTCTTCAAATTAAACAAGAACTACATGTTCTTGAAAATAGCGACCTCTTATTTTGTTCCCTGTTCTTCAAATTAAACAAGAACTACACGTTCTTGAAGATAAAAAAACTATTTTTTTCGTTAACGTGTTCTTTATCTAAACTCCATTTAAAAGTATGACATCACGTGGGTATCATCGGACAAAGAACGGGGAATTGATTGGGGAAAAGAACAGGAATGAGATGTAACTGTTCTATAAAAAGAACATAAATATCAAACAAGTTCCTCGACCGCAAAGGGTATTTGCTTCTTCATTAAAGTTAAGGTTATACCTTTTTTTTAAAGAAAAAAGCATTTCTATTCCATTCTTTAATCTTGTCATAACTTATATTTATACTTTTTATCCATCTTGATACATGTATAAAAACAGATGTAGCAGTTAAAAAAAATAGCTACTTTAAGTAAACAATTTATTTTTACCCATTATTTACTCAGTAATCCTTTTATGCAGTTAACATTTTATTATATTTGCTTTTGAGTTGTTTGTTTTATTGATTTAATAGTCTAATAGATAGTTTCGTACCAAAAATAAGTTATATTCTAAGAAATGCTCCAGCCTTTATATTATGTCAAACACACATATACAGAAATACAAGGTTCGCCGAGATTAGCGTTCAAGCCAGCACAACTACCCAGTCAGCTGTTCAAAGAAACAATTCACGGAAACCTTGTTTTTCAAGATCTATAACTTCGAGTTACTTTCGTTGCTCAGAGCTCAAAAGGTGCATGTTTATAATTATATTTTTAAAGTTTCAACAAAAATCTCCTGTAAAAGACAAAATTAAAACTTTTTCATTTTTAACAAAAGTAGTTTTTTTATGCTCAAATATATGAATATATTGCAACCTTGTTGGAATTGGACACCTTCAATCAACACTGAATTAACAAAAGTATTCAACCTACAAGGTTCATTGTCAAAAATGGTTTCTCAAACTTGACGAAAAATGATTCTGAATAATTACCAAACAGTTAATTTGTCAAAATAACGAAATTTCTTTCGTGAATTTTATTACAAACTTTGCAAAGAGATGTTTTTTTTCATGAATTTCTTCTCCCATAAAATAGTCAGAGAAACCAACAACAAAGTTCTTGTAACAAACTTACCATTTAAAAATGTAACCAAATACAATTGAAAAATTAATGCATCACAGTTAGAAACTTATAGTCTCGAGTGTGGTAACTGTTAACGCTAGTAGTTATATTACAATATTGTAAAAATAATAATTAAACATAAACGAAAAAATAGTTAAAGTGGAGATTTATAAAGATTGCAAATTTGAAAATTCTTAATGAATTTATTCATCATTCTAGATTTCGTAATGCAATTTAAATAGTTCAATATAAAATGCGACTTGGCCAGTCCAAAAACTTTAGCGATATTAAAAAAAATAACGTTATTTTGTGTTTAAAAAAACTCTAACGAAAAAAACTTTCTTCACTTGGTGAAATCCTAATTAAGAAAATATCATTCATAATATAGCAGATAATTTTTTATTTTTAAAAATTTAGTCGAAATCCAAAAAAATCGCCAATATAAAATTAAACTAACTTTAAACTATAGTTTTCACGATAACTTGCTAATTATTATGCAAGTCAACGTAAATAAATAATGTTTGCAAAAAATTGTAATATTAAAAATTATTTTTTCATAAACATGTTTTACGTATTTTATATACATTTATGTAGAAAACAATCAATCATTTATGTAGATTTTATGTAGATCATTTATGTAGATGATTGAGATTTTAAAGAGGTACCTAGTTTAAAGTTTATAGATTCCAAGCTGTGCCTAATGGAAAATCCAACTAAAGTGATAAATTTAACCAACAATTATAAATCAAAATTCGTTAAAAATTGTGTCATTACCGTAGCGAAAAACTACAAAGGACTTAGAAAGGTATTGTCGATATCCTTAAGGTCAATTCGCATAATTGTGTGCCTATTTTAGCACCTATAAAGTGTGTTTCAAACGTTTTAGTATTGCAAAATTAATTTTAAAAATAAGCGTTGGAATGCATTTGCATCTGAAGGACAGTAAATTTAATTCATGTTCCATGCGTAATTTCTTTTCAGATGAAATTTTTGTTTGTTTTGCTGAATTTACCGAAAATTTGACAATAATAATAACAATAGGGCATTATGGTGACATATCTTGTGCATTGTTTTTTATTTTATTTTGAAGTAGAAAGGTGCGTTTCTTCATTGTTTTAAGAAAATGTTGTCATCAATGGATCTGAATTGATTTTGAAGATTTTCTTAATAAGGACGCGAATATTAGTTTTTAAAAATTTGTTTGAAATATAAACCAATAAACACCTTTTCAACTTTTTTTAATAATGAATATATTTATGCGGGTTTTTTTTTAATTTACGAAATTAAAAATTACTTCTCTGATGAACTAAATGTGTTTTATAGTGTATTTAGTGTTATATTGTTTCGCAGTGTGTATCTTTCTACGGACAGATATTATATTTGTTAAAGTTAATTTGTAAAATCAATGTTTTTTTTTTTTTTTAGCTTTTATTGCATTTTTTGTTCAAACTGTACATGTGTTGTAAAATATAAATAATCTTTATAATTAAAGTAAAGTTATGATATTTATTAATTATTTACCAACTAAATATCCTCAATACTATATTCTAATAACATATCTTATTAAGAGTTTCAATAAAAAATTATTTCACAATCAACGAAAAATCGACAAATTATTTTTTTAAATTAGTTTTATTATTGAAAATTATTCTTTAAAACTTTCATATAATGAATTATATTGCATAGATGAAGTAGATTTTTAAAGGTTTTTTTTAAAAATTGACTTTATATAAATAATTTTTTTTTACAAAAGGTGCTACTTTAGACAATGACTTATTTATCAATATTGGAATGACTTTAAAAAAAATCGAAAACTTTAACCTCAAAGCTAAACAGTATTTGACTAATATAATTTTAATTGTTAATATGCGAATAAAATACATTTCAACGAGAATTTTATTTCATGATTCTAAGTTTACTAATACAAATAAATGGTAATTGATAAATTACATTTTAATGTTGAAAAATTAAACATTGACTAATATAATTTTAATAGTAATATGCGAATGAAATACATTTCAACGAGAACTATATTTCATGATTCTAAGTTTACTAATACAAATAAATGGTAATTGATAAATTACAGTTTAATGTTGAAAAATTAAACAATCCGAAACGCTGAAAAGCTCTTACATTCGATTTTCCAACCTAACAAGTTAAACGAAACGGTTATTCGGTAGTAAAAAAAAACCCGGAAAAACACCCTAAGGAACTTGATTTGCTAGACCAGCTCGTCTCCCGAGCTTAGTAGCAACTGTTACATAACCAGCTGTCTGCTACCTTTAATCTGTGCTGGGCCACCACATCAAAATACTTTAAAACATTGACGTTGCGTCACTTTGAAAGAAGCCAATCAAACAGTCGACGGACAGCAGCGCGCGCCATCTATGAGGATAACGGGGAACTTCGAGTAGATAGATTTTCTCAGTAGATGACAGTAGGATGACTACTGGCAAAGAGTGCGGTCGCAAAAGTTTCTGTGTTAAGTGACCTTTGTTGTATGCTCGCAAAAAACGAAATCTCGACCTTGCCGTTTTATGTGATCTTTTTTCCGCAGGAAAGCGATATCAGCTTTTTGCCTCCTGCTATTTATTTTTGTGGTGTGGATAGATTTTTAATTTTTTTTTATAAAAAAGAACACGTATTTCTCTAAAACTTTTGATGTGTCAAACTGTGGATTACGATTCGTGTATCTGACGGAGTACTTTTCTTTCTCCTCTTCAGGATAACTCTTTAGCCGGTGAGTATACTTTTCTTGCGTTTCTCTAGCTCAGTTTTTGTTTCGATAATTTAAATAAAGAAAAAATATTATGTCCAGAAAAATCTTTTAGAATTTTATTAAAATAATACGTATGGAATAGATTTTATTATATTGTTTGCCAAAAAGAAGTTAAAGAATTTCCTAACTAAATTGTTCACTATTTTCGGAGATTACAGACTTTTATGGATTTAATATTATGGCACTTATAAAATTTAGCAATGCTGTATTTTTCATTGATCTTGATAATCATTCATCCAATGACTTTGATTGTGGTTTGTGATAGAACTATGGAATTTATATAGGCTGGTTTTTCCTGCATACTGATGGATTTGATACTTTTGGAACTTTGTTTTTTGATATTAGTTTCCATAAAGTTAAATCCACTTCGTATTCTGATTTATTTTATTCCTCTTGCATTGACTGAATTATCATTGAAGGTATATACATAAAGTGATATTATTTCGTCTGCTATTGACTTTCCGTCACTATTGACTTTCGTATTTATTGGACTTGGAAAAAATCCCGCATATGGCACATAAATGAAGAAACATGGATTTAATTATTTTTCTTATTCTTTCTGTCTCATTCTGAAATAGTTAAATCTCGTTTATGGTTGTCTTCCATTCAAGTTTAATATATATAACTATATAAATAATTTCTACAGAACAGCAATATTTTAATATTAATAATTATTTATCGCACCTTTTATTCATTTTTAAATTGAATTATTATAGCATTTTGTATTATATCAAATATATGGATATTACATATTATGAACCATTTCCTATATTATAAGATGACTCGAATATTTTTTTTATCTGCTGATGGATTGTATGGTTGAAGTTGAAAATTAAACATCCAAACGTTAGATTTCATCTACTTAGAATTAATTTCAGTTACGATTTGTGAATGTAGAACGCATTGAAAACGAAACTATCTTGACCGTCAACTTCGGTCACCAACATGATAACAGTCAATAGACGTTGGCAGCGGAGTTTTCTTGGTTGTCAAATACTACACAAGATGTATAAATGCAATTTAAGAATGGAAATTTTACGTGGCTGTCAACTACGAACAGTACACGGGGAATTGATGCTATTGCATCGAATCGGAAGGATACATAATGAAAATTCGCGAATGTCTATTCTATGTTCAGCTGTTAGACCTATTTTTTTCTTCGTTTATTTTAATTCTGTCAACTGTCGGGACACTAAAAAGGTTCGATACGCTTGAGTGGTTTCGATTTAAGGATTAACCTCCCAGAATATCGTATCCGATTTCAGTTAAATTAAATCTTAGGAGGTTTGAGTAAATTGTGTTTTATTCGATTTTTTTCCCCCTTGGTCTTGAAATTGTCTCATAGGAAATCTTCACATTATATTTCAATTTTCGATTGGACTTTATTATTTTTTCGGTTTTGTAGTTTATATTCTACTATCTACTTTATTTATTTTTAAATTAATTTTGATATTTATTTTTGATTTGACTATTCTGAAGTTTGTGCATTTTTTTGTTTGAATATGTTGTAGTATATTTCCTATATTGTTCGGGAAAATATGAATAATTATATTTTTAAGGAAATTCGTTAGTTGAATTTTTTCGCTTGTAGGTAGAGAATGTATAATTAGAGGAAATGCATCAACAATATTTATTTGAATTGTGTTTAAAATTGCTTTGTAATTGAATTATATTTTTAAATTTTTACTGACAGACAATATTTGTTTTTCTTTTTTACATGGATTTAATATTTTAACCATTAAGACATGAAACGCAAATTTATTTAATTGAACTCGATTTTATTTTATTTCAAAAATCCAAAGAATTTTTTTTATATAAAATATACTATATATTTTGAAATAAAAAATATTTTTATTTTTACTTAAATTAACCTACTGTAACCATGTTAATGCGACAAAAAATTATAGCAATTATCGATATATTTTTTATGAAACCCACATATGCAAGATAATTCAGTTTTCTATCTTTATTCAAGACAATATAGTAGTATTGCTAAATAAATTGTTACACTCAATTCTTAAAGATAAAGAAACATGAGAAAGAGATAACGAAACATAGTTTAGTCAAGACAATTAACGCCTAATAAAAAAGGATTCAGAACTAATTTTCATTCGTAACCTTGCTTTGTTTAATAGTTACAACATGCATTTATATTTATTACTGTTTAAAAATGATCATTCATTTTATAATGATAACTTCTTTGCAGCTGTCAGTTTTACTTTTATTGACTTGCGCTTTAAAATATATTATTAAACTAGTATTTATTCAGAGGTAACATTTTTAAATAATAACAAAATAATATTTATGTAGTATATTATGTGATAGCCATCAAAACACAATTGTAATAACTTTGAATCTAACAAAAAAATTGTGCTTCAAAATTTACAAAGTTTGTACTTCTGAACATAACTTTAAAAAAATATTTCGGGCAGATAGAATTTTATTACTAGTTTATGACGCGAAATATATTTATCGAATAGTTTTGTTCTTTTAAACTTATGACCACTGAGTTCAAAACTGACTGGAGTGATTACTAATCTTGGACGACCACATTACACCCTTTTGAGCCTATACGGCAATAAATAGTCCTTTCGCATGGTCTTTGCGTAGCATCACCACTGAGCTAAAAAAAGAACTGGAGAGTAGACTAAGCGTGCGACTACATAACGTGCCGTATAGACTTCGGAATTGTATTTACTGTCTTCCCTCCAGTTATTATATTTAACCTTAGAAGTTATGATATAGTTAATAATTAGTGTTCTTTCACTATTTCCTCCTAAATCGTCTACAATAACAATTTGCATACGTCAGACTCCCAAGACATTGAGATGCACTTTTCAAACATGGCTCCACTTAATCGTCAATTTTCTCCCACTTCGATATTCTGCCGTTTATTTCCAATAGATATCCCTTTCGAGCGATTCGAAAACGTCTTAAAATTGACAAGTGTTGCGAAACGCATTGTTTCTGCGTCTGCTGCTGCGACGTCTTTATGATACTCATCACCTATTTCACTTCACAACAATGGCGGATTTATTTTTTCCGTCCGAGATGATGGGGGTGTTTTATAGAGAGATTTTCAATCGGAAAGATGACCTTCAATTCCATTACCTGACGTTTCTTTCCCTTTCCAGTGTTGTGGCGGTCACGCACTGCAACAATGGCAGCCGACACGCTTGTCAGTGATAATGACATTTAACAGCGAGCCAATTCGTTTCCATATCCGAGTTTCGTTTTCAACCTAAGTGTGCGGTCAAATTTGAAGTTGGTTGTTTTCCCTTTCATCTATTGCGCTGTGACAATGAGCGCCGGCCCCTTTGTTAAGTGATATGGGCGTCTGTGACAAAGATTAACTCTATTGGGCCAAATGGTAAAAACGTCTCAGACAAAAGAGGTATTTTGTCCACATTTCCCAGCGTTTTATATCTTTCCGGTATATTAAATAATAATATTTTGAAACATAGCCGGGTTTTTTTCTAAATAGAATGTTTCTATTTTAAAAATAGAATGTTTTTTAATTGAATATTTTTAAATAGAATATTTTTTAAATAGAATATTTTTAAATAGAATATTTTTAAATAGAATATTTTTAAATAAAATATTTTTAAATAGAATATTTTTAAATAGAATATTTTTTAAATAGAATATTTTTAAATAGAATATTTATAAATAGAATATTTTTAAATAGAATATTTTTAAATAAAATATTTTTAAATAGAATATTTTTTTTAAAAGGAATATTTTTAAATAGAATGTTTCTTTTCAAATAGAATGTTTTTTAATAGAATGTTTTTTAACAGAATGTTTTTTAACAGAATGTTTTTTAACAGAATGTTTTTTAATAGAATATTTTTAAATGGAATGTTTCTTTTAAAATAGAATGTTTTTTAATAGAATATTTTTAATAGAATGTTTTTTAATAGAATGTTTTTTATTGGAATATTTTTAATAGAATATTTTTAAATAGAATATTTTTAATAGAATATTTTTAAATAGAATATTTTTAATAGAATATTTTTAAATAGAATATTTTTTAATAGAATGTTTCTTTTAAAATCGATTGTTTCTTTTAAAATAGATTGTTTTTTAATAGAATATTTTTTAAAAGAATATTTTTAAATAGAATGTTTTTAATATAATATTTTTAATAGAATATTTTTAATAGAATATTTTTAAATAGAATGTTTTTAATATAATATTTTTAATAAAATATTTTTTAATAGAATATTTTTTAATAGAATATTTTTAAATAGAATGTTTTTTAAATAGAATATTTTTTTTAAATGGAATATTTTAAATAGAATGTTTTTTTTATATAGAACGTTTTTTTTTAAATAGAACGTTTTAGTAAAATTGTATTTTTATAAATAGAATTTTTTTTATAAATAATGTTTTAAGAAAGTTGAAAATTTTTAGAAAAATAGAATATCTTTGTAAATATAATTTCAACAATGAAATATTTAAAGCTGATATTTTTTAATGTAACAATGTTAGTATTAAGAAGAATTTGTTAGGGATAAATTGCATATTTTCTAAAAGAGTAACGTATAATGTTTTTTTTTATTCTCTGCATCATTCTAAAAAATTTAATCGATTGTTCAGTTTCATTTTGTTAATAAAATTACATTCACCCATAAAGTGTTTTTCCAAACTTCTTCGCATTAGTTTTTTTTCTGATTTGAATTTGTCATCGATTTCTCAATTTTAATGTTTAATACTAACATAGATTATATAACAATCAAAAGTTTGATTATTAGATTCCCCTCTTCTAAAATCCCTTTAACATCATACGCTAACTTGATATTATTTTACATTAATTTTATTACAAAAAATGTATCTACTTTAAAATTGAAAAGTTTAGGTTTGGTTTATTTTTTTATATAATTAAAAAGCATCTATATTTTAAAAATTTGTACTTTTGTAACTGTATAGACACTTCATTAATTTCGATTCATTTACAGTTTCAAACTATTCACTATAACTCATCTGTATGTTGCACATATTATAGTTGAAGAAACATTGTTGATCTTTACAACTTTCACACAATTTGTTTGAACGTCAAAATGAAGATTTAAAAATGCTTATGACAAGTCAAATGAAAATCATTTAAAAATTTAAAAATGCTTATGTGACAAAACTTATTTCATTTGACCACTTAGAAATTTTTTCAGTTTCTTTCAAAACTTTTAGTTTACTTACAAATATATTTCACTCAACGACTTTATATTATTTAGCAATAAACATTTACATAAGAATTCACACAATGGTTGCAAGAGCAAATATTTAATATGATTATAAGCATTGATCCTTGGTATATTGAATACAACCCATGCTTTTCCTCGCTCAAATGAAATTGTACACCTGCATTTTTTTTTTTTTTGTAGAATTCATTTTAAATTTAACTGTAATATTTTTATATTACGTATTAGAATTTTTTTTTTCTTCTTACAAAACCCAGATTTTTTATTATTTACATAAAAAATAACATCATCAGTTTTGATAAATTTTTTTTATACCAAGCATACGCGTTAACTTATTTTTCGTAAACCTCAAGCTATCCATTTCTTTTATCTAAACTAGCCCATTTAGTGCACATTTAATCCTATTACAAAAAATCCTATATTAAGGTTGGTACATGCTACAATTATTATATCATCGCTTAAAGAGTATTGGGGTGGTGATCTTGCCGAGATCTATTCACATTATTAACGAATACCAGTTTATATCGTGGTTTCTGTCATCCCGAAGTGCAATAGTATTTCTAGTATAACAAATAACGTTGCGCAATCCCATGTGTCGCGTTGCTGGTTGATGTTACCTTACCTTCAGTTATTTTGTATAGGGTAAGGTGGGGGAAAATACGATATTAAAACTCGATTATTTTTTTTTGGTATTAAAACTCGATTTTTTTTTATTAAAACTCGATTTTTTTGGGGGGGTATTAAAATTCGATTTTTTTAAGCTCAAAATTCCGATTTCTATTTGGAATTTTTTTTTAATTACAATTTTTTTTAACGTTTACTGTTTCATCAGGAACATAATCCTTTATTTTAATTTAATAGTTGTTTTTCTAAGGTCATAAATCGATTCGATTCATAAATCGAGTACAATGGGTATACATTGGGAATATGGAATTTTTCGTCTAAAAAGGCATTATTTAAACTGTTCTTTTAGTCTAATTAGTAACTCGAAAAAATAGAATTTAATTAGCAATCATCTTATTTAAAAACGATACATTTGATTATTAAGAGCTGTTTTTATAACAGTCACTCGACTTTTTTTTTTATTTTTTATTATCTTTGAAAAAGAACACCTGCTATCATAATTTGTGTCTTATTTTGATTCAGGAATCTATGCTGTATTGACGTTATTTTTAATTTGTTCCACAGATGATTTTTGATTTTTATTTCATTTAAAACATTCTGTTTATTTTCTGAGTCAAGCAAATGGCGTCCATTTTGTTATCAAAATTTATTGTTTTTGTTGACAGTTTTTTTTTTAAACAAGTGTGTAACTTAATTCTATTAACATGTAAACACTAATAAATATATTGTAATTAATTCTTTTCATTTATAATCTTCGAAATGCACCTTTTTGTGGAATATTGCACTCTAAAATTGTTAAATTTTTCCGAATTTCTTATTCTTTCCCATTGATAATTCAATTAACCATTTCCTTCCACTTTGCAAATCATTGAAAAAAAGCTTTTAACAAAAAGTAGAATATTTTCATTAGATTATATTAAAAGTTTTTACCTCTATACAAAACCCAGGAATATTGGGAAAGAATTCCACTTTTCTAGTTTATATATAGAAGTTTTCTTGGATCAAACTATCACAATTTTTTTTGTATACTCAAACAAATAGACTGTTGGGCTTGAAATAAATTACCCAGATATTTAATTTGTTTGCTGAAATGTACTCCATACGTGAAGTAACTTAAAAAAAAAGAACGAGATCAAATCATAAATTGAACAATGTGTATTATATTTAATTTTAAAATACCCATTTTACCCCCACATTACCCTAACTTCCATATTCAAAGTTTATATACAGAGTGTTATAATCGCTCGTTTACAAATCAATGACAAAAGAACTATTAAGTCCGTAACTGAATTTCAGTGTGAACAAAACCTTTGCATGCATCCAGTGCATGATTTTGTTTATTTTGTCTAACACGCGTCTATAGTTTGAGTTTTAATGCATTTAGTATTGTAAAATATCCTAAAACCTTTGCAATCAATGATTGATACCACGAATCATACAAAATATATTAAAGACACATTATATTTAAAATGATTTCTTAAAAAGTTGTTTAACAATTCTTAATATTTCAAAAAATCTTTTTATTACTATCAATCGTTAGTCTATAGTCGTTCTGGCACTCACAGTAATATAATATAAGACACACTCTTATGTAAAACTTAATGGTTTACTCGTGGAAAATCCGATAGCTTTGTCACCAATTAAAATGCACCTATTTTGTTGTCAGTCGGGTAACATTGACATTGATCAAATGACAACGAAGAACAAACCAGGCTTCGATAAACGAAACATTTGTATTTTTCGTAAATTCCAACATATGATCTTATTATTGTTTTAATCATCGGTAACGCATCAACACCAAATGAAACATGTCAACCAACCATCACAGGGTGTTCTTTATAAACATCCAATTAAACAGCTGAAGCTTCAAAACAAGAATGCCTTTAAATTCAAACATTATTCCTTCCTTTGTTAGTTTATTCAAAGCTCGCAGTTAGTGTTTAAGTTCTGTGTTATTGTATCATTATTATTATTTTCAAGCAACTATCATGATCTTTGATTTGTACCAAAGAATCTGTATTAATGTTTTCCCATTATCTACCATTTACCAGTTTCACTTCAACCGTGCAATAAGAAACATGTAGATAATATTTGTTTGCCAAATGCTGGTTTGACCATATAAACTCTAACGTGTTCTTGTTGACTCTTAACCTTATCTCTGTTTGACATATTGATAATTGTGCATTTGACAGCTCCTGCCGAATGCGTCAGTGCACGTGTTTGGAGAAGCTTTTACGTCTTGTACTCAGATAGTTCGTCACTGTTCATTGAAAAGTTCCTATTTGTGAATTGACTTCCTTTCATTCATCAAGTCGTCGGGGAAGTTGTAGTACGATTGAAGGAAACATGACTCTTTGTGAATGGAGGATTAGTTGAAGTCTGTACTATGTCTTTATTAAGGATTGACTTTAATAACAGTTGAGACAAATACCGTAGATTGAATAAAATTATCTAGAATATTTGGAGAATTGGGTTAATTCCAAAAATCTTCATTGAAGATTGACTTTTATTATGGTTGGCAATCTCTTAGCTTGTCATACAATTCGAAATATATTTGAAGAATCTACCAACTTTGATGTTTATTTGCTTCGACTTTTTTGGGTCAGAAGATTACTCTTGGTTTTGTTGATAATTTTAGCTATTGGATTTGCAAGCAACAATTCAGAATTTTTCAATTATAGCGTCTGAAAGTAACATTTTAAATTTGGATGGGGATATTTTGAAAACTTACCAGTTTCTTAAAAACTTCAGTTTATTTCCGTTAACAATTCCAATTATGCTGAATCCCCTGATATTTAATTAATCTCGATGCATTTGGTCATTAAATGTTGTTATTAACATATATTTCGAAATTTCCAAGCCTGGTTTTTTTTTATAGACCCTAAAGTTTTAGTTAAAAATTTCGCCATTAGTAATATATTTTGACTAGCATTCCCGTAACAGACCCTCATAGATGGCACCATTACCATCGGCTTGTTTAAAAAAAACGTTAAAATGAATTATTTTAAAGGCATTTTTCTTTTTAAAAAAAACACGTTAATATTTATGACATAAAAGTACGATGCATCACTAGTCCATGAAATTATTTGTTATTTTGATTATTCATGTGTTAAAATCCATTGAATACAAGGGCAGTAAAAGGGATTTTTACTACAGAAATAATATATATGAATTGTTCGCTTCAGTTCTATACCTAGAAGATAAACATATCCTCAATTAATATTATAAATTTTAAACTTCTAATATAAAATATATAGCTTTTGGATAAAGGGAAAGAATCTTCACTTGAGCGAATCATGTATTTAAAGAACGCGTACTAATATAATAATTTAAAAGCAACACTTACATTTTCCATGCTGTATGATGATCAAAAGAATATAGTTGAAATTAAATGAATACTTGGAAAGTGTGTTTAATTTTATTTTCATTAGGAACTAAAAATCCCCGTCCAAATAAAGCATTCAATTAAAAAAAAAGTGGTAGTGACATAAGACTCAAGTTCAACTTGTTAGTTTCAAGCAACCAATTTTAAAGTCTCAAAAGAAAATCCCCCGAGTAAAAATTTTAAGCCAGATTAAATAAGTGATAAAGTCTTCGAAAACACGCTATCTTTTTTTATATGCATTATCTTTCGAAGTTCTAATATTTTTCACTGTTCAGATTTGAGATTAAATATTTAGAGCCACAAGGGTTTTATTGCTGAAAACGCATTAAAAATCTTTTTTCGTCCAAATTTTGCAAGCAATAAAAACTAGTTTTTTTTTAATATTACAAAAAAAAAAAACTTAAGATACATTCTTATATGCTGAGATGTATAAACTTGATATCACCAAAAATAAAATTGTGATACGAGATATCGAGAATGACTCCGAATCCATGTTTGATAACAAGCAACAAGGTTTTCGAACTTCTATCGGTAAAACCGTTAGACCCCCAAAGAAACCTGCGCTTGTGGTAGTTTTCTTTATTGTTCAATCTATTCAATATTTTGAATAGGGTGCAAACGTTTCCAATAGAAGTCTCCTTGCCTTTGAATATCGGAGGGGGGGGGGGGGGCACCTTCTTTCACTACCTATAACAATGCCCAGCACATTGTGCAACAGGTGAGAGGTAAGCATTGAGGGTTAGGGTCGTAAAAAATACCTGAACAGGTGGTGAAAGTTTAAATTTTCTCTTTAAAAATATCATACTCGGATCAAATGCTTAACTTATGCCTGACCCGTTGATGTAGTCGGTACATGTGAGCCATCTAGTTTCAAAATCAGATATCTCCATATTTTTCCTCAAAATGTTTTTTTTTTTAATAATTTTTACAAGTTTTCAATGCACTGCATCGCCTTGCAAAGCGATATTGACCAAGAGTGTCTGAATCTGGATTCAAAGTCATGGGTTTAGATCCAAAAGTACGTGGCTGTCAACCGTCTTTGGAATCTCCTGTAAAATTTATGAAAATGGGTCTATCTGGTTTTAAAATAGACAGTTTATTTAGTGTATGTATGGCCAGTTGATGTGGTACATATATAGTTTATAAGAGAGGTTAATAATAATTTATTTTGGGAATCGTCGGTTAAGGACGAAACGCTTGACTAAGTATGAAAATCAATCAAGTACTAATCAGAGCTTGACTCATTTCATAAAGACCTCGAGTTAGAAAATTAGACAGAAGCACTAACTTTTATTTGAAGCCTATTATTTTAAACCCCTTTAGTAAATTTTTCATTTGTTAAAACATCATCAAAACCCGTTAAATCTAAATGAAAAATTGATTAAAAATTTGTTGTTATGCTAAAATCCGTTAAGTCATCTCCTCTAAAATTTGTCTAAGTGGACTTGCGAAGTTTAGCATAACAGGCCTAATTTAATTCTATATTGAGTTTGACTATTTTAAGTCTCTGCCTATATTAGAGAAGTAATAACGTATTTTTTCTTTATCTGAGTACTTGTAAAATACCAAACTCTACTTGTTAGTATTGATCAATTTGAAGTGGACTATTCCCCGCGAACTGTTTGTCCTGGACAAACTACCTGGGCCTCTAGTAGTAATAAGGAGACTTCATGTCAGTTTGGGCAGTCGCTTTCTTTTGCCTCGTTTACCTAAATCAAGAATGAAAATAGATTTGAAAAATGGCTCCTATCTCTTTAAAATTACATTAACTATTATTTGTGATTTATGTTAATTTTTCTCCAGATAAATTTTAAAATTTTGTAGATGTTAATTTTTTAATGTTGCATTACTTTTATTACAAATAAATTACAACCATTTAATATAATATTTTTAAATTTCATAAACCAAGCGCTTATATGGACGATTCCTAAAAATCGTTATGCAAATAGATATAAAATAAAGTGAAAACAAAAAAAAAACTTCACTTAAAAAACGTTTATAAACACATTATATCATTCTCATTCAAAGTGCATAAACACATGTACAGACGTAAAGCATAAATTATTTTAAATGGTTAAAATTATTAAGTAGTTTTAAAGAAATAGCACACATCTCTTATAATTTTCTTCCCGTTAAGTTTTGTTATTTGTAAAAGTATTTTTTTTTTATTATCAGCACGATATCACCCATTGAGTAAAAAAAATTAATTTTTATTTCCTTTAATATACTAACCTTTGCCCTAACTTTGCAAAAGAGGATCACTTGGAAATAAATATTTAGAGGGTGTTGTTATTTACAACTTGTATTAAAAATCCGTGGGAAAATAAACTAAGATGTTTGACCGTACTTTCCGATAAAACCTTAATCACATTTCCTTGATTTCATAAAAAAAAGTACAATTACTTAAATCTAAAATATTTATCACACACAATAAATAAATGTCAAGAAGCATAAAAATAATTTATTTCCTTGGAGACAAATCTTTTATGTTTTAAATATATGTTGTCGCTAATCGGTTAATGTTTTCAAGAAAATTATTGGTTTAATAAAAACTAGTATGATTTTGTTTTAATTTTAATACTTGTTGTATTTGTAGAATTGATATAAATGATGTAAACATTTAGTATATGAATTGTAACTCAATAAACGACTTTTATTCTTTTGACAGAATACATCTCTATATTTAAAGAAAAGTATTCAATTTATAAAATTCTGCTTTAAGTTTTATTTACTGGCTACTTCATTATAAAAGGACATAAATTAATAAGTATTTAATATTAACCTTTGGTTAATCTGATGCATCCATTAAAAGTTTACAGCTGTTGGTATGTTTTTAAATTGTTACCCTTGCACGGCTAGCTCGCAAAATAAAATGAGTATCTAAAAGTCCAAATTAATTTTCGTAACGGTGAAGAAGGGACATTAACGGAAGAATAAACTTTCTAAATATGATGACAAATTGTATATTTATCCAGATTATACAAAATCATAAGCTTAGCATTAAAATTTTGACAAGCTTCAGAATTTAAATGTATTAACTCATAATTACTCTGAATTATAAACTAGAAAATTCATAGATGTATCTAACTAGGTTTAAAATTTTAAATGAAAAAATAGTTAGTATGAAATATTTACCATTCTTCTAAAACATTGTTATCCTGTGCACTTTTCCCTGTAATTGACAAAAATAGTAGCCTTGTTTGTAGTTTATTTGATTCCAATGTGAAAAAAAAAGGTTGAATCAAAACCAAATTCTTTCGATAATTTCATATTAATGAATAAACATTTATTTTGTACATTCTTTATGATTTTATTCCTGAAATATGGACCATTTTTTTCACGAAAAAGTCGGGAACCACCACTCTTCTAGAACAATAAGCGAAAATCTCAGTTGAAAAAGTGACCAAAGATGGCGACGTTTCAGGGAACGATTCGTACGTAAATGTAAATTCTTCTTGCTTCATGAAAGATGCTAACTGAAGAGGAAACGAAAAAATCGGAGTCGAATGTGTTTATTATGGCGTAATTAAACAGATTTTTCGTGTAGCCTTTTTTATCAAGCGGATTTTTTTTAGTTGTACAGGACAGGTAGTTACAGTGCCAATTAAAGGGCTTAGTGAACAATTTCTTCACACAGCTTATCTTCTCTCAAGTGTGAAAATAAAAATATTTTTTTTTAAAGGAAAGTATATGATGTGAATCAAACTGCTTTTTGTAACCCACTTCAAATTACGTTTCATGCAACAACCTACAGCTTCAATTCTACACACATATTAATGTAGTTTTTTGAAGCGTTATTTTGATGTCTCGAACTCTGTTTCGGCATGCAAATGTGCAATTATGAAATTGAGTGTATAGGGTGGTCATAAATGGTTGGGTGATGGTCATTGTTTGGCTGTTTAACTACAAATAATAAACCATTCTTTTTGCTGATTTTGTTGAATTTATGTTGAAATATAATGTTTTAATCTTAAAATAGAAATACCCGAGCGTTAAACTTGTTCAATGTGCACTTTTGACACAAGTAGATAATGGGATTTTTTCATTACAACCACAAATATTTTCAAATACTACTTGTGTGATTTTAAAAATAAGCATTATATGAAGCAGCGGGGCAGGCTTCTGAAATAGTGACTGAGTGAAATAATAACATGTCTATTCATCAAACAATTTGATATAATTATGAACACATATTTGTATTTACATTAGTTTTTTGTATTAGTTAAGAATGTTTTCGTGGTTTGAAACTGGATGAAGTCCAAAAAACTCTTGAAACGTTATTTTTTAACATATCCGATATTTTTAATTGCTCATATACATACTAATTATCGTGAAATAAATCTACCTTATTCAAATGTAATTAATTTCATTAATCATTTGCGTCAAAAACTAAATAAGTCACACTTTCCGTTGGGCTTTATTAATCTGTTCCTTAACAGGTTTGAAACTTGTTGAAGTCCAAAAAACTCTTGAAACGTTATTTTTTCATGTATCCGAAATTTTTAATTGCTCATATACATATTAATTATCGTGAAATAAATCTACCTTATTCAAATGTAATTAATTGCATTAATCATTTGCCTCAAAAACTAAATATGTCACAAGGGCCTTATTAATCTTTTCCTTTACATTAAATCTCAATAAATCTCTATCTATAACTCCTTGTTCCCCTTTTAAGAATGGATTAACGATATGGTGAACATTTTGCAAGATATGTAAAAAGCCTACTTTATCGGAAGCTTCATTTTGAAAGAAGAATTCGGTTCTCTATCTCTAAGGTACGAAAAACATTCCTTCATTTTTTTCAGCTGACGCACTGACTCCTTTAAAATTAATACGAAAGACAAACGTATTCCAAAGGAAAAGAGCGTTTTGAAACATTCTGTAAAAAAAAAATGAAAGTAGAAGAGGAATGTTACGAAACCCTACTTTATGAAATGCTTTATTAAAACGAATGTTTCAGCTAAATTTCTCTAGCGGCAGTAAAACATCGAGTTAGCGTTATTCCATTCATAAATGGCAATTTGGCTTATCGTTTGCACAAATTGATACAATATACCGTGGGAAGTAATGGAAGCTAAGCAGGGATGAAACCCTAAAGAGCATTATCTTTTGCTTGCTTGTGCTTTTTTTTGACAGCTCTTACTCTGCAAGGTTAAGGAGTAGGTCAAAGGTTCGCATCAATCTGTATTGCTTTCGGTGTCTTTTTAGTCAAGGTCGAATACTATTCTCAGATAACAAATCAACATAGCTAGATTGATGGTAAAAACGATAAATCGATTTGATTTTTGTTATTTGAAAAACCACTTAAATTTTATTGATGGACTGACTTAACAATTTACTCCGTTTTCTTTATTTTCTGTATTTCTTTTGTATTCCAATGATTAAGCAAATCATTTTAAATCGAGATATAGTGGAGATAGTGAAGTTAATATTCAACTACGACTGCAACTCATTAATACTTACGTTCTGCTAAGGATCCCTTTCTCCGTGTTCCTGTTCTCTATTAACTTCAGTGATGAGCAGTTCTTCAACCTATATAGTTGAGATAGGGAAGTTAATGTTCAACTACGACTGCAACTCATTAATACTTACGTTCTGCTAAGGATCACTTTCAACGTGTTTCTGTTCTTTATTAACTTCAGGGATGAGCAGTTCTTCAACCTATATAGTGGAGATATGGAAGTTAATGTTCAACTACGACTGCAACTCATTAATACTTACGTTCTGCTAAGGATCCCTTTCTCCGTGTTCCTGTTCTCTATTAACTTCAGTGATGAGCAGTTCTTCAACCTATATAGTGGAGATAAGGAAGTTAATGTTCAACTACGACTGCAACTCATTAAGACTTATGTTCTGCTAAGGATCACTTTCAACGTGTTTCTGTTCTCTATTAACTTCAGTGATGAGCAGTTCTTCAACCTATATAGTGGAGATAGTGAAGTTCATGTTCAACTACGACTGCAACTCATTAATACTTACATTCTGCTAAGGATCCCTTTCTCCGTGTTCCTGTTATCTATTAACTTCAGTGATGAGCAGTTCTTCAACCTATATAGTGGAGATAAGGAAGTTAATGTTCAACTACGACTGCAACTCATTAAGACTTATGTTCTGCTAAGGATCACTTTCAACGTGTTCCCGTTCTCTATTAACTTCAGTGATGAGCAGTTCTTCAACCTATTCTTTGTATAACTGTTTCTCTTATTTTGATAATTACCTAATATACCTGCATTATGTTTTGACAATAAAGAATAGTTTGGTCTTTTACCTAGAGCAGTGGTTCCCAACCTTTATTCCTTGCCAGTGAATATTGTTAATTGTAAAGGAGTAACGGATTTTAAGAAGAAGTTAGAGGGATAGTTAGGAGGTACTAGATGGACCAACTTTGTTGGGCCTTTGAGCCTGTTGTTGGTCGCCAATATTTGTATTTGTATTTGTACCCTTTGATAATACTTTTCATTTATTAGTGTACCCCTTTCTCTCATAACCCTTCCCTCATAACCCTTCTCATCCATCTCTTAACTTAAAAAAATAGTTTGTTTTTGTTCAGCAGCAAAGTTCGTAAAGTAGCTAGCAAATTAATCCAACGACTCAAATGGTTGGCATAGGCTTTATTTTTTTATTTTACTTATTAAATTTATTGTTTTTATATTCGATGTTTTCCGCCTTCACTAATATTATTTTTGCGGCGTACCCCCGACCGGACCACAACGTATCCCCAGGGGTACACGTACCGCATGTTGGGAACCACTGACCCAGTGCGCACGTCCACAAAAATTTGAAAATTACATTACTGCAATAACATTATTTGTTATTTGACAATTTAAGTTCGTGATCAGTTTACACTATAAAAGGAACAAATCAAAAAGATATTTAACACGTTCACTATCAGTGTCTAAAAGGATACAAGTCGATTATTCCCTTTTACGTGTTATTTTGAAGAACGTATCATGGGCCTATGCGTGGCCGGCACCGAACGTGTTAATGTGTTGCAGATAAAAGAACAGTTCAGAAAAACAGGTAGCATATATCACAGAGTAATGGGGGAAGCAGAGAGCAGGTTATTATAGATAAGCTTAACCGATACAATAATTATCATAGTGATACATTTATATGAAGGGCTATGGTCTATAAACCTATGACGGGGATAAATTAAAAAAAATATTTGAATTTAGTATACGAATTAATTTTATTTATTTCTTATTCGTATTTTTATTTCTTTCGTAAAAATATTACTGTACGTGCGTATGACGTAGTAGTTTTTAAATATGCGCATTATATTATACGTAAACCAAAAGTCATTACTTTCTAGTCACTTTAAAAAGTTTTGTTTAACTTGGATTTTGAGTATTTGGTCTTACGATATATATATGCGTTAGAGTTATTTTCTGTCTGAGAATGTTGGGTATTATCCAGAGAAACTCATCGAAAATTTACAACAGTCTAATTTGTTTTAAAAAGCGCAAGCTTAAATTCGAGCACACATCCTATATGTGGAATAGTTTTCTCTAACTATCTGAAAATTCCTGGATGTTTACTAGTAATAGCTACTGTTTATACTTTACACAAAGCGATTTCTAGTTTGGCTCAAGCTAAATGGTTTCTGTGACATCGCATTGTTTACATAGTTTAAGTAAGCCGATATGTCAACTTGCTTAAACTCGTTCGTTGATTTGTTAAAACTAGTTTTAAGGGCGTACCCATCCGCCAATTAATCGAAGCCAGACAGACAATACTAACGCCATCTATGTATGAGTATGGGAAAACTGTCGCGTGTATTCTAGCGCTTAGATTAAATCAGTAGCAAACAATGGACATTAAGTAATTTAAAGCTGATGGAAAGCACTGTAATTGGATTTTCGTGTAATTTAGAAGCTTGTAAAAGTAGCTTTTATGTCCAGATAATGCCGTTCGTGTCAGATTTTTAGAGATTGCACTTATTTATTATTAGAATTCGCTGAACTGTTTCATTGATACTAAGAACATCAAGTAGATGAGTTTATCTCTTTCCTTTTACTCAATATTCGTACATGCTCCAATGTTTGGTGCTCTGAAGATTTCAAACTTTTAGACGTTTTCCATATTTCAAATGAACATGGACATTTTTACTACTGGTTGTTGATATGTCTTCACAAATGGATACTAGTAGTTAAATAACTATACATCATTTCAAAAATATATTAAATGGCTCTGAGTGTTTGATTACTCAACATTTTTATTTTACACCCACTGAAGAATATCGATATTCCTGTATCGTCAGGTTCCCAGTATATAGTACACATAAATTTTAAATTAATAAAAAATACTCTCTGTTGAGTCATTTATTTTAAATCTAAAGCATTGGTAAAACTTTTAAAAAGCATATATGCTAAAATAATTTTAAATGACTTTTTTTAATAAATGTAATGGAAGTATAAATTAAATTCTCTTGGGTGAAAACAAATTAACAGTTGGCTTCTTCAATTGTCTCGCTCGTCAAAGTTTCTAAAAAATTTGTATTGTAAAATTACAGTTATATATTCAGTAAGCCGAAATTATTTATAACTGATTTAACATTTGACAAATTTCTATTTTTCATTTTTCAATTATTTAAGATTTGTGCAACCATTGATTTCAATGCTTAATACTATATTTATGTTATTTAAAAAATATTTGATTATTGTATTCGTTCTTATTTTTATAAATTATTAAATTTTTTAATTATTTATTATGAAATTTTTAAATAGACCAGTGTTTTCTTAAACGAATCTCGACAAATCTGTGTGTTTCGTCTCGCCAGCCGATTTTGTTTGAGTCACAAAAAGTTATTTAAATACAAGAATAATCTTAATTAATACAAAAATAACTCTTAATTGAATACTAGAATAACCATTTTTGAATATTTAAATTCAATTTCTTTAAAAAAAATTGGATATTTATGCTGTAAAATGTTTCTAGATACATTCAACAACACTCCTAATAAACTCTCTGATGTTTAAAATGTTGTTGAATGAATACATGATGTCATATTTGCAAAGGAATTTGATATCTAAAATTTATTCTTGTGTGAACATACAGTTGAGGATAAAACGGCCGCCATCTTGAATAAAAATATTATAAATAAAAATCTTATTTTAAAAAAATAATAAATAATAGCACACGCGTCGTTTTTAATGACTTCAAGGAACATTTATGCCAAATTTGAAGAAAATCGAACAACACGTTTGGTAGTGAAACAAACAAGTTTACGGACGAAATGCCGAACGGTCGAATTAAAGCAGGACCTTGCTAACCCTCGATCAATTAACATTGTTTTATTGTTGAAAAAAGTAATGTAACTTCTTCTGAAGTTGCATTATGTTTGTTTTAGTTTTGAGTGAGTTTTTAGTTTTAAGTAGTTTCAACTCTTACTGAAAAGTTTTGTATTTGTAGCTTTAACAATTTACAATTAAGTTTCTAGGCACGTCGCTGAAGATAGTTATAGAATATCTTAAGACATATGCTTGTTATCCGGGCTTGTAATACTGCATTACCTTTTAATTTTAATTCCGTTATTATCATCTTAGCAATTTTGCTGTGGAATACTGTTATCAGATGCAAGTGTCATCTCGCTTCGGTTATGTCATTTTGACACTGTTAGCGATCTTTTTGTTATTGCAATATCTCGCATCTATATATTTTATGTTGGAATAACGTCAATCGTAACCTCAATCTCATTTCTGTCTGAAAGAGGCAAAGGAAGACAAAATAAATCTTGAAATGTGAGTAGTACTATCAGTATAATTTCTTTAACGAGTATCTACTCCATACCTACCAGGAAAATCGAATAAGCACAGTAAACGCTGAGCGCGAAAAGTTGTTGGAGACTTTCCAAGATTTACAGGTAAAGATCAAACTATTGAAGATACGTTTCCTCTTCTATTTTGAACGATTTCCTTTCCTAGTTGTCTTCTTTTTTTTGAAGATTATTGTCAATTAAAGAAACGATGTAACGTCACTTGCACGTAATGCACCTCTTGTAAACTTATTATTGCCGAAGTTTTAGCTTGTTTATTGCTTTTCGGCGTTTGGAAAAGTTTTGACTTTGAAAAGGTTTTGTGACAATCTTTATAACAAACTAATGGATGTAGTGATTTGGGGTTCAGAAAAAACATTGTTATTTTGTACGCTTGTACACTTTACAAACTTCTTTGTTATGTAATACTAGCTGCCTAGCCTCGGGTTGCTAGGGATACGTTGAAATACATAAATAGTAATACATAATTGTACGTCTGCCTTTCAGAGAAATCCACTGTTTTCAATTACGAGTCGGGGATCTATATACTTTATCACTTTTTTTTTACAAGCACCATGTTCTCAAAATTTTTATGTATGAAATTTCAAGTTTCCCATTGTAAAACTTGATTTCGATAAATGTCAAACATGCATGCAACTGTTCTTCCTGGACGATTATCTAAAGGAAGCATAAGTTCATTTCGAATATTTCTTTTTAATTGTAGTCAGAGAAATAATCATTTTTATTCATTTCTAGGAAAACTTTTTTTTCTTCATATTTTGAAGAATCGCCTTCTGTAAATACCAATATAAGAAATGCGTTCATTAAGAAATTAATTAATTGTAATAATAAACACATTGCTGTTCCTTTAAAAAAATTCTAAAATGTTGAATAGAAACAACTGAATACAGGATGTCGGAAATGCGTTCATTAAGAAATGCGCTCATTAAGAAATTAATTAATTGTGATAATAAACACATTGCTGTTCCTTTAAAAAAATTCTAAAATGTTGAATAGAAACAACTGAATACAGGATGTCGGAAATGCGTTCATTAAGAAATGCGCTCATTAAGAAATTAATTAATTGTGATAATAAACACATTGCTGTTCCTTTAAAAAAATTCTAAAATGTTGAATAGAAACAACTGAATACAGGATGTCGGAAATGCGTTCATTAAGAAATGCGTTCATTAAGAAATTAATTAATTGTGATAATAAACACATTGCTGTTCCTTTAAAAAAATTCTAAAATGTTGAATAGAAACAACTGAATACAGGATGTCGGAAATGCGTTCATTAAGAAATGCGTTCATTAAGAAATTAATTAATTGTGATAATAAACACATTGCTGTTCCTTTAAAAAAATTTTAAAATGTTGAATAGAAACAACTGAATACAGGATGTCGGAAATGCGTTCATTAAGAAATGCGTTCATTAAGAAATTAATTAATTGTGATAATAAACACATTGCTGTTCCTTTAAAAAAATTCTAAAATGTTGAATAGAAACAACTGAATACAGGATGTCGGAAATGCGTTCATTAAGAAATGCGTTCATTAAGAAATTAATTAATTGTGATAATAAACACATTGCTGTTCCTTTAAAAAAATTCTAAAATGTTGAATAGAAACAACTGAATACAGGATGTCGGAAATGCGTTCATTAAGAAATGCGTTCATTAAGAAATTAATTAATTGTGATAATAAACACATTGCTGTTCCTTTAAAAAAATTCTAAAATGTTGAATAGAAACAACTGAATACAGGATGTCGGAAAAGGTAGTTTCAAGCTTTGTTTTTCATACGTTGGAGACAGGCAAACAACGGGAATTGTTCAAGTGTAATTTACGTAATCATAAAATTTTAATAATTTTGTTTAAAGTAAACATAAATATTACGTATAACGGCTTTCATTCTTCATCTACAAAGGTTACATTTTGAACATTTCCTAGCTTTATTATTAAAATAACAAATTTATTTATATTAAATGGCACTAATTGATTTATAATAATGACTAAGGAATTTATAAATTAAAATAAGTTTCAAAACGTATTGTCATACAGTAACAAAAAACTGTTTTTTATAAATTAACCCTTTGCGGTTCGAAGACCTCTGCGAACCAGCAACTCGAAACGATTTTCCGTATATTTTGGTGAATTTCTTATAGTGGTGCCTGGGAGTTGCCTCTCGAGCAAAGCACAAAGAGTTAAGAAAAGTAAATTGCTTCTTTTTTTTTTTTAATTCTAATAATCGGATATCAAAATTTTTAATTAACACTTTTTTTTAAGTAAAGAGTCTACCGTTTTGAAAGTTCCAGTACATTTGGAGCTTAATTCCTTCTTTACATTTTAATAAGAAGCTACCTCCTCTTTATTAACACATACGCTGCCGCTATAGAAGAAAGAAATGGAGTCCAAGGTGCCTCGTCTTTTTAATCATGGTTTGCTTTTAAAATGATTCAAATTTATCAATATGTGTGGAAATTTTGAAGAATTTTTTTTTATGACTTTTGTGCGTGAGTTGTATGTAACTCACAGAGCGTGTCAAGTCCAATATGAGCGGTGGCAAACCAGTGGTAAAATACAAACAGTTATCTTTCAAGGAAAATATCAGTTTTTTATCTGGGTGGTCATGCAGAATGTGCCTGCCTATTGCATAATTTGATTTTTATATATTGTATCCAATTCACAGCACAAATTCGGTAGTCTGTAATTTGATTGCATTTAACTCACGGAATCTCTTGAACAAACAAGGCGATAATTAAATACAACTGATATGGTAGCAAATGTGTTAATATGTTGAAAACTTACAATATTTTTTCTCTCTTTTCAGCCAAAGAAGGTCTCCAGATGCACTTGTCTGACGACGCCATGCCCTACCCGAGGCCAGAGTCCCGCTTAGCCGGGGAGTCTCGCCGAAAACGCCGCGGGAATCTGCCAAAGGAGTCTGTACGAATCCTGCGCATGTGGCTCTACGAGCACCGCTACAGCGCCTACCCCTCCGAGAAGGAAAAGGCAAAGCTGGCTGAAGACGCCAAGCTCACCCAACTCCAAGTCTGCAACTGGTTCATCAACGCACGACGACGCATCCTACCCGACATCATCCGCAAGGAAGGTCACGACCCCCTCCAGTACACCATCACGCGCAAGAGCGGGCTCAGCATGCCAAGGTCCACTTCAGCCTCGTCCAGCTCAGCCTCCCAGCCCGGCAGGTCCAACAGCTACAGCAGCAACAGGTCCAACGGCTACAGCAGCAGCAGGTCCGTGGACTCGAGCTCCAGCCCGATCTCCCTCACGGACGACAGCGTCACCGACGTGGACGCCGACAGCGAGGACTCTGACAACTCCACCACGTCCACGGCGTCTTCCTCGCACATGAGGTGCCCCATGAAACTCACCAAGAGATGGCAGAGGACGCACGAGCAGGAGCTGCGCATCCAGCCGTCAGACACTGAGATCCAGTTCCCGGCTCTTCACAGCCCGCCATCTGAGAATGGGGAGACATCCAATCGAGGTTCTTCTTCTTTTGAGGACCAAGGCCTCTATTCCCCTCAGTACGAGGAACCATCCACGAAGGGCCTCTATTCCCCTCAATACGAGGACCCATCCACGAAGGGAGGTCTGTATTCCTCTCAATTCGAGGACCCGAAGGTTCTGTATTCCTCGCAGTTTGAGGATCAGTCCACGAAGGTCCACTATTCCTCTAAAGAGGACAATGACAATTCCACCCAAGAAATGTGGACCTCGAGCAACACGCCGCCATTGACACCGCCCTCTTCGATTGACAATTCGCTCACTTGCCTCTACATTCTGGTGAATGTTGCGTGTGAGGTGCGGGACCAAGAGCTACAAGCAAAATCTTCCGCTGTGGATTTATGAAAAGTTGTTCTCTAAAAACTGCTTTAAACAACTTTCATTCTTTTAGTGCCTTATGAAAGCAGTCTTCGAAACTTTTGCATCAGTATCATCCAACTCAAGGGACGTTGGTTAGAGAGGATTCGACCAATTTCAAATTGTCAGCAATCTACCTAAGGTGACATCAAGGATTTCTAAATGATCCAAACTGAATGAATTATAGGGTTCTGCTATGTCAAAAAAAAATCTTTAGTCTAATTCACATAAGTCAGCGCCCTTGGGTGTCCACTTCCCTAATTTTTATTATTTTAGAGAACTTTTCTTCACGTAAAAGTTCTTATTAGTCACTGTATCTAAATCATAATTTTAAATAGAAGCGTTTTTTAGGAGTTTCTGATTCTTGTGTGCGAAACTTCTATGTATGACCTATATAATATTATACATATATATATATAATTCGGTGCATTTTCACAGTTACGCATAGGTGTTTGTGCTGATTTTGTATTTTAATTGTGGTAGTTTTATAGACTCTTTAATAACTGCCAATAAGAATACAACGCTATGAGACTGAATATATATCGCAATATATGAACTAAATCTCAAGTATATGACCTCAAACTGACTTATCTTCATTATGAACCAAATAGTGAAAGAAAATTTTAGAATGTGTGTGTGCAATAACTAAGTTAAATGCTGAATAATTTTCTATTGTAAAGTTATGAAAAATCACTGTCTATTGTTTTCCTTATGTGGCAAATTCAAGTACATCTTCTTCTCTAACGTGATTTTTTAGTTTTAAAACTGTTTTAAATGTAATATTTGTACTTGAAAGATAATTTTTAAGATTCAAAAGCTCTTGTAATTTGTATATTTGCCTTAATTTATCTTCCGATAACATAATGAAAATCCTGTGAATTGTAAACAGATGATCAAAAACTAAGGATATTTGTCTACTTCAAATCAGCTTCAATTCTATATTAAATAACTGAAAGCTATCGGTAATTACTCTTAACTTTAACATTTTTATTTACTTCTAGAAATTTACGCATTCAGTTTTGCTTGTTTCTAGATATGAAGCTGGTATTAAGAAACAATAACCAAAAAAGCTTATTTTAGAACTAAAAGGAATTAGTTATTGCATGGGATTGCGTATTATATAAAAATAACTATACCTTCTCCGATAAAAGCTAACTCAATCAATATATTTTATTTACTGTTCTTTACCACGTCATTCTGTATATTATTTTATCCTCAACATTTTTTTTACTGGAGTACTTTTCTGTAGTTATCCATTGAAGCATTTATACAATTCACTACTTTGTTTATTTTTATAAGAAAATCCACATTTTTTGCACGAAGTCATCAGCAGTTTTAAGTTATTATCTAAAATGTTTGTTTGTTACTTTCTTTAAAAATATGCTGAATTTTACGCCCCTTTTCAGACACTGATATGAAAGATGTTGGAATTACTGAATATAATATAATAAAATATAATTGAATTTAGTCTTTATAACCATGCCTAATGTAGATTTATGTATCCAAAGAACTGGCTGTTGCGTGGGAGTGATAACTCGCTATATGTGCCATTTGTTCCTAAAACCTGTGATTTTCACCAAACCTACAGTTTTAAAGAAGAGTAAGAAACTTTTGGAGAATAAAATATTTTTAAGTAAATGCAGGGCGAAAGAAAGCATTCAATGCAAACTTCACCAAATTTCCTACTTTCCGCAATCGCTAAAGCCATGGAAATAAAAATTTACCCTACAGTCGTTATATGAACAAATTCGCTGACCATATTTCCATTTTGAAATTAGAATTAGTATTTTTCTCTTTTACAAAATATACACTCTCCGAACTGTTATTTTGGTGAAAATCCACCCTATAAATTGATTTCGATTGAATTTAGACTGTTGCTGTCAAATTGAATAAATATACTTGTTTCCAAAATAATATTTTATCTGTACATTGCTTATGTTCATCTCAATGAAACTTATTTGGTCAATATCATCCGAATAATTTTATTGCCAAAGCGTAAAAAGACTCATTTAAAAATGTTTGATTTTTTTTAAAAATCATTTTAATACATATTGTGTATTGATCTTCGATTTTCTTGTGGTGATTAGTTTATTTAGTTTTTATCTGTATTTTTTAGAGTTTATATAGTTCATTTTTTATTTTTATTTATACTTTTTAAATGATTCTTGCACGGTTGTGGCACAATTCATCTCTGGAGTCCACCCAATTTGCCCATTCTATATTTAAGTGTTTGAATCCATCTTTATTTAACGGAATGTCATAAGAATGAATATAAACAATGGGCTTTTAATTGTAATTTATTGATAGTACTTTAATTGACGGTGTGGTTGGCTTGGTTAGGAGCTTAAAAACTCCAAAACTTAATTAGTTTAAACAGCTTATTTAGCTGCTGAATAAATAAAAACTTATGAGATATTGCTGAAAAAATTATTCAAACTATTTGGACAATCGGGTCGACTCAACTCGATGAGAACTTATGGTTGTTGTATGCCTTTTGTTTCAGTACAAAAGATTAGGTACCTACCTAGAGTTACTACCTCAAAACTAAATAAATTACATTTTATTATATAGTTGTCATATGTTAATTTTACGAGGCTTTTAATAGCCGATCTATTAATTGTTTTAATGTCACGTGATTAAAAATGTCTTCCACTGCTTCAAAATATTACGAGTCATTTTCGAATTACTCATCAAAAAAATTGTGAGCTTTTCTGTATATTCCATGAAAATGCACTACAAAAATATTTTAATTGTATGTAAGTTTAGTTAATGTGTAATTTGAAAAAATGAATGTCTTTGAAAAAAACCGAAGAGTCCCTTCCCTCTCTGTTTGGTCTAAATGTATGGATTTACCAAGAACTTTTATTCTTTATTTTATTTCATAATTTTTTATCATTTAATACACGGATACGAAGGAACATGGCATTACTGCATTTACATATTCATAAAATCGCGATGGGACATATGCGGCAATAACAGTTTGGTATACTTATTTTTTTGTATACTTTGGTATACTTTATACATTATCTTCATTCTCAATTTGTTACATTTCACATGCAAATGTTCATCTTCTCAGCGTTTAAAATGAATAAGACTCAAATACTCGCATACAAAACTTCTTACGTTGCTAACCATCTCTCAATTTTTACATTACTGTCACACTTAGGTGTTCTCATTTTCACCTTAATTTATTGCTGTAACATTTTAGGTACTCGAATTTTTACTACAGTAGAACTCCCATTATCCGAACTCCAGCTATCCGGATCAAACAAAGCGGATCGGCAATTATCCGGATCACTTTCAGAAAGAAATTAAAAAGTCAGCAAAATCTACATTTTAAAAGTTACTTATCGGTGAATGATATTGTTTTTAATATTCACTAAATTACATTACATACAGAAGCAAAATTCTTTTTAACTAAGAAATCACCTTTTTTTTCGCGAATTATCCGGATATTCGATTATCCGGAGGGAATCTGTTCCCAATTGATCCGGATAATTGAAGTTCTACTGTATATCAATAACCCTCATTGCATGTGATCTTCCTAAAGTGAATCTTTATCAACCTGGTCCTTTCCTTTTATGCAAACGGATTTTTCCGTTTCCTTGCTTGAGGCAAAGAAAATGGAATTTCCTTGAATTCCATTAAAGTACCCATTTGTAGTCCTGCTTTTTTACTTACTCTTGACAGACCGGAACTTATGCCAATAACACTTCATCCGTATCCCCTTTGTTAATAAGTAACTGAGTCATTAGTGCCCATTGAAAATGCTTTTTTGTTGATTAATGCTTTTCCGTTGAAAATAACTCTTTGCTTTTATAAACGAACAGAATTTCTTACATTTTAACTACGTACTTAGTCTATTTGGACGCTAAACCACATATTTCTGTCTATTTCTACCAGTTTTAACATATCGCGTGATACCTAAAACCAAGTAATTTGGATTCTGTAAAAGGGGGAGTAAAATACCCCTGATAATAATAGCATCAGTGGGCCCTATTTCCGGAACGCTAAGCCTTAACGGGGCCTTTCTTACTACATATTCCTTGCAAGGAGATTTATAAAAAAAATTATTCCAACTTTTGTCATAGAGATCCTGAATTCATACTAGGTTAACGAAGCGGAATCAAATTATGATCAGTATACATAATTCGCATGTAGTACTATGGCTGTTTTTGTATTTTAAGATTTTTAATTTCTAAGATTTCTTTATGCAAAATAGAACTTGCTTGGATTTCAAAATTTTAGACTGGAATTTCTATCTTTTCTTTAATAAACAACAAGCTAGTTCACAAAAGTATATTCTTAACTAAAATCTAACTTGCTAAATTTCTAGTATATCTGATGTTATATAATACTTTCTTGAGAAATAGCACAGTGTCTTAATTCAACTGGTCTAAAATTAGATATTTTAAAATCCTGATAATATAAAATGATAATTAATAAAATCCTGATTATGAAAATAAAATTATGTTTATATATGAAAAAAGTAGATGCATATAATAAGTTGTATCCTCAATTGTATATACAAATGATTATTTAACAATAGTATGTCTTGAATAAAAGTATATTTTACATCCGACGTTTTAATGGTTTGCTGGAAGTTAATATTCGTAATACAAGTACAAGCATTAATAACATCGATTTATGAATGATAATTCTAGTTGAATAATTTGATTTATGAATATTTCTAGTTATAATTATACGAATATCACAGAAAATCAATTGCAGTTTAATTAAAAGTTGATTCTAGAATTTAATTTATTGCAATCGAAAGGTAACGAAACGTTTTTAAAAGATATTAAAATAAATTACAGCAACTAATGCCAATGTGTACGTTTAACTAAATGCGAATCTATGAATGTGGTGCGATGCCTTGTAAATAATATTTTAAAGTAATTTGGTATAATTTCATTTTGTATAATAGACATAAATTTATTATGCTCTTATTACATATAATGTATTTGTAAATTTTATATACCATGACCTGTTTTAATCAAAATGCTTAACACATGTTACGTCCATTCTTTGGAGAAAATTTATTTACCTGCAAGTTATATATAAATGGATACCTATATATAAATGTAATTTTACTATAATTTTGAGTTGGAATAATTGTATCGATTTGAGTTTACATTTGTTTTGTCTTTATATAGTTTTTATTGTAATTAATTTTTTTTCTGTGTGTGAAAGTGTGCATATTTTATGTAGAGATGTTTTATTGCTGAAATGGACATTATCATCAACCGAGTGAAAAAAAATTGACAATCTTGTTTACAACGAAGGCGTTTTGCATCCGCTTTTCGTTTGAACTCATCTGCTTGCAAGTAAAATAATGCTCGATGCAAAATTTGACTCTTTTGGAATGGCTATGTCCAAGTTTTGAAAGGACATCCACTTAGAGACATTTATAATATTATATATAAAAAAACTATTATAAATATATATAACTATATATAATTTTGTAGAATATTTGTTACTGAGTGGTATAAGTAAAAAGTCTGAAAATATGAGAATTTCGAATATTGTTCCTTTATAAATCTAGTTCCTTAATCCCGTTTGATTATTCTTTAATAGAAACCATGACTTTGGACCAACCAAAGTCATAAGGGGTCCTTGGTGCTAAAATTAGATATGTATTAGATGTTAGAAGTTTGCTGTGGATTAGTCTTTCAGAGGCTAGTTTCTTAATTGGACTTTCAGAAGATTGCCGTTTCAACCTTTTAGATTTTTGTTTAGACTTACGAAACCTTTCGTGGCCATCGTGAATTGAAGCGATGGAACCCTGCTGATTATGATTTAAGCTAAATCTAAGAATCTTTCATTTCGATCAAAAAAGAAGTGTAAATATCTAATGTGTTGGTTTATGGTTAACGGTGCAGATTTGGGGCGCTTTCAAAATTATGCAACCGAATATGATTCCATCCATCGCTAGGCATTTTCAATAATTCACTAGGCATCAGCACCTATAATTTAGTATAAAAACATATACCTTTTGATGTTTTTAAAATAATTATTTACTTAAAATGTTACTAACACAAAAAACTACTTTTAAAATAAAGCAAATTAAAACCACCTCCAGAAAAAAAAAATTTAAATATATTTTACTTTACAGTAAAAATGAGGTTTTAGCTTAAACCCTAATTACTGATCTGAAAATTGAAGTTTCTAATAGTATGAGGTAACTACGCTGGGTTTTGTGCTTGTCTAGATGAACTTTTAGAGGATTAAGTTTTTGAATCTATATTGGAGTACTTATATAATTTAGCTTAAATTTATTTTAAAGATGTAGTTCTATATTATTTTCTACTTTGCGTCGTTCTATGCCCCAGCCGTATAGATTGCTGGCTCGATGCTTTTACTTAGTATCACTGGCGCAAGTGAAGTGGGTAGGGTGCCTTATATGACAATGTGTCATAGCTAATCTGCGTTCCTAGCAGTGTGTGCGTAGCCTTTCCAAGTGATTTTTATGTATCGTTTCTATATTTAGAGCTTGTTGTTTTTAGCTGCATATTTTTTTAGAGAAGTCATGCTACATATCTGCCCAAAATGTGCCTAGTCAGGACCTCAGTATGACATCACTGTACATTCCACACCTCATATGGTCGGGTTCAGCCACAGGAAAATTGTTTGTGGTATGGAATGTATTGTTTTTGTGTAATGCTACCACTTAGTGGTGAAGTGATAGTGTGCAAAAATAAAAGTGTGGTGATAGAAAATAAATGTATTTTGTATTTATTTTGATAACTAAAAGATATGGCCGGCTTTACCTATTTATTTTATAAAACAAAAACCAATAGCTTATATTAAAATACAAATACAACGTTAAAATACGCAATAAAAATCCAAGAGATCTGGACATGTTTCGGGAGATACATCTCCCTTCATCAACAGAAATGAAAAGTGTTTGTGTGTATAATAAAATGGAAATAAAACCATTTATTTCCATTTTATTGTACACACAGACTTTTCATTTCTGCTGATGAAGGGAGATGTATCTACCGAAACATGTCCAGATCTCTTGGATTTTTATTGCGTATTTTAACGTTGTATTTGTATTTTAATATTCTTAACGCAATGTTTCTATAAGAGTTTTTATCTTATAAATAGCTTATATTTAGAAAATATTAAATTCAAATGTGTTAGTCCCCAAAATTTCTAAGGAAAACAGATTAACTTAAAGACAAAAAAATATCAAACAACCCTATAAACTTCATTATGATAAAATATTGAAAATTTAAGTATAAATTTAAAGAAAAAGTTATATATAATTATAAAATACATAAAAGATAATTGTTTATGAAATAAAATTAATTACAGAATACATTGGAAACTAATAATTTAAGAAAATGACATCAAAAATTAAAAAGTAGAATTCACAATCTTGTGTTAATGTATCTTATTAATACTCAAATGCTGAAATTCTTTAAAAATTAATTGATAAACTAAAGTTTCGATAATTTTATTATAATTAACTAATTTTCCTGGCGAAATTTTAAAATTTGGACTAAGTTTTATTTTTATCGAATTTCAAAGCATTTTAGAAATTTTACTCGAATTGTAATGTAATTCGATGTTCCAATATATCCCAAATCTAAATATCAAGATTTTAATGTTCTAAATTTAATAATGAATTTGGAAAAAATGAAACGTTATTCCTGCAAGTTGTTAAGTAAATGTCAAGATTGTCAATTTACTTGGAGTTTACTTATCAATAATCAATTTAGTGTTCGATCAATGAAAAAAGTTTTTCATAGCTAACGAATTCAGACACTATAGAAATGAAAATTATTGTTGGACATGAAAAAACATTCAACTAACCTTTTGAATAGTCGAAATTATTTAACTTTTAATTGATAATTGAGCAAAAAATATTTGTTTTACATTGTAATTCATGTGACAGACATTTTAACTAGTTTGAGGTATTGAGAAAACTTGAATTTACAATAAAGGTTATCGAGAGATAGTATATATTTGAACTGACCAGATCCATAAGTAAATCTAAAATTTCCGTTTTAAACTTATAAAAAATATATACATGATGATTAAAAAAAAACGTCGTTTTAAAATTTTGACATCTTTATCTTTCAAATTTTGTTGTTGGACTGACGTCATGCCGTTAACGTCTATCCTAGAAACAATAAAGACTTAATGTGTAATTGGAAACACAACGAGAATATCTAGATTTCACTCCAGTACCTTTGGCATGAAGGGTAGAGATAGAAAAAGTAATATTGCTAAAAATTGTTTGGAATTTATATGAAAAATACCGAAATTCTTCATCGATCGGTGATTGTTTTTCAGCTGTCGCAAAACAAACCTTCCAACAGAAGCAGATGTTTATTTCACAACGCTTGATCACACATTTTAGTTTTCTCTTCACGTTACCATTCCCCTGATATATTAAATTATTTGAAAAACCGTTTCCAAAGAAAAATTTGGAACAAGATAAACATAATCTATATGATGCGAGAAATTACATAGTGCTTTATTCATAAAGATAGACATTTTGAACTTTGTTTTTCAATTATGCTGTAGTGGTAATTTTCAATCTGGCGTATTATTAAATTGTTACTTTATCCAGTAACTAACCTCTTGAACACGTATTGCCTCATACTCGTTAAAGTATTTACATCCCCGAATATGGTCATTTAAAAATAATATCTTGATGTTAAACATGGCCTTATAATCTATTGAGCTCATTAAGCCTCAGCCTGAAGTCCTCGTACTGTGGGAGCTTCAATTTTTTATAGTTACCCTTTAATTACATAAAAGTTATTCAAATTTGGAAAATTGGTTAGTGCTATTGAAGTCTTGTCTACATCACATTGGAGAAATCATATCCTAAATAAAGTATTTTTCTTTAAGTCAATCGTAAATTTCACCATATTATTGTAGTGAAATATTTCCCGATTATTATCTGATTTTCCTGTCCCTGCTGAATATTATTCCTTATTTGATGAGCAAACATTAAAAACGTATTATATCACATTTAGGTGGCAAAATCCGCGGGAAAACGCAAATAACTCTTAAATACATTCGCTCATGCACAGATTCCAATTTTTGCAATTTAATTTTATTGGCATAAAACGTGCTTCAGGTGAATAAAATATTTTTATTCGATAGAAAATTAGAAGGCGAATTCGATGAGGTAATAATCTAATTTGTAAAAAAATTGGACAAAACAAGTTTTGAATGTTTGCTCCTCATTTATTCAATGCTAAGATGTGACCAATTTTCGTTACTCATTAAAAGGTAAATTGAACAGCCCTTTTGAAAAATACAAAGAACCCATGTTCTCCCTATTATAAGCTTACAGCCAGTGATGGTCCTAGCACATTTTCTAAGCAGTACAAGATATCCTAGTTGCGCATCCACACCATAAATTTCAGAGCACCTTCTATGAAGTCGGTTAACCAATTAATCAAGCGACATATAAGCTACATTGTGTTTATTAGTAGGAATTATGATAATTGTTTTGGTTTAAAAAACAATAAACTTTATTCTATAAGTATGTTTTTATTAACAGCAGATAAGTATGTTTTTATTAAACAGCAGGTTTCAATTATATATATAAAAAAAATCAACATATTACACCTTTTTCAATTTAGTACTAGCAAATTTTTGTATTAGGTAGGAATAATTTAGACTTTATGCCATATCGTTTTCAATGAATATAATTGCAAAATCCGAAAGCCGTTCCTGACACATAGTCGAACGTAAATAAGTTACTCGCAAACCTAATTTATTAAAACTTTGTTCACTTTTACCAAACTCATAAGTAGTTTGGTAGTGTTTACTATTAATGTTTAGTAAAAATTATGCCAACTGAATAAACAAACAGATAGAGTTTTCTCCGTGCAGTAGTTATTTTCGCCCCCCCCCCCCTCCCCATTATATCCAAAGGCAGCGCACACACCGCCCTAGGGCCGCCGATGCCTACAGTCGAAACTAGTCATCAGAAAATTATGAAACTTTGGGGACTCCTAAATAGATATTGGAAAGACATATCAAGAAAAAAAATAGTTCCAAGAATCGCTACTAAAGGGCGTATTACTGTTCTTGAAAATGGTATTTAAACAATCAAGGAAGTTTTTGTTTATAGTGTCGTCTTGGCCACAAAATGATTTTGAGCTTGTTAGTAAAGCTTGCTTTTGAATATCAGAGTTTGAGAGGACTTCGAAAATGATATATGTCAATGCTTTAGTCGAGCTACTGGAAGTGGAGCTTCTCTATACATTGCAATTCTTAGAAGAAATTAATATGAGCCGTCAGTAGTGCGTGCCCGATTATTTAACTGTGAAACTATTTGAACAAAGTCGTGACTACGCGAAAATTTTATCCGATTTTAAACACAGCATTTCGCGCCAATTGTTCAATATTCACTTTATTCGACAGTTAAAAATGACATTTTAAAAGACTTCAAAGGGTAGCTGACAATGGGGACCATCATGTCAAGCATCTAATTTATCTAATTTAGTTTTGTCAATAATATAGTAAAATGTATTTTTAATAAAATATAAATACACCATCTAGTGGCAATCTTTGAAATTAAATATTTTTGGAGACTGAACATCTTTTCCATCTTATTATTAAGGGGTACCTAAAATTTTATAATTTTTTTTAATACATACGAGAGTAGGCACATCTGAATACATGAACTTTAATAATTGACATCCTGAACTTAAATTATTTTTGGAAATTAAAATTTGTATTTTTCCTTTTTCAAAATTTAAATTTACTGAAATGCCATTTTAGCAAACATGCAAAGAAATATTTGGAAATATTAAACCCATTAAAATATAGCTTATTTTAAGTTAAGAAAAGGCAATTTATAAAACATTTACATGATTTTTTTCAGTAATAGTAAAAAAAGACATTCAATAATTTTTTTATTTGGAGAATTTTTTTTTGTCTTACAAGATTAGAAATAAATGCATGTATATTTTGTAAAAATGAAATTAAACTAAATGTGATATGAATAAGTACATAGATATAAAAATGATACAGCAAACATTTACCTTTAATGCAATAATAACAATGTATTATTTAATTTATAGCTAATAATTAAAATATACTTATAAAATTGAAGTAATATATATTTATAGTAATATACATATAAATTAAAAAAATTAAATATATAAACAAATTTAAATATATTTAATAATTTTCATGAGTGGACAATATTTGTTTAAGTCTATTAATTTTAAACTCTTACTAACTTTTTTTATTTTCTTAACATTAATGCATGATGATAAAAAAAAATTGAAAACTTTAATGTGACTTCCTCTCTGGCACATGCATGTGGATCTCCAGACAGTTGTGATCCACAGTTTATGATTCATAGATTTAGAATAACAACACAAAATATAAATGCATACAAAAAAATTACAATTTTGTTAATTTGTTAATATTTATGTTATAATCAATGTTAAATTATTTTTTAAGTCTTTAATTAACAGTTTTTTAATCATATAAATAACTCATTTAATCATATAAATAACTCAACTTTCTATAAATAAAAAATAGTACAATTCTCAGTATAAATAAGAAATGTGATATAATTTTGCATATTTTTATGGCATAGCATTTTTCTCGGTCACGTCATCTGACTGAACTTTCGGCAAATAAAAAAATGTCAGACATTAACAACATCAGTATATTAATGAAAATCATAAAATTTTGAATACAATAATAATTAACTAAAAACATTTTAAAATAAAAATCTTAGTAAATGTTAAGATTATTTAAAATTCGTATAGATTTTCTTAAAAGAAACAACAATTCTAAAAACTTTACATCACTGCAAAAAAGTTATCAAAATTAAATGGGTGGGATAATTAAATATATTAATTGCTTTTCCCTTTGTATATCTCTAGTGCATACAACTAAGTATAGTATTTGCAAAATAAAACCACTTTAAGGAAATAGTTCTTTAAAAAAAATAAGGAATCCTTAAATATTACAAATATTGAGATAAATAATAAAATACAAACAAAGATATCCTTAAATATATATTATATATTTGTAATATTATTACTCATTTCATTTTTTTTTTAAATGTGCACAACAGGATTAAGGTTTTGAAGCTTGAATTGTTTTAGAACCTTAGTGAAAATAATACTAAGTTTAACATAATGTTAAAATACATTATGAGAAATCTTTTTAGAAAATTATAAAGATATGTTAAAAATATATACAACATGTACAATTATATATGAAGTGCAGCTGATACGAAAGACAAACAGTGGTATTAGGAAACATGCATTTAAAGTTTTTTAATACAGGGTAAACTCAATTGTGCTCCTTTTTTTTCATTTTTACTTTTATATGGTTAGAAAGGGCTTAACATAACAAAACTACCACCTTATATATTTAGTGTTTTAAAATTCAATTTTTTTTCCAAAAAAATTGCCTTAATGTTGAGTTTACCCTTCTTATTCACAGCACCTCTTATTTCTCACCTAAGTCAACTATATAAGAGAAAAGTGTATGCCTGTAATATAACCTACACATGGTTAGTAAAACTGTCCTTTACTTCAATCAAATGTCACTTAAATTTTAAGTCTAATTTATTTACATTAACAATTTCTATTTAATACGTCATAAAATTAGTCAAATTGATTTCTAATAGAGACTTGGACTCTCAACTATGTCAGAGAAAGTGCCTGTCAAGATACAAGTGTAGTGGAAATATAACATGTAACAATATCATTACACTATTTCATAAAATATTAAGAAATAAACTATTTTATACAAATTGTAAAAATCACAAACTTCCAACATTATTAAATCTTTTAAGTTTTTCTGGAAAATTATCTTTGTAAAGTACAGGATCAGCTCGAAACTCAACTGTTTTTAGTGTCATAACACCATAACTGTCAGCAAATCTGTTGATACATTCAGATCGTTCAGCCATATGAATAACATCAGCTGACAACATTTCGACATTTGTACACTCTGGGCATTTAAACTTTTTTCTTGGTGTCACTTTTATAGGTGCCTTACCTGTTACATTTGCTACTAAAAAGTTCATTGCAATATCTTCGCAGTTCATGTGATCATCTACCCATTGTTTAATATCTCCAGGCATTGAATTCGTATACAAATAACTGTAATACTAAAACATAAATTTGTAAATTAATAAATATGAAAAGTTAAATGTCAATCATAAATATATTACATTTATTAGATATAAACTTTGTTAGCTTAATTAGTACATGGCACACCATTTTTAGCAATTTCAGAAAAAAATATATTGAGATTGATTGAATAAAATCATCAACTTCTAAATTTCTTACAAAGTTAAAGTTCCATTGTCATGAATTATATATATATATATATATATATATATATATATATATATATATATATATATATATATATATATATATATATATATATATATATATATATATATATATATATTAAATTTATGTTACAATAACTTTCAAATTTAATACATTAAAATGTATTTAAAAAGTTATATCTATAAAAAATTATATGGAAAGAGATTAATTGGAAATATATAAAATAAACATTTCGTCAATGAAAATTAATTTACAAATTCTTATATTTTCTTTGCTGCTCAGTGGGTTAAATAAAACAACTGAAAAAAAAAGTTTTATTGTAGTCACATTTATATTCTGAAAGTTTTTGTAACGTATGAATAAGTGGACCTCCAAAAATTACCAGTGATAACTTGTTTAATGATAAATATTAACAAATAAATTGAAGTCTAGGGGAATGTAGTCTAGGTTTACTGGCAATCATGAATATTAAATATGAAAATGTATCATTCTAAAATAAAATACAGAATTCATTTGCAGTATATCAAATTTAGACTCTTAATATGTGGAAGTTCTGAGACAATAATGAAATTATTTCATTGGAATATTTGTATTGGTATGAATAAAGTTCTGTTTCTATAATTCCTGCCCATAATAAACTTAATTTCGGAGAGCTCCTTTTCCACCCAAACAAAGGATAAATTTGAAGAAAAAAAATTCCGGTAACACATTTTTAAATTACTCTTCATAATTTTAAAATGAGAGAAATTATTAGATTATGTAAAACTTCAGAGAAGTATTTCGTTCTGTTATTGTGAAAGCCGACAGACCAGTAAACTAGGAAACAAAGACTACTAGTGGTTTACTTATGATATTTTTTTTTTTAAACTAAATATTTAGTCTATTTATAATGACCTAATATATAATATTTAATTAATAAATAAACCTAAAATGTAGTCTTTTCAAAGCCTTTTACTTTTGTTTATATAATATTCAAATCGTTCATAATATAAATTTTATATGGGAGTTAATTTTAATATAACTTATGTTAGAACTTACACTCCATACAAATAAAAACTCATTAAGAGTGATAGAAGTTCCAAGAAAAATCATATAAAACAAAATTAACTACTCTAAAAGATTATGGTCTACATAAAATCAAAATTATGTAAGTAAAACTTTTATTGTTATTTCATATATATTCACCTTCCCTTTTTGTAAGGTCCTTAAAATTAAATTTATGATTAAGTGCAAAAATGTTGTAACGGGCCTATATTCCTGTATGAAAGAAATATTTTAAATAAATTTGGTCTTCATGTCGAAACCAATATTTTGCAGCAAACCAAATATTTGCACATCGTAGATAGACAAATTAGTGCAAAGAATTGACTATATATTTTTATTATTAATTTGTCTATCGACACATTGCATTTAATTTGTCTAAAAGCTTCTTCATATTTAAAAAAAGAAAATGAGTGACAATTTTATATAGCAGGTCTATAAAAAAGCATATACATGCTTTTGTACCAACACACCTAGTATAATTGCAAATTCTAAACTACTGGTGAAGAAATTTTATTTGCTGCAAGTTCAACAATTATCTTGTAAAATTGCTTGTACTTTGTGTGCTAATAATTTTTTGACAAAGCATGGGTTTTATAATGCTTACTTAAATATACTCTAGATATATACTCCAAGAAATTTAAAGTTAGTTATAGAGGAAAAAATATGCACAATTTAACAGGTAATACAAACTACACTAAATATCAATGCTGAGCAACTTTTAATTATGAGGTGGTAAATTTTCAAGATGAACAATATTAACATTTAAGAATTTTTTGTTAAATATAAAAATTTTTGACTTTGATATTAACAAAGTTTTGTTAAATATCAAAGTTTACATTAATAAACACAATTAGTAAACACAAATGTATTTTCTATCTACAGTGTGAACTTTAACTTACTTTGTGATAGAAAGCAGCACCTGTTAAAACCATGGAAATTTCATTGGTCCATTCAGATTCATATTTCCATTTATTTGTAGAATTATCAAATAAATGTACTCTTGAAGGAAACCCAACAATTCTGTCAGGAAATTCACGCCAAACCTAGAAAAGCGATTTTGTTGATTTATAAATGTTTTTTTATTCATCAAGTTTAAAAAAAACTCTGAATCTTCTTATCTCAATTTCCTATTTGAACACACAAGCAAGTTATTTCTTTAAAACAATATATTTGTAATATAGAATAAAAAGTTCAATATTTAATTAAGTTTATTCTATATACCCAATTCATAACCCTCAATTAGTTTAATGATATTCAATTAAGTTAAACAAAATAAATATTACATTAAACATAATAATATTTTTAAAAGTTAAGTTATTTTTAAGATTTTGTTATTTAATAAAGAGGTTGTTTTCTAACATTCAGTTCAAAAATTTAAAAAAATTAATATTAGAAAAAAAATTATGTGCTTTACTAACAATTTTTGTATTGGTTTCTTTTATTTTTTTAAAATTCCTGAAAAAGAACTTATTTTACTTAAAAAATCCAAAAATATACCTCATATCCAAATTCTAGTTCATCGGCCGTTAACATAACTATATCATCATCTATGGCCAAAACCGCTTCAGTTTCAATCTCATCATATGGATAAAATCTGAAATGGAAATCAGAACCATCAAGCTACTTATTTTTTATCAATTTCAGCACAAGTATAACTAGAACCTTATCTATGATTAAGACTTCTTCATTCATATCTATGACTTACCTATTACTGAGTCTATTTTCTTTGGTCTGGACGACCTTTAATGGTTTATTAATTTTGGGCCAAATAGAAGCTGTAAAATAAATTATATATAATACATATTTACTTGTATTTGAATAATTTAAATACTTTTTAAATGAATGTGCTAAAATATTAAAAAAAAAATTAAATGGAGATTACTAGCAAAATTTGACAGAAAAACATAATTATTACAATGATTCTGATGAATTAAATATAAGAAAACGAGTGTTTTGTTTGATTTAATAGCTATATTTATAATACATGTAAGGTGCTGAAGATACAAAAGTCAAACTCAACAAACAGTGGTTTCAGGAAAATGCATCTAATGTGCACTTTATTGTGACATCCTTACTTTTTTTTATATGGTTACAAAAAAATAAGACATTTGATATTTGATGCTTTAAAATCTAAAAAAAATTACAAGCAAATTATAATTTTTTGGACATCATAACCTAAATTATCACTGTAAAAACTCTAACTATAATGTTTTTTATATTTGATGTTTTAATAATGATATAGAATACTTTAAAAAATCTAAATTGTTTGAAAGTAATCTATGACTAAAAACATAGTATTCCTAAAAGTTTCAATATTAAAGAATAAACCATTGCAAAATTATAAGGTATATATGCAATGCAGAAACAAAAGTAAATTTAACCCAATGAAGGGCATGAACGTAATATATCAGGATATCTTCAATTTCTCCAAAAATATATACAATTTTTAAATTTATAGAAATATTAAATAGAATCTTTTCCTTTTTAATCTTGCCCATTCAATTTAAAAGCTATGAATTTACAAATTAAGATTTGTGATGCTTGAAAAAGCATGTACCTACTTAGAAAAATTAAACTCCCATGCTGTTAAAACAATTGTGCAAGTTAAAAAAAAATACTTAGAAAACATCAGTTTGCACCATTTTAACATGTTAACTGCCAAAATAACATAACATTAAAAATTGGTAAAGTTATTGTGGGGCCACACTACTTTTTTGTCTTTTTAGCTTTAAAATTACATAAAATATTATATATATATTAGGATGGAGTGAAAGTATAGACAAAAATAAATTCTTTCGAATTTCAACTTATAATAGTGCGAAAAAGTTGTAATTTGGTATTATTATGACAGACCTAAAATAGTTTTATTCTATCTTTTCATCTTGAGATTCCTCTCTGGCCTTGAATTCTACAAAATTGGCTTTTTTTTATAACACTGTGACGTTGATAAATTTTCATTCTACAGTAAATCAATTTCTACAATATCGGGAAAGTTTCCATTTGGAATCAATTAAACAAAGTTAAAATAGCTTTATTTTAGATATTCATTCACTTCGAGGGTCCACTTTTACCTTGGAAGAATTCACTTCTGCATCATTGCAAATGCGGGGGTATTTCGTCTCTACCTCACACCGAATTTGATAAATGAATTCGTCCAAATGCACAATAGTGGTTATTCATTGTCATATCATATATCATCTTAGCGACGGTATGCATACATTACTTGAGTGTGTGCCTACAATCTTGTGTATTTTCACTTCGAAATTGTGTATTGTCGAATCGATGATTAAATTGTGAAAAATGACTACCACTAGCAAAGCAAAAACAAGAACTAGATTAAAGTGCCCTGCATTTAGATCACCGAAGGAGTTTAGTAAAATTGTTTTGCCCACCTATGAAGACATGATAAAGTATTATTTATACGTGAGGCATGCTTTAAAGTCAGCTGAAATGACGAAACATCACCAAGAGCATAACTGACTATCTAACAGAAAACGGAATTTCTGCTGATAATATTGTAGATCTCGGATCTGACGGAACCAACATAAATACTGGAAGAAATGGAAGAGTAATAAGGTTTCTCAAAGTTTATTTTAAAAAACTCTTACAGTGGTTGGTACGTCAGCTTCATTCAAACGAGCTTCCATTACGACATCTACTAGAACACTTAGACGGTAAAACTACTGCATTCTCTGGCATTATTGGAAAAGCATTGGCTAATTGTGAACAATTGCCAGTTGTATTAATTGAGACAATTCAAGTTAACCTGCCAGAAATAAGTAGAAAAAGTTAAGTAAGGAACAACATTACTTATTTGATATTTGCCAGTCAGTTCTCAACAAGTTTGTCAAGATGACAACCTGGAGCATTGACTCATTCAAAGTGATTAATGACTGCAAATTGAATTTTGCGTTTGTATGTCGCAACCGTCAATCCATCACAGAATTTATACACACTAGCAGAATACGTTATGAAAGTTTCTGCACCAATGTGGTTTAGTATTAAGATTAACCACTCCTGCAAAGATGGTGCCAAACACGTCTTCGAAACAATAAAAAGATCTTGTTACCTCTCTTCTGAAATGAAAACTGTGATAGATCCTGTGATTCAGCGCAATGGTTTCTTTGGGAGTCCAAAAAATATACTATTAGCAATTCCATTAGCAGAAAATATACTATTAGCAATATTTCATCAGGGAGCTTGGTTTGTATAGGATCTTGGCAGCTAGAGCAAGGAAATCCATTGAACTCTGCAAATTTACAATTCCAGCTTTTAACTTTGAAGCTGAAAACTACCATGAACTCATGTATTGGCTGAGTTTGGAAACAATGGAACCTTCATTTACCATGGTAATTTCAGATGAAGCATTTAAACAAATGGTGCTTGATGGCATACCTGAAGTGTTTGATTTTGCAAACTACCCATGTTATAATCAATTGGAGGACCGATGAGTTAAATTAGTTATGGAGGCATCAGCTATGGTTTGTGTCGCAAGCAAGAGAGATGGGTTTATTAGAGTCAGATTGCATTCTAGAAAACTTATGCCACAATATAACACCAAAGCAGAATATCGTCAATAATCAAGTCAAGTGATACATTAAACTATGTTCGGTTGTTTGCATTGTGGTTACAGTTTCAGTTCTGAGGAAAATTCAAGGGCATTTTTTACTAGCATCTTTAGATTAAAGTGATACTCTTGTGAACTATGCTAAGCTGGATTCATAATTTCATACTTACTTCACCTTTGTTCTGTAGTATATGGAAACTTAACATTTGTTGTAAAGTTTGTACACCATGCGGAGCCTCAAATTATCTTTAATATTGTAATAACTTGTAAACTTGTTGTTATGTTTAAAAAATGAACCTATATTAAAGATAATTTTCTACAGTATTAAATTCTAATACATTTTTCTCATCCTATAGTGCGTTACAACAGTATTCAATTTTTACCTATTATTGGTAAATTTCACGGCCCGAGGGGGACCTCTAGATAGTATTTGCTATCAAAATCCTTTTACATGGCAAATAATGTATACGAAAGACAACTTTTCTGCACTATTATACTACATTAATCAAATGTTGATTTTTTTCGCTCCACCCTAATATATATATATATAAAGGGTGATCAAATAAGTATTATATATTTTATAAACATTATAGCGGCCATGTTTTTTTTCAGATTCCTTTCAAAATTGATATTTGTGTTCAGTATTGGTTGGCAAATCACCATGGAAAGATACACAGTTGCACGGTGTTTTGAAATTGTTAAAATTTATTACTAAAATAATGAATCTATTCGTGCTACGTTTCACGCATTACGTGAAATTTATGGTCAAAACAATCGACCTACAAAGCCTACTATTCGTAATATAATTAAAAAATTGGAGAGAAATGGTAGTGTTTGTGATGTTAAGAATCCATCCCGTCAAAAACGTAAACGTACTGCTCAAAATATCGATGCTGTGAACCAAAGTGTGGATGAAAATCGAGAACAATCAATTAGACGTCGTTCTCAAGAACTTGGATTTTCTTATGACTCCGCATGTAATATTCTTAATAAAGATTTGCATTTCAAGGAGTATAAAATTCAATTGACCCGCGAACTTAAACCAAATTACCATTTAAAGCGTAATAATTTTTCAGATTGGGCTTTAGAGCAACTTCAAACTGATCCATTGTTTCATGGAAAAATCATCTTCATCGATGAAGCTCATTTCTGGTTAAATGGCTTCGTAAATAAGCACAATTGTCGCATTGAGTGAAGAAACCCCACATGTTGTTCCTAAAACACGTTTACATCCACAAAAATTATCAGTTTGGTGTGGTTTATGGTCTGGAGGTCTAATTGGATCATAATTTTTTGAAAATGAAATTGGCATTGCAGTTACCGTTAATGGAGAACACTACAAACAATTGATTACTGATTTTTTGTGACATGAATTAGGTGATTTCGACTTGAACGATATGTGGTTTCAACCAGATGGTGCAACATGCCATACATCTCATGACACAATCACTTTATTGAGAGCGAAGTTTAATGACCGTGTAATCTCCAAAAATTCCGAAGTGAACTGGCCACCAAGATCATGCAATATAACTCCATCGGACTTTTTTCTTTGGGGTTATGTTAAATCATTGGTTTACTCAAATAAACCTAATTGGATCATAATTTTTTGAAAATGAAATTGGCATTGCAGTTACCGTTAATGGAGAACACTACAAACAATTGATTACTGATTTTTTGTGACATGAATTAGGTGATTTCGACTTGAACGATATGTGGTTTCAACCAGATGGTGCAACATGCCATACATCTCATGACACAATCACTTTATTGAGAGCGAAGTTTAATGACCGTGTAATCTCCAAAAATTCCGAAGTGAACTGGCCACCAAGATCATGCAATATAACTCCATCGGACTTTTTTCTTTGGGGTTATGTTAAATCATTGGTTTACTCAAATAAACCACAAACACTCAATGACCGTAAAACCAACATTATTCGTGTTATTGGTGAAATAACTGTAGATTTATGTGAAAAAGTGGTCAAAAATCGGAGTTCCAGAATCGAATTTTTTAAAAAATCCAGAGGCTGTCATTAAAAAGAAATCATTTTAAAATAAAAATGTCATGAATCAATGTCTAAAATAAATAAAAAATTATATTGATATCTTATACGGTTTTATCTTTATTTCAAATTAAAAATATATAGCTCTTATTTGATCACCCTTTATATAATGTTTATTACAAATTGTTACTAAATCATTCGATTACTTCTATGTGCTACATATAACTTGTGTGGTACTGGGTGCCATCTGAAATAATAGTAGCAAAATGATTGTTATATTATAGGAATAAATTATACCAATAATGTAATACATTAATCAAATTATACGTGGTGCTTCGTTTGTTTCAATGTCTATGTAACAAAACAGCTCCGAGACAAAAATCTCGCAACTTCAAAACCAAATCTGCCACAGAGTTATGTGCAACTGACACAGTGTCTAAGCCAAATGTATATCTGAGATGTATTTAACTGGCATATCAGTCAATGTGTCAATAAACTATTTCATGTGTTCTTCGACTTCCATATAAACTTAAAATAGTATGAGAAAAAGATTTTGAAAAACAACACAAATTTTCAATTAGTATTTTTAAGTAAATTGTTGTTTAAAAGATTGAAATAGTTACTTATATTAGGCATGAAATGGATACTCGGTAACTATCCGGTATTCGGCTTAGCCGGCTGATTTTTAACTATCCGGTAACTAACCGATATCCGGAAGTAAAGTGCCGGATATCCGGATGAATAAAACATCGAAGATTTTTTTGTGGCGATCAATTATTTTTGCTTTAAGTATTTTCCTGAAAATTCTACCAATGTATTAGTTCAGATTCTACATTGAATTTTTCTCGAGCTATTCAGGTGGGTAAGGAGTGCGTTTCAGACTCAGACACGGTGAGTCACAGAGAATAGTTAGCAAGGAAGTATGCTGCAGACATTCGAAACACACCACTATAGTGGAGTATCTTTGAGTTTGAACAGTTCACATAGGTGGTGGTGTGTAAAGTGCATAGCTACATCTCTGTTCGTTGCATATTAGAAATTGTTTTATTCTCCCGTCTATAAGTTAGTTTTAGCATTTAAGTATGGCGCAATTTAGATCAGCAATTTGGAAATATTTCAAAATTACATTTTCAAACGCGCTGTACAATACAGATCTGGCCGTTTCAAAATCTGTGTAAATATGAACAATTTATTAAAGAACTGTTAAGGTGTGCATACACACTTGACATTTTTTTTTAAATCATAAATTTAAAACTAGTTTTTTCATGTATGAAAACACTTTAAAAATGCTATTATAAAAAAAACCTAAATTAAGTCAAATGCTAATTAGCTAATTATCATATTATTTTCAAACATGCAAGTTGAAATACTTGTAATTCATCTAAAAGCATAATTTTTGTTGGAATTACTTGAAGTATCTTTCTTAAAGTTATGACCCTCCAATAAGTTTATAGCATTAAAAGGTTTTTTTTATATAATTTTTTTACCTTGAGAGTCCTTAAAAAAACCCACTTTTTTTTTTAATTTTTAACTTTAAAATTCTATTAAATTTTTTTTTAACGAATCGTTATGGTGGTGGGTCATAACATCTCGCAACTAATATAAAGTTGAATTAAAAATAAATTTCTCAAATGTTTAAGTAAACTTGAGTTTTCATGTTTGGAATGAAAGGGCATATAGTAAAAATGCAATTATTCAGAGAGAGAAATTGAGTTTAAAGTAGACTAACCCTTCGTAAATAAAAAAGTTTTTTGAATGTTTATTCAATTAAAGGTAAGGAATTGGGAAATATTATAGAATAAAAAAATATTTTGTAATTTTTGACCGATTTCCGTTTTTTCTAGTGTGTATGAGAAGATATTTTCATAAAAAAGAAACTGCCAGATATCCGGCAAAATCCAGTTCGTATATCCGATTTGTAATGTGCGCCAGATATCCAATATCCGGAAAAACGACTACCCGGTTCATCCCTAACTTATATTAAAAGAAAAGTTAACGTAAAAAGTAGAAGATAAAATATTTTATTGTATTTTAATACTTTTTTTTAGCACACTTACTAGAAATTCAAGTTAGCATTCTTAAATAGCTATCAATAAGTTTAAAATGAAAAATACATAAAACTTAATAACCTGCAGGTGGTGATTTCACTTGATTATTCCAGACAACCAGAACCTTTGATAAACTTGGTGCTTGTACAACTTTTGTTATTACTTGAAATAAACTTTCCAGGCGATCGTAAGTCAAGATAACTGCTGTAAACCCTTGAGATTTTGGGGCAATTGTGGGAAGAAATAGTGGGGTAGATGCTCCACGCTAAAATTAAAAATAAATTCACCAAACATATAACAGATACTAAGTAAACAATAATATACAGAATTACTGTAATGATTCGTCTGAAATGAAATGGTATATTTTAGTACACACACACTCTAGGGTCCTTAGTTCCCTATCGATAATGGTTGTCCATCCACTGGCCTTACTGTGTAAGGTTACTTTGCGTTGTATGAGAATGCTTGCCAAAATTAGCTACAAAGAAGCCAATAAAAAGTGTTCGAAAGACAGTTCTTTTTATCAGATTTTAAAAGATAAAAATTAATGCAAAATGGCATTTCATTAATTAACATATGCTATTTTAATTAAGACATACAGTTTAATTATAGATTATTTTGAAACTTAGATGCCAATTCAAATTATAGTAGTTATTAAAATGAAGAAATATGTAGTTTTTAGACATTTATTACAATTGAGAAAAAGTAGCCAAAAATTAACGAATTTAGAAAATTAAACCTTTAAAACTAATTATTTAAATAAAAAAAATAGGCATGCGCAAATTGAGATATATGGCTACTATTCAACTAAAAACTATAATTATTATAATTTTTACAAATACATAATTTTTTTAATAATTACAATTTTTAAAAAGTGTACTTACTTTACTGGGAGGATTGTTCCAGTCGTCGTATGTTAGAGAAGCATGTGGAAAAACTCTTGAATTGAGAATTTCTAAAACGTTATTGGTGATTTGTTTCATAGAGCTGAAAAATTTCTTCCAAAGGAAACAGGCTTGACGGCGCATTTCCGATATTCTTTCATCAGATACGGTTTTTAAAATGTGGATTAAATCGGACAAATTTTCTTCAAACACAGTAATACTTGCTCTAAAAAAGAATAAGGAAATATATAAAGCAAAAATTTCATAAAATGAAATGGGATTTACTATATAAATAATTACTTATGGTAATCAAATTGTAATGTTTATTCAAAAGTTTCTGTAATCATTTAAAAATATTTATATATACCTAGTATGTTCAGGCCAAGAATTCTCTCATAAGTAACCCCCAACTTCATACATTGTAAGCGATTTTTTTAATTCTTATTAGCACAAAGTTTTACAGTTCTCCTTACAGGTGGCAGTACTACATCGAGTCATTTAAAAACTGCTTAGAAACGAATTATTTTTAAATGCCGTTTTTAAAAAAATATGTTTATATTCACAAGACAAAAATACGATTTGTCACTGCTTCGGGAAATTCCCTTTTGTTTATACCTCACATGTAAAGATTCGTCGCTTGCGAGACCCACAAAAGCGATCTTTACTACTGAAATAATATATATGATTATGGTTTTAGTAACCACATATGTTGAACTTAACTAATCTTAACTAATTAAAAAAAACTGACTTTTCCAGAATTTTTTTTTTAATTTCAGACAACTCCCATTTTATATTAATTTTATATCCCCTTTCAAGTTTTCCACATGTGTGGCAACCTTGTAATAAACAATATACAATAAAAACTTTAATAATCAGTGCAAAATATTGATATTTAATTATTGTTAATCAACCTTTTCCAGTCGATGACTTCACCAAATGGCAATACAATTCCATCACCTAGAACCACAGGTATGCAGCCTGCTTGCAATGCTTCAGAAAAAGCTGCTTGACCAAGTCTTGCGCCACGCACAATTAGACAAAATGTTGAATCCTCCAATATTTCGGGATAAGCATATGTCTCACCACCTTTGCACCTCAAGGTGGAATTTTCAGAATTTGCATCTTCTGAGCAACGGTTCAAAACTAGGAATTCTGGATGTTCATCTGCCAAATCTTCTAACTCATGGCGATATTCAAAATGGATATTTATTTGAGGTGATGTTACTAAATGATGCCTGGACCTAAGAAGGACATAAAAGTTGAAGACTCTTAAAATAAATATTGGCAACAAAAAGATAACATAATCGACAAATGTGGTGGTCTATAAAATTGAGGAATTCTTTACTTAATTTTTAAAACAGATACAAAAACCAAAAACTTTTAAGTCTGCTACATGATTATTTTTTTTAATTTTAGCGTGAAATTACAATTATTTGAATTAGTAAATTTGCTCCCATACTGAGAAATTAGTCCAAAATGTAAATTTTTTAAACACTTTTGTTAAAGGAAAATATTTTTTTTTTAATTATAAAAAAATGTCAGGTCTGTTACTTTAACTTTTTTTATTGGTTTACACTTTCTCTGAAATTTATAAAAATAATTTTATGTTACATACATTTAAATAATATCATAAAAGGGTTTCATATCTGTCATGTGTGCCCTCTTTTGTAACTCAGTAAAAAAAAATTCATATGCAAGAAATACTTTATTGCAAAGTAACAAACCGGACATTCTGTAACAGACCTGATATAATTTGGCAAATTTCAGTTAATGTATTTTTTTATATAAATACATACATATTATGCATGTATATGTACACTTTTTAAATAACAAAAGACTTCTTACAAAATTGGTAAATTATATATTAATTTTACATGACAAATATATAAGCATAATATATTAATTTGAAATAATTTGTATGAAATATAGTAAAATCCCAATTAGTTATCAATTATCTAACCTGTACTTTTAAAACAATCATATTCACCTTTTCGGAATCCAGCCTATCTGTCGTTTAATGATTATGTTATCTACGATCTCAATAAATATGACACTGCCTACAATATTTTTTCAAAAGGTGAGGTTTTCCTTCATGTCTTTTAATACTGTCTTTTTTAAATTAATAGTATTAACACAATCGATATTCTATTCCATTTTTTATCAATAACCAAAAATTTATTATACTTTTTTTAAATGTAATGTATTGAGCATTTTATTCCAGATTTTCTGCGACTACAACCTTTTTGCAACCTTTAAGATATTTGCAGAAGGTACTGGTTCTTAGTTTGTCGGGATGAGAATTAAACCATTTTATACAATTTTCCCACCCTAATAGTCATTTATTCTCAGTTCATTTGCCATCTAAATTTCAGATTTAATAATATGTTCTAAAAGAATGAAATTGACGAGCGGCTTCTGTAGGAGGCAATGATGCTAAATTAAAGGGATAGGAGAGGGATTTCTTAGCGCAGTCCCAATATATATAGAGTTGAAGGATATATTTCTCACCTGCTTGAGCAATCTGGACTGGCGAATTAAACAATTTTCTAGTGAAGACATAACTAATTAATCCCATTTAATTTAATTGGTATACAGTACACATAAAATAAATCTATTCTAAAAGACAAGACACACTTAATGCACATATCTGAGTTTAACTTTAATACTATAAAGACTGGTTCATATTCATGTGCAGTGTTTAATTAATTAGAGTTAAAGAACATTTACCCATTTAAAAATATTATCTTCTAAAATGGGCTTGCTATAATGTAACTCGGATGACTATTGATTCCTTTTGTAAATGCCATGTATGTCCTCAAAGAATACTTTGTGCAGCAAATAAGGCAGATTTTCTTAATTAACCCCAACTATCACATTTAAAAGTTGATAATGAAACCTTGCTGCTACACATTGTAAACATGTCTTTTATTATTATGTACCGCAGTGTTAGACCAACACTTTATACTTTTCGAAGAGTGAAGGAAACTGGGGGATCCAAGGTAACCACAAAAAAAAATCATCACTGAACCTCGAGGACATATCACTCCTTCTGTGTTGTAATGAATAGATGCAGCATATTTTATTATACTGACTGAACACATGTGTAAAACGTTGTTAACACAGGTGAACATAAAAAATAGGTGTTGTATGCCATCTCTGACTTGCATAATGAAGAATTTTGCAAGCAAAATTAAAAACATTTAAAACTACCTGTATAAAACAGAAAAATATGAGATATTATTACTCAAAATGAAAAGGCTAATTCTCATCCCAACAAATAAAGAACCAGCACCTTCTGAAAATATCAATTCCGTAAATATCTTAAAGGTTAAAGTCGCAGAAAATCTGAATTAAAATGCTCAATATATTTCATTTTAAAAAAAGTATTATAATTTTTTGGTTATTGATAAAATAGAGTAGAATATTGATTGTGTTAATACTATTAATTTTTAAAGGACAGTATTAAAAGACATGAACGAAATCATCCCCTTTTGAAAAAATATTTAAAGCAGTGTCATATTTATTGAGAACGTACTCATTAAACGACAGATGGGCTTCATTCCGAAAAGGTGAATGCGATTATTTTAAGAAGTACAGGTTAAATAACTAATATATAATCGGGATTTACTATATTTCATACAAATTATTTCAAATTAATATATATATACACTTGTTTGAGTTTACTTACAGAAGATTTTAATAAACTTAAGGGCAAAAAACTGTTGAATCTAAACGGTTTCTTGAATTTTCATGATAATTAGAGTTTTAATACCTATTTAATTCTCCTCTAGCGTCTGAACGGTGAGTAACGGGAAAAAAAGTTTAAATGGCATTTTTGTTGGAAATTACTTCAAAAATAACTTTGTAATTGAACTTTTTTCTCTATAATTTATATCTAGGTAGATAATTACAAAAAATTGATTTTGGACGCCATTTTTCCAAGATGGCGGCCAACACTGAGGTGGTGCAGGGGTGCAAAATTAATATATAGTACAGGACACGTTTAGTACAGATTTTATCTTTTAGAATAGATTAAAATTATTTCCTGCTTTCCCGGATTTTTTTCCCAATTGACCCTTTTTCCATGCTTTGCTGACTGGACTAAAAGTAAACATTTAAGTTTATATTCATTCAAATAACTATTTATTAAACAAAAAAATCTTTTTCTTGGCAATACTATGAGATTGGACCATCTGAAAACATATTGCACATTTATTCGCAGGCTCCTTTCCTTAAGCATATCAATAATTGGTAGCAAATGTGCATATATTGTAGGTGGACCAATTGATCTACCCCCCAAATCAAGGTACAGTGCTGCCAGCAAAGAGTACATTATGCAAGAAGTGTCAAAATAAAGTTAAAGGATTTGATAATGCAACAACAGCAATGCAAGATCAATAAACATTTGTAAACATGTTTTAATATAAAATGTTACAGACATAAAAGTACACCTAAAAATAACTCAAAGCACAAATCGAACTTACCCATCCTCACAGGTTGCTGAATTAAAAGGATGATTAATTAGGCTATAGACAGGTACGGACACATCGTGAGTTTTCCGATAAGTCCATGTTGAAAACCCTGCTCCTGCAACCATGGCCTGATGAGAATCTACTTCCAAAACTGGATTATAGTCTGGAACGCTACCAGGAAGGATGTTGAACAGCAAATGGTTTATTCCTTTATTCCAGCTGAAATAAAATATTTTAATCTTCAACAAAATCTTTACTTATGCTTTTAAGGAAAATGTATTATTATGGGACATTGAAAATTTTGAAATGTATAAAACGGTCAGAAATGAATAGGACCAGTGTCGGATAGGGCATTAAGCCAATTACCCGCTACAAGATTTCCGAACTTACACTAACTAATATTGATTTTTTTTTTTTGGAAGGAATTTTTTTTTTAAATCATATCATTTAATACGTAATTTCTATTATAAAGAACTAGCATTTTAACCCTCTGATGCTCAAGCCGTATATACACTTCTAAGGATCTCAGTTTTTCTAGCCATGCACCCATTTTTTAAATTCATAAAAATACTTCACTTTACAATATTCTTTAATTCAAAGGGTTGAGGTGCAACTTACAAGCTATCTCTTTATAGTTAAATGAAATAAAATTTAAATAGCATGACCAGGAAAAATTATTTAACTTTCCAAAAATTAAAAACAACTTTACAATTGCAAAAATCTCTTGAGTTTAGGTGGATTAAAATTTTTTTGAAATACTGCATCCTTCTTTAAAGCCATGGACAGATGATATGGATAATACTTGAGCTGTTACCTAATTGTACAAACTTCCACACCAAATCTAAGGCGAGGGAAAATAACTACAGCAAATAATATGCAAAACAAACCTCTCTATCTCTACACAGAAATATCTTATAAGTAAAAAAAACTCTTTATTTCACTCTACTATATTTTGCTCTTCTGAATTGCAAAAAAAATAAGTACCTAACCACCTAATAGCAAACGTTTTACCAATAATTGCCCCTCTGGAAAACAAAACGTGAATCTGCCCCTGACGAGCACAACAATTAAGCTGGCACTGTACTCTCCAAACATTCACAAGAGGGCATTTGGACTACAACTAATTTAACATGCACCTGTCCCTGATGTTAGAGTTTTCTGTTGAAAGACAAGGATTGAACTCTTGATCCTCCAATTACAAGCTTGGCGCTCTTTCACACAGGTCGTGTAGTCCCCAGAGATGTTTTGAGACCTGGTAATAATCTACATACAATACAATTTTTCCAAGGAAGGTTAACTACAGACATAAGCAGGAAGGTTAACTACAGACATAAGCAAAGAGTTTTAAATGCAAAAATGGCATTTTTTGAAAAAGTTACTTACTATGGCAAAGTAGCTAGGACTTGTGAGGTTTCTTTAAGTCTAACTGTATTTTGGTTCAGCAAGTCAATAGATGGCACAAAAATACACGCTTTTTTAGGATCCGAAACATAATATTTACTTTCGTATATTGTCTGCAGGATTTCCCTAAATTGCCGTGAAATTGGAACAGAGATAGGAACTCCATTATGGTCTTCATATCTAAAAAATAAATTTATATACGTGAGAAAAACTAACTTACCTGAATAAGTAAATTACTACATTAAAAACATTGTACAAATGACATTAATATTTCAGGTGACTTGTACTCTCAATTATAACACATATATTTTATTAAAATATATTACTAAAATTAAATGTAATAGCTCAAAGAATTATAATAAAAGAAATATCAATGAAGTAATCCAGTAAGCGGAGTTCATTCTACAAAAAAAGGGCATTGTTCGCTCATTGGCTGATGAAGAAACATATCTTATTTTATTGCGACCCAGAGGGTGCCTTATGTTAATTATTTGATTCTTATAAGTTATTCATGCGATTCCTTTTTCTCTTATCAATTTTATTTCCCACTGCGGATACCTGACAATTAGCGTCAATCATTTGGAGGCCCCAACGAGATGAAATGTGTGACACTAGTTGTCAGATATCTGCTGTGGGAAAATTATTGGTAAAACAAAAAAGGAATTACATGAATTTATCCAAGTGTGGTTTATTTTACGACTAACTTCCAACAACTGACTCAGACCGCAACCGAGTCGAGTCTGATAACTTATAAAAGTAACTTAATTTACATAAGGTGCCCTTTGGGTCGCAAATAAAATAAAATATGTTCATCGTCAGCCAATGAGCGAACAGGCATGGCTTTTTAGAATATGGGTCCTTCCTTTATTTTTTTAGGGTATTACATAATTTCTAAAATTGCGACATTTCACTTCTAAAATTAGTTTACTGTATCAAATCTCATATTCCCACATCTAAATTCATTTTTATTGGATTAAAGAAAATCGATATTTAAAATATGACTATGTAAAATAGACAACTTTTGTTACGTAAAAACTGTTTGGACAATTAACAATAGTGCTTGGCAATTTCAGTAGATAAGCAACTACAGTAGAAAGCCCAAAATACAGATGTGTAACAACTGGATTGATTTAATAGCCAGACCCTTTTGAATTTCTTTAAAAAAATACCTTTAAATGGAAAAATTCCGAATTTTTTTTTTCTCATAAATCAACGAATTGGAAGGAAAAGGGTGAAAGGAGGTGGGGTTGATGTTCCCCATGTAGTCACGTGTTAATATAAACCTCACAGAGTTTATTTCTCACTTTGGCATTCAAAATAGACATTCACGGAAAACGAATAAATTCCGGTTCTAATAATGTTATCAAAACTTTTCGGTAATGAATCCGCTGGTTGGGAGAGTAAAGGGGGATGAACTTCACCATGCATGCCTTTATTTAAAACTTGGAAAGTCATCTCTCTCTTTGTTTACAAAATGGACAAACTCAGAATTTGTTGAATGTTAAGAAATTCCAGACATATTCAGTAATTTTCCAAAGAATCTGGAATCTTTTGGAGAGTGCGATGTTAGGTTTATCACATAAACTTGGCATCCATTTAAACCTTGAAAACAAACCCCAGAATGTGTGGAATATTTAGAAATTCCAATTCTGTTACAATAAAGCTATTAGTAATAGTAAAACATTACTAATTCAATGATTTTCTATGCATTTTGGTTTTAATAAAATAACAGCTAGCAACTCTTTTTTCTCTAATTCACTTTATTGCTAAACGGCATATGATATTAGAAATATTTTCTTCACATATTATTGTAAATTTCTTTTGCAATCCCCCGCAAACCAGAATATATTTCAATATTTCGTTGGAAACCCCAACTGTTTTCCTAGTTTTATGCGTCACAGAATTGGTGAAACACCAGCCTTTGAATGTAAACCCTTCATTAGTAAAAAATTTTTGCCGTAATTTGTGATGTTTGGCAAATGCAAGTAACAAAATTTCTATAAATGCTTTGGTACATAAGTACTGGATATTGTTTCCTAAAGTTAATAAGCTTTTGGAAACAATATTTGTTTAGTGTTAGTTAATAGAATAGTATTAGTTAATACAATAAGTTGTTTAGTGGCGCCTGTATGTAACAACTAGTTCAGTGGCACCAGTATAGAAGCTGCTATACTAATTTTTCCCAAAGTAAGTATAGAAGTTGCAATACCTATTTTACTCAAAATAATGTGTACAGAAAAAAATTGGTTAATTCCTAGTGTACGGTGCCCCCGCCAAATGTGATTTGGCGACAATTGGTGGGCAATAATTTTTTTAATTTGGCAACCCTATTTCATGCCATTTTTAGCAATATCATGATGTACGGCAACTCTTCTTTTTTTTCTTGCACCGTTTCACGTTATTTTTTAAGGTCTTGGCGCCAATTTTCAGAATCGCGCCAAGGAGGCACTGCACACTAGGAATTTAACAAAAAATTATTAAACTTAAAAGATTAAAAACATCAGCTTTTTTTCCTGCTATACCTCTAAAAAGTAAGATCCGGCGCCACTGTAGTTGCTCAAGTTTGCTTTCAAAGCATTTAAAAGTAGAATACAAAACTTACTTGTAAATAGGATAAATGTAAACTTTCAATTTGTGCTGCGAGTAATCACACTTGTAGACATCGAAGCAATTGAAATAGTTGCAATTTCTGTTCCGTTTTTCGGCTGAAAGCGCCGATGAAAGTATTTTAACTTCTGGAGAGTCATCCAAAGAGCGAATAACGAATTTTTCTTCTTCATGACGACGAGGTCTTAAAAAACATAACAAAATGACTATTGCAACAAGTCCAATACAAATCACATTAAAGAACATAACATTCTTAGTTCTTGGAGCGCGGGAAAAACCCATGATATAGCTTAAATATTGTAGACGAATAACAGAAATAAACATTCAAATGGTGTCCGTGCGAAAATGATCTTATTTGCCATGATTCTGATATAATGCTTCCGGCTCTATTTGATATTTAAAAAAAAAACAATACCCGCCAGTTCAACTGCAATCAGAGAAATAAGTAATTTATGTAATATTTGGTTTGGTTTATACGTTTTCCGGCAGCCTATTTCTGTCTTCGAATATATATAATATCATTTATGTTTACATTTTTATTTGTTTTGATTTTTAGGATTCTCTATTTCATTTTCGAGTTGAGTTTAGAGGAAAAATCTTCTTTGAATCGATGATGTCACAAGCGATGAGTTAGAAGAAGAGCTCTGGAGCGAAGACCAAGCGTTGTCGACTACTTTATTAATTTTTGAGCGAAGGTAGAAAAAATATTCCTTTCGCATAGGTTTGCGTAGTTAAAAACGTATTTCTGATTTTCAAAAATACCTCAAATGTTACAGATTTAATGTTTTCCATACTTACTTACAAGTTTGGATTGATTTGGTTAATTAACGTCGCACTAGAGCTGCACAGTGGGCTATTGGCGACGGTTCGGGGCTTATCTCGAAGGAAAGGCCCAGGAACGATGGCTCGTATTTTTGAACCATGGTCAGATGACGAGGACAACACCTGAGCTAGCACCCAACGCCTTCAATAAACGTCGGGACTTTGGACCCCGATCAGATTTATCGTGCACCAGTCCCGTATACACGCCGTTAATTTTTGTGGATGTTCTGGACGACATTCTATTATTTTGGTAGCGAAGTTGGAAACCCTCCGATCGCAATATCACTACTTTTTACTATTCTTTAGTCTAGTCCATCCCGCAAGGTTTTGAACCGAGGACCCTCGGATTCCCAGCTGACAACTTAATCAACTCGTCCACGGAGGCCTCACTTACTTTTTGCAAATAAGTAATATTTTTATTCTATATATGAATAAATTTAAATACAGTAATAGAAATACTTATATTATATTTGTATATAATTAGAATTACAACAAAATACAAAAAAATACTTTTATTTCAACACAAAAATACTTCATAAACGATGAGTACAATCTATCTCAGTGTATGTAGTAAATATTTCTATATTGAGATATTATTTAAAGATTAAAACTTGAAATTATAGTACAGGAGCTAAAGCTTTATGCTAACCATACAGAATTTTTTCGGCGTCGCGAAATCTTCTCTGTTCCATTGGAACAGCGGTCTTCTTCTTCTTATCGTGAAACTCCCCCATTAAATGCAATGCCATTGCATTCAATAAAAAAATTCTAAAACAACAAATTAAATTTTGCAAACTTAATAAATAAAATAACAAAAAAAATGTTTTGTATTACTGAATACATATTTAAAATAGCATTAGTTTATGGTTTGGTTTTGGTTTTGTTAATTAACGTCGCACTAGAGCTGCACAGTGGGCTATTGGCGACGGTTCGGGGTCCATCTCGAAGGTTTGGTTTTGGTTTGGTTTTTGTTAATTAACGTCGCACTAGAGCTGCACAGTGGGCTATTGGCGACGGTTCGGGGTCAATCTCGAAGGAAAGACCCGGGAACACATTCACACACACATTCATACATGCACCTCGTTATTTTAGAACCATGGTCAGATGACGAGGAAACACCTGAGCTGGCACCCAACGCCTTCAATAGACGTCGGGACTTTGGACCCCGATCAGATTTATCGTGCACCAGTCCCATATACACGCCAGTATAATTTGTTGGATTTCTGGACGACTTTCTAGTATTTTTGTAGCGAAACTGGCAACCCTCCGATCGCAAGATCACTACTTTTTTACTTTTCTATGTCAAGTCCATTTCCCGGATTCGAACCACCAATCCTCTGATTAGTAGCTGAACGCCTTACCAACTGAGCAGCATTAGTTTATGAGTTTTTAGGACACAGGAATAATGTCCATTCAAAACAAAACCGTTAGTTGAGCAGTGCGTACAACGTAATAAAAAGTTAACTTGCTTTTCTGTCAATCCATAAGGAAGTTTTTCACAATTCCTTGAATTTGGTTAATTTCTGAAATCTTTTTTTCCTTAAACAGAATATTTTGTGGAATTTTTTTTTAATGTTTTTAATTTGGGTAATTAGTTGTTTGCAACTTTTATTATATAGAAAATCCGTTTTCCATGACGAAATAAGATTTTTTTTTTTTGAAAAAACAATTCCTTAAAATAATGAAAAGTCAGACGTAATAACCTAAACACAAAAACAAACGAAATAACAAGTTAGACGATTTAATGAAAAAATACAGACTAAATATATCGAGGTCTGATTGCTTAAGGAATCGTTAAAATTAACAGATGACTAGCCAGCCAGATCAGTGTAGAGACTATTGTCTCTAACCGGATCTGGCTGACGCGGATATTTTGAGCACTAATCTGATCTGTTGACGCTCATAAACGGGATTCGGTCTTCGTTACAGATGAGTTGGCGAAGCTTTAATCGCCAAATTCATAACTCTTGGCAGAATTACAAAGTGCGGGTTTTGTTTCCGAGTGTTTTCGGTTTGAATTGATTGAAAAGGTACATTTTTGGGATGTTTTAAACTTTCATAAAAGGAAAAATTAAATAATGAAAACAAACGTATTTAAAAACTTTTTTAAATTGATAAAATATAAAAAAAAAGTTTAAAAATTTAATTGAATTATTTTAATTTTTTTTTTAACTTTTCCGTGGTCATCGGTGAATCTACCGATGACTGGATCCTTCGCCACTGAATATTTTCTTGAATATTATATCCGAGATCACATATACACACAGTGTCACATATAATTATGTCTTGTGAGCTCACTGAGCTAAAGTAATAATAGACACTGGAGTGAGACTTAGTATAGAGACCATTTACAACGTTTTGAGCCAATAAAAAAATAGTTCTTTTGCTTTATAGTCCTATTTAAAAATAAATTTCTGGTTTTCAAAACTACATTACATGTTACACATGAAATGTTTTTCCATATTTACTTTCTTACTTTTAAGAAAAAGAGAACAAAACTATTAATTAATTAATAACATACTCAAGACCGAATAGTAGCAAAGGTATGTTATCTCAAACTTTCTTCCTAACAGTATGTATGCAAGATATAGCTCGGTAAAGTACATTTCCGCTCAACGGAAATCCTCGCTCCAGTGTTTATATCATTTTAGGTCAGTTAAGTATGAGGAGATCAACAAAAAAAGGGCGCTTGCGGGTGCCTGGTCAGGAGGACCGAGCTCATAATCGGAGCGTTGTGGGTTCGAATCTCGTTTTTTTGTACGTCTGATAAATTGATATACGTCTGGAGACTAGATATTTTTTTAACCGGCGGCGCAGTAGCTGATTCTGCCCCCCCCCCTTCCCCTTTTCCAGTAGGCAGATCAAAAAACAAATGCATTAGTAAGAAATATGTTTTTGCTCTCGTATTTCAATAGAACTTTATAATAGTCTTTTTTTTGACAATATTATGATAATGTAGAAATTAGAATTAAAGATAATTTTTTTTAAACTTCTCAGTTTTGAGGAAAACGTAATTGGAGCTCGCTTAAGATAGTGCGCATGTTATTAAAATAATATACACAGCACGAGAGGGACTTTGATCCTGACCTTCAAAATCTTTTACACAACGGTACTTAATGTCATTTTCTCCAATAACTACAGATAATTAATGTTCCAAATCTCATTCAATCGTAACAACTAAGAAAATATAAAATTAAAAAATATGTATATTTGAAATTTCAGGGGAAGCTATTAAAGGAAGTTTTAAATACGAGAAACCGAAAATATGAATAATCATATGTCCATTCATGGCCGCCCACATGATATTTCTGACCCCTATGCAGGTTTCCTCGGGGCCCCCCATTAAGTATAAGCATATGTAATATGACGCATACCATGGAGACTGGGAAAAGGCTATTAATGGCGGGATGTATCCCGAAGGAAAGACCAGAGAAAACTGCCTTGTAACTTTGAGCAATGGTCAGATGACGAGGACACAGTAAAATACTAAACGAGTGCAAAAGGTACAACGCACCGGGCGTCAGTTTTGAAGGGGCACCAAAAAGTATTTTTTTTTATATGTCAATAAGTTTTTTTTTATCTTTGAATAAATTAACCATTCAGGGGTGCCGCCCTCTAAAGAAAAGCTTCAATTTGGGATTAAAATTTAAAGGGATTTTGAGGGTTTTCTGCTTTTGAAATGTATCTTCTATTTCTTAGTCAGTCTGCTATGGTTTCCTTTTTACGCAGTGTCGTTGACATATGAAGGAAGGGAGCAGGAGATATGCAGTAGAGTGGGCGATTCTGTCAACTTTTCTAATACTAACAAACTATTAACGACGGGGGATTTAAGCGGGTGCCTCGTCCCAGGGGCGTCTGGGCAAAATGAACTACAAAGGCACGCAAAACTAATACCACATGTGTTTTTAATATATGTTTGAATAATATTCTGACTGTACTGCAAAATCATAGCAATTTAATAACATCGTTTGATTCCTTTATGAAAATTTTATACGCTACTGCACGTGCCATCATGTGGCCTCCGTGGCCGAGCGGTTAAGGGCGTCAGCTAGGAAAGCAAAGGTTCCCGGTTCGATGCCAAGTGATGGACTTGACAAAGAAAAGTAAAAAGAAGTGATCTTGTGATCGGAGGGTTGCCAACTTCGCTACAAAATACTAGAAAAGTCGTCCAGAACATCCGCAAAAATCAACGGCGTGTAAACAGGACTGGTCCACGATAAATCTGATCGGGGTCCAAAGTCCCGACGTCTATTGAAGGCGTTGGGTGCAGTTCGGGTGTTTCCTCGTCATCTGACCATGGTTCTAAAATAACGAGGTGCATGTATGAATGTGTATGTGTTCCCGGGTCTTTTCTTCGAGATTGACCCCGAACCGTCGCCAATAGCCCACTGTGCAGCTCTAGTGCGACGTTAATTAACAAAAACCAAACCAAACCAAACCTCGTCATCTGACCATGGTTCTAAAATAACGAGGTGCAGGTATGAATGAATGTGTATGTGTTCCCGGGTCTTTCCTTCGAGATGGAGCTCCAGTTGCTCAGTTGGTAAGGCGTTCAGCTACTAATCAGAGGATTGGTGGTTCGAATCCGGGAAATGGACTTGACATAGAAAAGTAAAAAAGTAGTGATCTTGCGATCGGAGGGTTGCCAGCTTCGCTACAAAAATACTAGAAAGTCGTCCAAAATATCCGACAAATTATACTGGCGTGTATACGGGACTGGTGCACGATAAATCTGATCGGGGTCCAAAGTCCCGACGTCTATTGAAGGCGTTGGGTGCCAGTTCAGGTGTTTCCTCGTCATCTGACCATGGTTGTAAAATAACGAGGTGCATGTATGAATGTGTATGTGTTCCCGGGTCTTTCCTTCGAGATTGACCCCGAACCGTCGCCAATAGCCCACTGTGCAGCTCTAGTGCGACGTTAATTAACAAACCAACCAACTTTCCTTCGAGATAGACCCCGATCCGTCGCCAATAGCTCACTGTGCAGCTCTAGTGCGACGTTAATTAACCAAACCAAACCAAGCACGTGCCATCATCGCGATTCCTAATTGACGGCAAGAGAACGAATGTGTTCCCGGGTCTTTCCTTCGAGATTGACCCCGAACCGTCGCCAATAGCTCACTGTGCAGCTCTAGTGCGACGTTAATTAACAAAAACAAGCAAGAGAACGGACTGTCACATTTCCGTGCTCGGTGCGAAAAGAAATATCCACCTTGCCTCATCAATTATATACATGTCAAGAAAAACTTATTTTCTAATTTGGTGTTCAAAATAATAATCTCTTAGTTAATTTGCATTGTTGTGCACGATATATGATGCATGTTTTTTTCATATGTTTCATGCCAAGCTCTTGTACTATAATTTTAAGTTTTTTTCATTAAATAATGCCGAAATATAGAAATATTTACTTCATACACTGTGGTAGATTGTACACATCGTATATGAAGCATTTTTTGTTTTGAAATATAACTGTTTTTCCTTATTTTGTTGTAATGCTAACGACTTATATATAGATAAAATATATGTATTACTGCAGCGATTCTCAACCTGTGGGGCGCGCCCCCCCAGGGGGGCGCGAGCACACTAGAAGGGGGGCGCGAGAATATCCAAGAGAAAATATTATTTAAAAAATTTATTAACTGACTGCTGCGCATGCTCGAGCCCCCCCCCCCCCCATCGGTATGAAGTTTAAAAAAATTAATACAAAAATAATGCTTTTTTTCTCCAATTAATAAACATTTCCAAAACAAAACAAAATGTTTAGAAAATATACAAACGTTTTTTTTTTTATTTAAAAGTGTGTGTGGGGGGGGGGGGGGGATGGCGTATCATCTTTTCCCAACAGGCAGACAGCTATCCGCCATTTAGGCGCCTTCCCATATCCGTCATTACAAAATATTCATCGTTTGACAGGAAATAAAAAGAAAATGTAAAATAAACAAAAACAATCTATTTTGATTTTAGATGGCGGGAACAATTTTGGCGCCTATATATGTCCACGTTGAAAATTTAATAAGTCAATACGATTTTTTTTTTTTAAATGCTAAATAAAATATCACATTTTTTTTTTGGTTTAGAATATTTTGTTTCAAAAAATTTGTCGCCGGTCATTTAGAATATATCTTGTAAGTCTTGTAGTGTAGAAGTAAAGGATGACTAAAATAGTCAGGTCAAAAATAAAGGTCAAATGAAAAGATGTTTTGAACAGTTTCTACTTTTTGTACTCCTGAAAATTGGAGGTTTTTTGGTTTTTGAGGCCTTTTATTTGTTTGGTATTTCTGAAAGTTATGGTGCTTTGTTTTGCCTTTTAAAACCAAAATGAAACATGTATCAGATGATTGTGTTAAATTATTTTCTAGAAGAAAGCTAAGGCAATAACAATCCAGTTTAGTTGCTTTTTTTTCTTTAAAAAAAAGCGAAGGAAAAGAAGTTTATCAAGCAAATTCTTGCCGACCCTTCTTTCTGTTTTTACAGATATTGTTCAATTCCAACCACCTTGTTGCTTTTTCTCAGTGATTCATGCATCCTGTCGGGGATTGCAATGATTGGTCATTACGTCACATATGCTATTATTTGTTTTATGAATCCCTGGGAATTGAATATTTCTACTATGCTTTTTCTTCCAGATTTTTTTTTTGTTAAGTAACAACTGGCGTCTTTATGTCGAGACTTTCAGTCAAATACATCGAGAACGAAATTTATTGGAATACATGTGATGTTCTATGATTAATGAAGAGAACTGAATTATTTTTTTTATTACGAATTTGGTTTCGGTTTATTTGAGGAAAAGTTATCATCCTGAACGAACTTTTTATTGACTGTTCTATTATACTCTTCTTCGTACATCTACAAATGTATTCCAGTTAACAAAATATAAGCAGTCCTGAGTTCAAGTTGATCACGCTCTTGACAAAGAGATATTTAAGAGTTTTGCTCCTGTACATCCGCTGCCTGGCCTTTGATGCTCTCTTTCGTATCTTCAAAAACGTCCCTCTTCCAAAAGTGGTTGGTTTTAGTCTTTGTGTTTTTCTTGATGAACTTATCTGCAGGGACAGCAGACCAATCCGATGTATCGTGTATTCCCGTGTCGATTCCATCTACTGTGCAGAAGTTATGTCAATCTTCTACCTAATTGGTTTGTACCCTTTATTAGTCATCCTCTTTTAGACTGAATTTGAGTGATCAAGTTAATACTTTAAATTTGTATTAGTTTGCTTTTTTTTCAAAATAATATAGTAACTTTTTCTTTCACTAAGAAAGCCTTATTGGTCACCTGGGCACAACGCGTAGAATATGTAACCATTATTATATATCACTGACCGTACATAATGATATATTAAGACAAAGTTATTATAATATACCAACTGTATAAAAGTAGATATTATTTTATAAAAATATCTACCGTATAATATAATAAAATATATAAATAATTTATAAAAATATCCAACGTATTCCTGTTTACTTAAATGAAAATTAATTTTTCATATTTTTTTTAGAGTTTAGGTTCATTTAAATATAATTCATATAGGCTTTTGCATTAATTCTCAATTAATATAAAGTTTTATGTCAGGAAAATTACAAATTATCTTCGTACATATTGTTTTCAAATAAAGTATACTGCAATAAATGAAATGAATTAAAACAATATAAAAACATGTATCGTAGCTTTCTACTGTTTGTTTAATGCCTTTAATACAAATACAAATACAAATACAAATATTGACGACCAACAACAGGCTCAAGGCCCAACAAGGTTGGTCCATCTAGTACCTCTTAACTATCCCCCAATGCATATCTAACTTCTTCTTAAAATCCGTTACTCCTTTACAATTAACAATATTCACTGGCAAGTTGTTCCATTTGTCTATTACCCTATTATAGAAATAGTGTTTTCTCCCTTCCCGATTAAAATGGGATTTGTTTAACTTAAACCCATGACCTCTCGTTCTATCACTCATATTAAAATCTAAACCCTCCACATCTCCTTGTTTGATAAATTTGAATAGTTGAATCAAATCTCCCCTAACCCTTCTTTCTTCCAGAGTATACATATTCAAATTTCTTAATCTATCTTCATAATTCATGCCTGAGAACCCTTGAACCATTTTAGTAGCCCTGTGCTGAATTTTCTCTAACAATGCAATGTCTTTTTTAAGATATGGTGACCAGAACTGTACAGCATACTCAAGATGTGGCCTTACTAAACCTCTGTACAATGGCAAGATAATATCCTTAGATTTTGATGAAACACTTTTCCTGATGTACCCCAACATTCTATTAGCTTTTTTGCTAGCCACTGTACATTGATGACTCATTTTAAAATCCTCATTTACCAACACACCCAGATCGCTTACAATCTCACTATTTTTGATTTCTGCACCCTGTAAAACATATGCAGCCTTACTATTTTTGATACCCATGTGCAACACTTGACATTTACTGATATTAAAAGACATACCCCATTTAACAGCCCATTCTGATATTTTTGTTAAATCACCTTGTAATTGCTCTATTTGTTCCCCAGAATTCACAGTCCTCATAATTTTTAAATCATCTGCAAAGATGCTGACCTTGCTCCCAATCTCCCAACTGATATCATCAATAAAAATAATAAATAAAAGTGGACCTAACACAGAACCCTGTGGTACTCCACTTTTAACTTCTGCCCACTGAGAGTAATTACCTTTAATTTGCACCCGCTGACTCCTACCAATTAACCAATTCCTTATCCATTGTAAAATTTCACCCCCAATCCCTAACCTTTCCAACTTGAACAGCAATGCCTCGTGGGGAACTTTATCAAATGCTTTCTGGAAATCAATGTATACTACATCTACACTGAATCCTACCTCTAATCTATAAAAAAGATGAAAAATGTCGGCCAGTTGCAACTGGAAATATTTTGCAAATGTATAGTTGGGAATTTCGAATCTTTAAGTTGAGAAATTTCTTGTTTCAGCCCCCCGCCCCTGGTTCCCATGCATACTAATTTAGAAGAATTATAACATTTGTACTGCTTTTACTTTAAAATTCAATTGCTAAAATACAAATGACTTATATTTTGTGCAAACATATGCAATTTTTTTTAATGTATGTGAAAAATAATGGCAGATTCGTAAGTATGAAAATTAATTGTGCCCGAATGACAAGTAAACTCAAGCATAATAATCAATAGTTAATGTGAATAAAATATAGTATAAAATAATCTTTTTTTCAAAATAAAAGCCGGCTTTAAAAAAAGCTCTGAAACGTTTTTTTAAAAATAATTATTAATTTAAGGAACAAAAGTGGAATTTTTTTTAAATATTTAAGTATTAATTTTATGGTCATTATCACTTTTTGAAATTGGCTCTAAAATTTAGGTGTGGTTTTTTTGTGAATTGGCACAAATTTTTTAAACAGTGGTAAAAAGTACAAAATTAATTCTAAATGATTATTTATTTTCCACTAGTCCCTAAATTAAAATTTTGTACTCTGTAGTATTTTATTTCTTAAATTATATATATATATATATATATATATATATATATATATTTATATTTAAATCAATCAGCAAAAAAAACCTCTTCGAGCATGTTTGTTTACATAATGGTCTGAAGTGACTGTGATAGTCTGTTCATTTTCCTCGAAAAACCATGGGTGATCTGATGGGACGTGCGTACCCACTTCTTTTTTTCTGCACACAACCAGTTTCCCTGAACGTTGTCACCCACCAAAAAATAGATTTCCGGTCCGGGATATGTCCCAAAGGCTCAATATTGAAGCGATTTCTTAAAGCACGCTGGGTTGAAACCACTGAACTTCCGTTGGAAAAATAGGCTTCTACGGCAAATGCACGCTATTCGTTACTCCAACGTATGATGGCGTCTGAACCACAAGGTCACAAAGTTAACTTGCCGCACCCTGCGTATATATATATATATATATATATTTATACACGTGTAAAGTAATCTGACGATCAACCCCCCCCCTATAAATTTCCTGTGTACGCCACTGGCTCGAGATGATATCGGTCGTGTGGATTCCCTTCCACAAACATTACTTATTTTTTTCTCTTTTGTTCAGTCATGCTTCTGAATACTTTCTTTTATTATTCGAAAAAATGTATTCCCAGTTTCTAAATTTAGCTCACCCCGTCTAGGTTAACTTTCAATAACGAATTTTTCTACTTTCATATTCTTTTAACGTTATCTCCCTGTTTGGCTTTCATTTCAAATATAATATTTAAATTTTCCCCGCTTTCATTCGCTTCATCTGTTCACCGCCCGCCTGGCAAAATGCCAGATGTGGTTTCTCACCAACGTTGGCTTACTTTTACTCTTGTTTTGGCAGTTAGTTAAAAATAATTTGAAAACAGAATCCAAAATACTCAATATACATTATTGTTGTAAACATTTTATTGTAAGCGGGAGGAGGGGGGGGGGGGGGGGGGGGGAAGGAGGTGGGGGGCGCGATGAAAATTATGATTGAAAACTGGGCCGCGAATACTGAAAGGTTGAGAATCGCTGTATTACTGTATTTAAATTTATTCTGATATAGAATAAAAATATTAATTATTTGGCAAAAACTAGTATTGTAAACAAACTTTCCCATAATCGCAAGCGTAGCAACTAAACGAACAAAAGCAGCGTTATCTGCTGTAGGGAAGAAATCGAAACTACCAGTAAGTTTCCCTCTTGATACGTCATGTGAAACTCCCACATAACGGACCCGTTCCCTTAAAGTAGATTGTTCTGTTCGTTGCAGTTACTCGTTCGTTGTTTTTGTTTGGTTTGATTCTGTAATTCTTTATTGTCAATGCTTTACGATACCAACCGGACAGACATTCGCATTCTAGTTTAAAGAGAAAGTATTTTTATATTGTATTAAAATTTAATATATGCGACATAGTTTTGAAGAGGATTAAGTACGAGTGTAAGATGCATTCTTTTAGCATAGCATTTTTTATGTTTGATATAATTGGATCTATTTTTTAAAATTCATCTCTTGAATGAGAGTAGCTGGCCTTGAAATACTCAACTTTCCGAATATGTTTCAATATTTCAAATGTTATTTAATACAAATTTGACTAAGTTATTTCTTTGCAAGCAGATCGGCTACTTGTTAAATCTATCCTTGGTCCAGTGCCGGCTCAATATGGCATCGCTGACACTTACATTTTAATATAGTTTGTAACATAAAATTGTAAAAGTAATACTGTTTTTTATTGAACATATATTTTATTTTTTATATATACATGTAGCTCTAGAAATTTTTGTTAACCATTCTTTGTTGTTTTTGTGTTTACTGTTTACGATATGTATTTTTTAAGGTGTTCTTCATTCACTAATTACAGATGAATCTGCTAAGGCATGTGGTAATGTCCGTGTAGAATGAATGGCCTTTAACAATACGGGAGCACTCCACCACTGTTTACTTTGTTGACAAAAGGTCTGGGGTTGCAATTTTTAATACCAGTCAGTTGAACCATTTGCTAGCCATGACCAATCAGAGATAAAAATAAGCATGGTTGAAAAATTGAACTGAAGTTATCTTTGCCGATAGGGATTTAGACTTTTTGTTTGAGTGCAACCATATTCTTAAGTGTAACCTGTTTTAAGATTGGAATTTAAATCTGCACTTTCTTTTTATTGCCATTATATTTTTTAAAATTTGAGGTTGATTGTAGTTATATATAATTTTATATAAGATTGATTGTAATTATATATTAATATTGATTGTAATTATATCGGTATTTCTTGTTGGTCAGGCTGATGTTTTCTGTTATTTCTATTATTTAGTGGAAACTAAAGATAAGTGGCATCACAACTGCATCTTAGAAGATTCTGCAAATGATGGAATAGTCTTATTTGTTGATCTAATGATCACAAATTTCATCTTGCAACTGTCATAGATAAAATCCATGTTTATTGGGAAAAATTAGGTAAGATTATTTCTTATGTATTTATATACTTATGAAAATTTATCTTTTGTTGATAAAGTTAATTGACATTTTATGAATCTTATCAGAATAGTTTAGAGATAAACCAAAAATTATTTCATAGTTTTTCTAATGATACTTAAATGGTTTCTAAATAAATTTCTTGGTCTATTCCTAGTATATGGTTTTAAATGCCAAATGATCGCCAAATGCAACATTTGATGAGCGATAATGTTTATATTTTGGCAATAACAATTTATGATGTACAAAATTTGATTACACCTTGCATGAAGTGTTGATTTCGCTGTGGACATGCATCGCAATTGTAAATATTTTGGGAAGTTGGAGGTGCAAGATAAACTTGCTTCATTGGTGTATGATTGCTGGTGAAGACTTGTCGCTGTACAAGGTGCGGGAAAATACATGGAGCTTGATGTTTCCAACGACTTTTGACATAACCAACTACTTGAAGGATTTCCTGTAATATAATAATTGACTGCTTGAAGGAGGTACCAGCTATGATCCAATATTCACTCTAGAAATAAAAGGGGCAGGGTGCTGTTGGCAATAAAAGGGCAAGTTTTGGAAAAAGCACTTCTTGTTTTTTAAAGGGTACTTTAAAAAAAATTATGGGGTGGCCACACATTCACACATCGGACCCTTGACCAAACAAAAATAGTTCCTATTTGTTGGTTGACATTGCGCTAGAGCTGCATATTAGGCTATTGCTGATGGTTCGGGGCCTATCTCGAAGGAAAGATCCGTACAAAATTGATGTCTCTCTATGAAGATATTTCCTTAAAATCTAATATTTGACATTTTAAACTGAAAGTTTCCCTAAAAACCAAAAATGTAAGTAGCCCTAATCAGACCCTATACAAAACTGATAAAAAGGCTACTTAAATCAATATTCATTTCATATGCGGGCACATATAAAACCAATAGGATTCGTGGAATGTCCCATGCTTGAAATTACTGCGGAATCATCGCGATTTCATAACATGCATAGTTAAAAAGGAGTTTGTTTTTCTACTGTCATAATTCACTTAATTGTAATTTACACACAATTTTTTTTAAATCGATGCCTTTTTAAAAGACAGCTGGGAAGCAAGGACTCTTGTGCGTGACTGAAAAGGATGGAATTTTTTAAAAAGAGGGCAGCATTTTTGAAAAAGGAGCATGAGGGCGCTATCGAGATGAAAAAAAAAGGCGGGCAGGGCAGACCGCCCTTCAAAAAAGGCCCAGAGTGAACACTGTATGATCCTTAGTTATCCTTAGCTGTGATATTAAAGCATGGACGTGCGTGTGCTTTTTATTTTGCTGTGTTTTTATTGATTAATTCCATTGCGAATTCGAACTGTCACCAATAGCCCATTGTGCAGCTCTCGTGTAACGCTACCTATTTAATCTTAAAAGCAGCCATTGATGTTGCAATTTTGACTTGGCAACTAACAAAAAACATGTAATTTTGGCTTTGGCAGCAATTTTAAGAATGGAGAATTACCACATTTTCTTCTTATTTTAAAATGTTCTTAAATAACCAAAAAATTTGGTTTTACATTTTTGCTACAAATATAGTTTTTCAAATTTTATATTAAAAAACACGAGTTCCGGAATCACTCTGAAACAGACAGTCATGTGTCAAACGACGAAATGACATTCTATGATTCTAAGCATACCAATTACATTTGTTTAATCACAGTGGTTTCGATGCTTAGCAACTTTGCATAAACCTCTAAAGCCTAAACTTAAAAGAATAAATGACCTTTAGTTAAATATATACTTTTTCAAAATTACCTTAAAGGAGCAATTCCATTTCGCTTCAAGTTTATTCCAGTGTTTATACAATTTCTTTTCTTGTTCTTTTTTAGTTAAGCTATTGTGTTTATCTTGTTTTCAATCGGAAGAGGGGAAAAACACTGACCGACGAAGATTTAGTTCTTATTGTAATGTAATAAGGTATTTTTTGCATTTTTAATTTTTATAACATATTTGAAAAAGAATATGGAAGAGTAAGCTATTATATTTTTATCTCAAGATGAGATGTGCATATAATTAGCTTAATACCAAAGGTTCTCTTTAAATTTTATAAATTTAACTTTAAAAAAATGTGTATCCAAAGCGTTTTTAACAGCAAAGCAGTTCCACAAGCATTGTTTAATTTCAAGTAGTTCAAAATTGTTTTTCTACGTGCCAAGCGTCTGTGTGAAATGAAAGTTTGAACTTAAAATAATATTAAAAAAATTAAATGTTTTTTTAATTTAAAGATAGCAATTTTTTTAATTTAAAGATAGCAATTTTTTTAATTTAAAGATAGCAATTTTTTTAAAATTTAAATTTGGTATTATTAAGGACAAATTGCAAATTCTACTCTAATTTGAGTATTGTTTATAACAATATTTGGTACTTCTCTTCTAAACGGCCTCAAATAGTCGGCAAGCGAAAGTTTGTGGCCGTATTGATTATTTACAATTTTAATGTTGCCACTCACAAAATAAAATGTTAAAAACAGTCGTAAATGATTTACGATTAGATGACGTCAAAAAGTATATTCTAAATTATAGACAATAAGTCGCACTTAACCTGTGCAATGGGCTATTAGTTACGGTTCGAGGTAAAGACTTTCGCTCGTCAGCGGATCTGGATGTATTTTCAAGTGAACATCAAACGACCGAATGCGTTGCGCATGCGTCTTTTTTTCTGATCTTTATGGTTACTTAAGGAGAAATGCACAATTACGGTTAATTACTCAAACGCTGTGTCTTATTTTCGAACCACCGTGGATGACGTTCACTGCGTAATGGGCTAGCGGTGACGGTTCAAAATTATTTCCGAAGGATTTCTTTAAGGTCTGCACGATTGAATAAAATAACGTTGCACTTGAGCTCCACAATGGGCTAATGTCGACGGTTTAGAATTCATCTCGAAGCTTTGATTTGGTTAATTAACATCGCACTAGAGCTTCACATTGGGCTGTTGGCGGCTGTTCGGCGCCTATGTCGAAGGGAACAATGTCGTATTTTTGAACCACGGTCAGATGGCGTGAACATCACCTGAGCTGGCAATCCTTCCGGCATTCGTTTGGGGCATTTCTATGGCACTCTTAAGCGCACACGCGTTCCGCGCACTTAAAGTCACAGGCTCCTGCCGTCGATTTTGTGGTCTCCGGCCTCCGACTACTCAGGATCACATCCGTGACCCCCTCCGGGTTGTCGATCATGGTGCTTACAGGCAATCCTCCGGGCCGTCGTTTAGGGCATTTCTATGGCACTCTTAAGCGCACACGCGTTCTGCGCGCTTAAAGTCACAGGCTCCTGCCGTCGATTTTGTGGTCTCCGGCCTGCAGCCTCCGACTACTCAGGATTACATCCATGACCCCCTCCGGGCAGTCGATCATGGTGCTTACAGGCAATCCTTCGGGCAGTCGTTTGGGGCATTGCGACAGCACTCTTAAGCGCATTCTAAACAAATTTATTTTAATAGCTATCCTAACAATCAAACATCTTTCCAAAATTATAAAAAATATTCACCAAACCCAATTTAAAATCGTTTGAACCAAACCCATAATTTCCAAATATCCGAATTTAAATATTTGTAACTATTAAATAGTTCTCATAGTCGTGCAACCAATCAGAGTTCGTTAAACACTTATATATTCTAACCAATCAACAATCGTAAGGCAATAGACGTTTAATGTCAGATCGCGAAGGAAAATGCGCACGCATCCAATGCACGTAATCCAAACAAACTTGTCGCAGGAAGAAAGTAAATATATAATACGAGGCACCCGTTTCCGGGTCTTTCCTTCGATATAGGCCCCGAACCGTGGCCAATAGCCAACTGTGTAGCTCTAGTGAGACGCTAATTACCCATACTAAAATCAACTCCAAAGAAATTGTGTTTTAACTATTTTGAGCAATGACACTAAAAAAGGCACGTTCAGTTTACTCTCCCGTTTTTATTTAGCTCAGTGCACTCAATTATACAATCAACTGAAACGCGATCTTTTGTGTATGGTAATCCCTAAGGTAAACAACTTTGGCGCATTTTCGCTCGTTGGCATACGAGGCCGTATAACCGAAAAGAACCCAATATTTATTAGAACTTTATGGGAAGAATTGAATAAAAGAAAACTATTGTTAACGAAAGCTAATCAGAAATTACACAGATGTGCTGCCCTCTATTTAAAAAAAAAAAACTGAGAAAAGCACAAATGCAAGTTTAAAAGGCTTTAATCATGATTGCATTTAAATATTATAAATTTTCTGATTTTAATTGTATGTAATAATTACTTCTATTAATATTAAAAAAACACTCAACAAACTTTTTCATCACTTAATTACTTTCTCATCGTAAAATTACCATTCAATTAGATTTTCTTAATTTTGAGATTTAAACACTAAAACACTGACAAATATTTACATCTAAACTCCTGACATTTCATTAATTAAACGATTTATAAAGAATTTACTATAGCCAGATAATAGCCTACTTGGATGTGTAACAGAATCATGATCAGAAGTATGCAAGATAAGTAACCAAAATACAATCGGAGACATAAACAACTTGCATAATTTTTTTATTTTTGAGTATTATTAGTTTTTTTAATGCTTAGCTAACATTATGATTTCTTGGAAAGTCACATTAGTATATTGTGATATGGAAATGTCAAACCTACCTTTCTTTAAAAAGAACAATAAAAATAATTGTATAAACCCTAACTTTTGCTGGTATGTAATAGGTTTTTATAAATATATGTATTTAAATCAATTAAATTAAAACAATAAAGCAACAAAATATATATTTGCCAAATCTACTTTTTTCTAACAAGGAATGAGGGCAATCAGAGGAATGTAGTTTTTATGACAAGGGAATATTGTATGTTTTATTGAAAGCTTAGTAATACTCAATTAGTGAATTTCTAAAATCTATTGCTACATATATTATAAAAAAATACCTGTTTTATGCATAGGAAGAAAATATCAAAGTATCATCCTTCACAAGATGTAATATGTAAGGGCATATCTAAATTTTTCTACTTTCAGATTCAAATTGCAACATGTTACTCCTAAACTGAAATTAATATATTCATAATATTTATATGATAAATAAACATACATACAGCCTTCACAAAAAAATTGCAATCAACTGTTTTATTTTCCAAAAGGTTCTATTTATTGCCCATTCAAAGCAGAAACCTTTTGTTTTAATTAAGCGTTTACAGCAGTTGTGTTGGTTTATGTGTTTGTTGGTTTATTTATAAGTTTTTATTGTCTTTGTAGTTTTTCACTTTATAAAAATATAATATACATAGTTATTTAAACAATTTTAATAGTTATTAAATTTTTTTAATACACTTAGGAAAGAAAAAACTTTTCATATTCAAATAAAAAAAATTGAAGTGATATTTACTTTTCTCCCAATTTTAAATGTACAGTGTTGATATTGTTATAACTACAATTAAAAAATAAAACAGCATTTGCAATCCCATTAATATGATTTAAGACAATTTTAAAATACTTTACATTTTAACTTGCCATAATTTTATAACTAATTCAAAATTAGCAAAAATCTTTATTTCAAATATCCATTTAAAATTTTTTTAATATAATTTTGTTTCAGACGAATAAGAAAATAACTTAAAAAATTTGAAGATGCTGTTATAAGATTAATAAGATACCATTAATTTGTTAAATCCATTTTTATTTATGTAAAACCAAGCCATTTATAAAAAAAATTACATGTATTTAAAATAAGATTCGTTGTATAACTTTTTTTTTATTAAAAAGATCATTTGCTTCAGAGTTTTAATTTTAAACAAAAAGCTATGATTTTGTTTATAAAATATTCGAATATTATTGTTTTTGCTTTGCACCAAGTTCTCTGCAATTTTTTATTTTTAAAGTAATAAAAATATTCTTCAAACACAATCATTTATTCAAAACTGCATACTAAGTGTATACTATAAATATTTCTTTACAAGAACCATTACAAAATTGCAACTGCCTGATACTGCCATAAGTAGGTAGATCTTTCCATCTGCCTCATTAATTTTTTTTAAATTTTCAATTTGAAAGGATTACTACTTTAAGGACTGTGAAATCCTTGCTTTTAGTTTAGCAGTATTAACACTTATCTGCTTTTCAGTTAAGACTATTAATGCTAAACACTTTTCAGTTAGAATTAACATTTTTCTCTTTTCACAATTGTATTTAAATTGAAATGCAAAGAAACACTTTTTTTTATTTAAAGCTTTGTATCTACATTTTGCAAATGGTCCATCTAATATGTTAAAAAGGCAGTTGCAGTTCATCTTAATAAAGAACCCTGCCTAATTTTAGCTGTCTGTTGGCATGGTAAATAGGATAAATACGAGATTAAGTGTTTAGATCAACCAGGGTTTTCCCATCCCTTAAAAATGTGTAATACAATAAGTTACTTTTCTTATTTATGGTAGCAACTTTGCTAAATTTAATTTCTTTGGCTGTATTCAGAAGTAGCAGAATCAGTAACGAATGAGAATGGCTTTTATTAATATAGATTTTAAAAATCCTCACAAATAAAGATGAAATAATCTAATTGGTGTCTAACAAAACTAACTGAAATAAACATCAAACAAAAAGTAAATGAGTGGGTTTTATTTCTCGACTACTAGAGTTTATGTAGATTTGTCTGAATCAAGAAAATAAAAGTTTTATACATCTGTTAAAAATATTAAGCATTAATTTAATGGGTTAAATTTAAAAGGAAAAGATTTCAATTAGATTCCCATGGAATCTTTTCCTTTATAATCTCACCCATTCAATTGAAATTATGTTTATAATACTATTAAAATGTGCTGTATAAAATGCTTACCTGTAGGAATTAATGTGGATAGCAAATTTAGACAAATTAAGTTGACAGAAAAATAACCGATTCGTTTTAGCAGGCATGTGATTTTTCGCAAATCAGTAGAAATCTGTAAATTTTATTTTCTTGAATGATTGATAACCTATCTACCCCATTGACTAAAAATACCAATTTACTGGGTGGATTTAATATGTTGTTTTATATTTAATTTTTGAGCTAATCTAGTTAAAGACAAATTAGTTCTCTTGGTTTGTCCAAACATCAGCATTTTAATGTAGAAATGTCTCCGATATTTCAAAAGTTATAATTTCTGAATATGTAACTTTTTTCGGAATGCTTTTTATAAATAATCTATCGTACAGAAACCCTGACAAATTATGTATATCATGTATTTGTTTCTTTCCCACTATTAGGATTTTTTGTCTTAAACTCACTTGCTTTGAGTTTACAATAAAGAAGATCTTTTGATTAGTGCAAGTAATGCATAGTTTTTAAAGAAATTTTGTGTTGATAAAAGCAAGTACCTTACTTAACTAGCAGCATGTGAATTGATTAAAAAAAAAGTGATGTTACACCCAGAAGAGTGTTTTAAGAAATTCTTTGTCCAAGAAGTTTTAAGATTTGTTTTCTATGTCAAACATTTCATTGAATGTTGTAGTCGCCATAATTTCAAGAATTTTGAGTTTTAGAGATTTGCTTGTTTGTTTGTAGTTTATTTGCTGCTGGGATTATTGCTGCATCAGGACTTTAGAAGTCCGGGCTAGTATAGCAAGATGTCATCGTTACGGCTGGTGGCGCAAGGCAATGTCGACGCAGAAATAGGGTTGATGGAAGTGAATCCAACCAAAGACCTAATTGCTTTGACTACATTGACTGGAAAAGTACTCCTGTACCGTCATTCATGGCAACAGGTATGGGAAGGTGTGGAGTATATTCTCTCCCAAAACACTCAAGAGAAGACTATTCTTGCTACTGCATTAGCTTGGAGACCAGATGGCGAAGTTCTGGCAAGTGCTTTTGATAATGAACAGATAATTCTCTGTAATATAGAGAATGGACAACTGCTTCATTTAGTCACCAAAGCATGGTGTAGATGTACATCATTAAACTGGGTCCAGTGCATGGAGAAGCAGAATGTTCAGCCAAGCTGTTTTTATTCTGACCTGAAGAATACCTCTGAAGAATATATTTCAAAACATTTTCCTGACAGCACTAAAGAATCACCATTTTCGGGTATTGACGAGCTTCATAAAAAATTGCAGGGAGAAAAAGTCCTGAATATTCTAGCAAGTGGTTTGGAAGATGGTACTATTTTACTCCATTCTTTTGGTGTGTATCAATTAGGCTCTATTTACATTAGTTTAAAACCATTTGACTCTATAAAATGTAAGGTTATATCTGTTGCTATGTTTCGGGATTTGAGAGTACTTTCTGTTGTGTTAGAAAGACAAGACGAAGAAAATGATTGTGATTATTTGTACCGTTCTTATTATTTATCTTCAATAAGTGATAAATTGGAGGAAATTGAAGCTGTTTCATTAAAGTATAGCGAAATATTTACCCTTTACATTTCTTTGTTTTCTTCCATTAACAAAATGAAAGAATGCTGGAAAAATATCGAAACTGAAATGGATGTAAAATTTCGTAACTATATTCAAGAAAAAGATGCAGAAGATACTTCGATCAGTGATGACTTTTTAGAAATGCAAATGTTTGGCACTCCATCAGCCTCACTTCAGAGGCTCTTGCTGCATGACCTCAAAACAGAGGATGTACCAAAGTTTTTTACATCTCTTGAAGAATCCTACTTAAATATACAAAACATTGTTTTCCGTCGTGTTCAGTTTTACGGTTCTGCAATATTTTATCACTTAAGTGAAGCTAAAGGCAGGGCTACTTGGAAAAGCCTTTCAAGTCTCTCATTAGAAGAGGTTGCAATTAACACTTGTATGATTACAGTTGGTAGTTTCCTTCTGAAGACTGTAGAGATCCAGCAAGTTGTGCAGGAAAGTTTAAGGAATATGAAAGCATTTTTTCGGTGGCTTTATGTAATGATTGAACGCCTCTCCGACAAACCCATTACAACTGAGAGACTTAATGCAGCACAGCAGGATATTCCTTTTATGGAAGAGTTCTTGAAAGATAACTTTCATACTAGGTATGAAGCTGGAGGACGTAAAACAACTGTGATGTTGGAACGTTTTGGTCAATATTTGAAGACTGGAGATCTCCCGTACCCAGCATCAATGACCGGTAACCCTTATGTAAAGTTTTTGGAGGATCATCCAAGTTTCAAGGAAACTGGGTTTCATTTCGATCATTGTCCAAAACAGTCTCTTGTTAAACTCTTTAATGATGTACATCATTCTCTAAATACTGCTTTGAATTGCCGGGAGGAATTGCTTGTTGATTCAGATCTATTGTATGCTTTTAATTTACTGTCTCTGAACAAAAATGAATCTCCACCTAGAATATCTCATATTAGTTGCTCTGAAATGTCGTGCACATACATAGTTTTTACTGATCGCTTGCCACCAAGTTCTCAGTTTATCTTTATACAACAAAGCAGTACTCCAGAAGCAGTCATGGTCAATTTTTCTTACTCCCAGGATCAATCTTCAACTTCTACCACTGTTTCAGATATAAACAAGAACTATAAAATTATTGATGTCAAATTTTATGACAAATGCATCATGGTACTGTTACTAGAGGACACAGAGTCTGAAACTAACTGTTCCATTGTGTTGCAGCTTCCCATTGAGATCTTAATTCCAGAAATGGTACCACTTTACCCCATCCCAGATGAACCAGTAAAGAAGATGCAGGTTCTTGATGGTATACAGTTGATGGAGAAAAATTACTTTTCAAGGTTGGAAAATATAAAAGCTTCCCAGATGGCTGTAAGTGCATCTCGTAAAGTTGTCGCTGTCTTCTCCGTAACCCAAAGAAAAATGCAAATTTTTGAAGTAGGAAGATTTAAGTAAAATCTATCAAATAAGTAGACCTTTTAAGAAATCCTGTTTGTCAAAGATATTTTCAATTTTGCCAATAATTTGAAAAACAAATTAAATTGCTTCTTAAATCAAAATATACAATCCATCTATACTTTATTTGAAGCAGGAACAATAACTTTTAAAGATATTTCAAGAAACTTTAATGAAACTTAAGTATTATGTGATAAAGTGTATACAATGTAAATTTTCACATTAATACCTTTCATACTTAATTAATTAAAATGCTACAAGATATGTGATCTTGCCACTCTTTATGAAAATAATGTCATTTATATTCATCGAAGATGGAACTTTTGTAATGGTGGTTTCTTTTGAAATTTTAAAGTTTATCAAATCTGTGTATCTCTATATATTAAGACATTTTGTCATAATTTACAAACCATTGATCTGTACATAAAGAATAAAATTAATTTGAGTTTTAGAATTTTAAAATTTATAAGGGTTATTAACGGGTCAAATTTTAATCAAATATATAAAGAAACATCTGCAATGATTTTTTTTAAATTACTGAGGCTTCTTGCTGTATTGCATTAGTTTATAATCTTAGTAATGAATAAAATGAATAAAAAAAATTTGACAAGCAATTTATTTGCATTAGAATAACTACAGTAATTGCATGTTATATAAATCCTGATATTATTATGTTATTTACTCTATTGAATCTAAATATTTGCATTCATTTTGATTTTATTCTGTATGCAAAATGTCAACAGAGAAATACTGCTTAATTTAATGAAATAATATTATGCTTATGAATTGATTATACTTTATTTGAGGACTAAACGTTGTAAGTGCCAAAAGTGAAAATGTTGGTAAATTGCAAATTAACTGTTTGTTCAGCCCATTCATATTTACAACCTCTGTATATGCTCTTTTGAATTACATAGACGACTACCAGGCACTTTACAGGTTTATCACATTTTAAACCATTGCCCATTTGACTGTTTGAATTTTTTTGGCACTTACATCTTTTAGCCTTCATTTAATTGAATATATCTTATTCATTAATTATTTAATCCATAATTAGTTTGTGATCCTTTACAGAAAAACTTATTATTTTAGGCTTTTAAATTGAATGTTAGAGTTAGGAAACTGAATGTTACTATGAAAGTATTACTTGTAATACATCCCTTATAAATATTTTTTAGTTCTAATTTTTTGTCTATGGCTGAAGTTCGGATATCTAAAAGTTGATTTTTTCGAGACACCCTACTGAGAATATTTTAGTAAATACTTATACTGCATAAATTGCAGTAGATGAAGAAGATGGAACATAGAACTAAATTGCTGTAATTTTTTTTTTTTACAAACTATTGCAGTAGTTATGCTTGAACTTGTTTTTTATGTGACTGGGAAGTGCTGGATATTTTTAATGTTTATTTAGAAATAGGTGTTGTTTTCATTCAATTGATTGGTAATGTGTATAATTGAAATAAAAAGTTAGAAATCCATTTTAAAGTGTTACTTATTTTAATAAAAAAACACACTGTATAAATATAATGTTACAATTAGTCTAGTTTTTATGTTATTATACACCTGCTAGTATTAGTTTTGTTGACAGTTTAAATTTGATAGCGTTATATTAGCAATACCATTTGTTTGTCTGTCATCACTCGTTATTCCAAAAACTTATTAAAATTCAAGTTTCAAAAATTACACAAGTCACAAAGAGTAAAAAATCACATTTAAACGTTTTAAGTAAAAAGTCCTTTAGCAAGATGCCCACAAAAATAATTTTTGAAATTTCTAATGTGTTTGAGGTATTAATTTCTATAACTTTTCTAGTATATTTAGTTTGTACTTTTTAATTTATTTCAAAATGACAGTAGAAGGCATAAGTTTATCTTATATTCTAGTTTTATCTCAGAAACCCATGCTACCTGGTAATCTGAATTAGATATGGTATGATGGAGTAAAATGGGTATATTAAAATATAAGTTGCATATTGTATTCTTATGCTTTGATCTTGTTCTTTTTTTTAAACAATACTTTGTTTAATGGAGTACATTTCAGCAAAAAATTACATTTCTATGTGATTTAAATCGAATCCAAAAGTGAGTTTACAAAAAAACTTGTGATAATGTGGTGATTGTGAAAACTTCTATATATAAACTTGAAAACTCAAATTATTTACCAATATACTTGTGTTTTGTATAAAAAAGAAACCTTTTTATACCAATGAAAATATTAGAAAAAATCAATTTTATTTAGCTTTTTTTTTAATGATTTGGAAGTTGGGGTAAAATGGGTAAACAAATTATTAATGCTATAGAATACGAATTTCGAAAAAAGGGCAATATTCTATAAAAATATGATTTTGAAGCTTATAAATTACCTACAATATGAATTACCTACAATATATTTAATAGAGTTTATATGTTAATATAATCAAGTTAAATACCTGTTTTATAAAACAAATTGTGAACAACAAGCATTCATTTTGATTCCCAAAAAACACAATTTTTTGGTTATGTTAGAACACAGAAAATGTTTTAAATGGATTAAAAAATTGTCTGCATAACAAATTAAAAATAACTTAAATACAAAAAATATTCCAGCATCAAAATAAACCAAACATTATAAAAACACACATTTTATTTCAAAGATAAAAAATAATTTTAAAAAGTAGATTTTTCGAAATGGCGGATTAACTTATTTTTAGAAAGACTTGTGGAGATTTTACATACTGAGTTTGTAAGAGTTGATGGCTGATAATTCTTTTTATTCTAGTTACTAATTTAATTTAAAAAAAATGTTTTTATAATGCTTTTTTTATATGAAACATTACATGATTTTCCACACTACCCATTTTAACCCATCTGTAGTTGAAAAAGGTTATATAAAAAAAATTAGCAATTTAAAATTAAAAAAATTAAACATATTCAAAGATTAACTGTTCATGCAATAATTATCGCATGAGCACACTAGTATATATATATGTTTCAAGCTTTACACGGATTTCCTATTGTAATTGCCTTTTAATAATTTTAGATTGCTAATCACAGAAATCAGATTTTCAGCTTTTCGAATAGAATATGACTGAATTATTCACTGTAATTATCTTAACAATAACTTCCCTCAAATGTGTTGCTATTGAGTGAATAATTCAGTCATTTTATAACATTTAGGTTTACAAGTTTGTAACTTGGAAATCTAGCTAAATTCACGAAATCTTGAATGGGACAAAATTTCCTAATTAGCATCTTTTATATATTTTTTTAGAAATATGTATACCTTATTTTCGCTATTTAAGACTGAATTTTCTCTTCATACAAAAGGCTTGACTAAACAGAACTTGCAACCACAAATTTAGCTGGAAAATTTGTAAAAGACTTATTATTATAATGACTTATTATTAATATATACTTATTATCAAGTAATTTGAAATGTTCTGAAGAGTGGCAATTCTGCAGACAGAATATTTTTTTTGTTAATTCTATCCAATGCAAAACGAAAGTTCTTTAAATTATGTCTAATAGGAAACAAAGTATCTTTAAATTCTGTATAATACAGAAGTAATAGTTAGCATTGATCAATTGTGACTTTTTACATTTTTGTGCATACATACCGTAATATTAAACCTCTCATTAAAAAAAATCAAATATATTGCATTGAAATCCTTACCTATTTTACAAAAATATTGCAATTGCTTACAAGTAAAAAAATTCTGATACAGTAGAACCTGTTTATAACAGACATTGTTTATTACGAACAGTTAAAAAATGTATTAATAATAAAGGATGCATATTTTTATCTAACGAGTTTTACATTTCCAAGCAAGAGATTACACATTGAACAGTTTGAGTGCAGATTTTGAAGCTGTTGAACCATTTAGAAAAAAATGAATGTTGTGATTAAAAATTAGGGTTATCAGTTGAGCCAAAATTTTTTCGAGAAATTTTTTTGCCTGACAATACACAAACTTTAAAAAGCTGATAAAATTATGTCTTGGGCAGAAAAATAAGCAAAGAGCCTGTATTACCTTTTTGAATATAAAAATACTTTTATGGGTGTAATGCAGCAGGGTGTAGTAAATCAATGAAAGTAAATAAGTTAGCTATGAAAAGTGTTTATTATATATCAAATAAAAAACAGTCTTTAACATATGTTGAATTGAAAAATATGTAGTCATTTGCTCAAAACAGTTATCGTTGGTAAAAGCAAAAATCCTAGGGCACTTAAAAACATTATAGTTAAATGTATTAACTAAAGAAATAAGCTGCAAATAAACCTACCAGAAAATAATTTTTTTTTTAAACTACTGAATGTACAATCAACGTGAATCAGGGCCTTCTTGTTCTAAAGATTAATGTAATGCATACGTACACATATTTTTCAATTTAACCTATGTTAAAAACTTTTTTTATTTGAGATATATATACAGTGCTCGATTTCTAGAAATAGAGGTACCGTAACTGTAACCTTCTGTGTGGTGTGGGACTGTAATTCATCAGCCATGAGACCCAAGTCTGGAATCAAAATTTTTCCTCCTGCTGCATTACACCCATACAAGTACTTTTTATAAACCGAACTTGAATTAAAATGGACAAACTTGAGCCCCTATTAGTCCGTTATAAAGAGGTTCTACTGTACTTTAAAATATAAATATGTTTAAGAATTGCCTTATGAAAGTATAATAACAATAATTGTTCAAATCTAGACTTTTTTGACATCTTAAGGAACAATAAAGTTAACTAGGTATTTTTAAAAGTACCAGATGCTTAACTAGATAGAATGTATTTAAGGAAAATAGAACTAGTTTTACTATGCCTGTAATTAAATATAAAGGCATACTATTTTAAAATCACAAAATATTATTATTAAAACTTGTTGATTTTGTTTTCCTTCAAACACTGGTGTGGCATAATGTTGGTCCAAATCACAAATTAGTTATAAATAAAACATTTGCTTTATATTAACAATAAATTATAAGATTTTGCATTAAAAAAGAAGTGAAATTATAAATATTAAAAGTTTTGCAGTTACAATTAAAAAGTAATAAATTAAAAAAATTTAACTTTTTATTTTTAATACTAATTTATCAAGCAAATATTTAAAGAAAGAAATAGAATCAATCTGAATCTAAGATAATAAAGGTAATAAGATAAACATTTCCTTGATTAGAAGAGGGTTAATTTATTATGTTACATTTTTTTAAAGTTTGTACCCCTCTCCCCATGTCATACCCCAAAGCATCTGTTACATCATCTCATAAATATTGTACCCTAGGTATAGGCATCCCATTGATGATTGAGTGGTAAGGGGATGGAGGAGGTATGTACATTTGCCATACTTGTTTATACGATTCCGAACGATTGAGGAAAATGGAAACATTGGAAAGCAAAATTGTATGAATAAGTACAGCAAATCTGTATACCTCCTTCATCCACTTACTTCTTGAATTATGTTTTGAGACTTTTTAATATAACAAAACACTAGAATTCATCAAGAAAAAAAAAAATTTCCTTTTTTATATCGTTTATAAATCTAAGTGAGTAAAATGAAACACAAAGTAGATATTGGTATCAAATAGGATTTGATTATATCGCTTAAACACATAGGAAGCAATGTAGCTGAGGAAGCTGTAGCTTATTTAGTTTGTTTATATTAATGAACATATTTCTTTCATGCTTTTTAAAGATTATAATAATTAAAATAACTAGTGCAAAACGCTTTTCTTAATTATCTTCAAAACAATGTATTTACTTTCAAATCATTCACAATTGTAACATTCTAAATTAATAATAATAGTTATATTAAAATAAATAAAAAATTTCAACTTTGTTATGTAATATGTGTATAATTTTTTTTAATAATTGATAGTCATAATTTTGTGTCTTAATATTAAATTATATTAGAATGTTTTACACTGTTTTCATTAATTGCTAGAATACATTTTCATTGTTGCATCTCTTTTGAAACTTTTGTTCCCTAAAAATATTTACGATTGTACACCACTGTTTAAACATAATTTATAACTCATAGAAAGCATTATTTGTGTTTTTCCCCCTTGAATCATGTCTAAGGATTCTTAGATTTCATGTTCAAGAATTGTTTTATTTCAATCTTTGAGGTTAAAACAATGAATTGTTTTAACTTCAAAGATTTCAATAAAACAATATTTTACATTAATGGTTCCCAATCCAAATGTAAATAGACCACTTTCAGTCTGTAAAAAATGTTGAATTTCGTCTGAAAAAAATTATGAACTATTACACTGTCAGAAACGTGATAATTTTATTTATAATGGCTAAAATATGAAACCATCCTTATTGAGTAACATTATATGGTGTGCATATCCATGTTTAATTAAAACTGCACAATAATAAGTATGGAGTTTGCTATGTAGTCAAATCAATATTTGTCTACTCTTTTTCCCTAGCTTATTTCCCCCTTATACATTGGTATTGATGTCATGATTCTTTTTCATTTTAACTTGATATAATCCTCACATTAATTAAAAAGATTGACATTACAAATTATTGAAAAACAATACTACTAAGATTTTGTGTCATTCTTAATTGAATATTTCTTTATTTTAAACAGCATTTCGAAGAGCTCAAATATGAGTATGGTAAAAACTTTGTTGTGTAAATTTGGACATCTACTACTCAGCATTGTACGTTCATTACGTAAAGCTATATGCTGCAGAAGGAAAAAGGAACCAGAATATCTTTTACCAATGACTGTTGGTCAAATTATTGATGGAGAGCAGAATATGGTAAAATTTAATATATATATTTTATATACCAACTTGTTAATTTATCAATTTGTGTGTGATCTTTTTATTTATACTATCCCGATACTTCTGTTAAAGGAAGCTAATTATGAAAATGCAGAATATAAATCCCAGTGGGATGCTTGGCCAGAAGCTGGAACCTCACAAATTAATAGAGATTTACCATCTACTTCAGAAAGTGATACACAGGCTACCAATTCTGATGGAGGTACTCAAGATGATTTCTTTAAAGACATGGTTCCTCAAATTAGACGTCCTAAAAAGGTAAATACATAACTGATAAAGTTGCAAAATCAAAAGCTCTCCCAGTTTCTATTTCTGCTAATGAAATTAGTTTTTGAAATTTGATTAGAAATTACTACAAAGACTTGAAGATATACTTGATATTGTAAATTATGTTAAAATCAATAGCATCTTTTGAAAACTTTAAATTGTATCAAATAAATATTTTCTAAGACAATTAGTCAACAGAATAAAAACTTTTAAGGTATTTCTTTATTATGACAATTCTTTTGATGTTCGATGCCATGCCAAGAAGTTGTGTGTGTGTGTATATTGTCTGTTTCTCTCTATTTTTTAAAAATATTTTTGTTATTATTTTCTCAAACCTAAAACTATTTTTTTTCATTTATAATTTTACAATGTATTCCTAAAATATTTACATGAACTAAAAAACTCATTTCAGCTCTATATTTGGAATGAAGATAAAGACCCAGAACAAGATAAAAAAATTTCAAACAGATTAGCTATGGATCCTAAAGCAATATTACTGGTATGTGGAATTTTTGATGATTTAGATATAACACATTTAGTTACTAAAATAGTAATATTTCTTTAAAAAAGAATTTTAATTAAAAAAATAATTAGCTGGGGATAATAAATACTTTGTAAGGGGAGTTTTTAAATATCAAAGTATGAATTGCCAATTGACCTCTATTTTAGTGAAAAGAAAAAGCAAAATGCAATTTAAGGTAAATAAAATGTTTTACTATAATAGCAAGATAAAAATAAGTGTACATTTTCTTTATTTATTGTTAATAATTTTTTATAAAGTGATGCTTGTATCATCAATTATAAAATAGTACATTCAAAGCATGCTTTGACTACCAAGAACAAAAAACTGCCATAATGAATGTTGGAATTTATAATAAGTTTATATTTAAATATGTTCGCAAGATTATTAGTCTCTAATCTTCTAAAATATTTTTTATGAATAATATGAAAAAGCATTTAGTTGAGCTTCCAAAGCGACAAAGTATTTTTATATAGATATTGGGGATAAACGGTCTAAATTTATACTACTATAATGTGACATGAGTTATTAGTAATGAAAATTTACTTGATTTTCTTAGAAGGAGTAGTCTAAATATAATTAGTCTTGTGTTACATTGTAAAAGTATTGAAGTAAATTAAAAGAATATTAATTTCTTTTAGATAATAATTTAAAATTTTTTGTAACCATTTATTAACTTTAAAAAAAAATAAAAAAAAATTAGATGTTATATAACTATTTGGCTATATTTTGACTATGCATTTTGATATGTTGTTTTTTGTGGAAACTACATAATTTTTCTAAATAATCAAGGAAACAAAGAAAATTCATTCTTTTATAAGTGGAACTTTTTTTAGGGAGCTCTACCCCCTACTCGCTAATACTTGCCAACCCCTCCCACCAATGCCAATTTTTATATTTTTTATCTTTAGCATAAAATAGCTTTTAACATAAGTGTAAAATTCATACAAAAATACTCTCATTGTATTCCCCAAACATTTTTCAACACTCAGTTATTTTCAGAAATATCTGATATTTACTTTTTGAGAAGCAAATCAAAATATGGAAGACAGTTAGATTTTGAGTTTTAGACTCGAGGGTACTTACTCATCTGCTAACCTTAGATTTTTATATGAGCTATATACGACTATTTTATAATTATTTAAGATTACAAGTGTTATACTTCAAACCAATGGATCTAATGGGATAGATCTGATTCAAATTTAGTGAATCTGGCCCAAATTAAATGCAGATGCCTTTACAATATTTTTTCCATGATCAGTTAATTTTCTGTATTTGATTGAATTTAAAATTTTGGTTCTGTTAAATTTCTTTTGTACGCTTTTAATATATTTTGAATTGTATATTTAGGGGCCTGATCTGGGTCTTATTGAAGAAAATTCGTCAACATGGGAAGAATCTGAAAGTCTGAATTCTTGGGAACCAGATTTATTAATTCAGGAAAAGAAAAGAGCTCAGCAAGAAAAGCGGCGAGCTGATCACCAACGCCGAAAAATGGAAAAAGAAAGTAGAAAATCAGTAGGACCTGAAACATTAACTAATATTATGAACTTGGATGCAAAAGATAAAAATAAGTATTCATGATCAATTAATAAGGCTGCTTGGATTTTTTATTATTTTACAAAAGAAAAAAGTATTTTTACAAAAGTATATAATGTGCTAAAGGTGAATTATGTTAAATTGAGTAGGTAAATAGTGCTGTTGAACTTGTTATAATGAATACTGCAGGACCTCTTTAATTTGTATGTGTCCATTTCGTATACACAAAAATTTGCTGACAATTTATTGTTGCAAAAAATTTATGTTGCAGTTTGACCAACTATAAGAAAACAAAATAACATATAATTTGAAATATTTTCAATTGCATAAAAATAAACCTGTTGTTTACCAGAAAATAAATATATGTTTACTACTGTAAACATTTTACTATTTTGTGATACCTATACATTTACTATATAGACCTCCTTAATTTGACTTAAACTTCTTTGAGCCCCTGAATGTAAAGAATGAATGCTGCATCGAATTCATTCACTTTATTTTTAATACTTTAACATTAATAGAATATACAGAAATACTTAATTCATGTGTGAAAAGAGATAAAAAACCCACCTAAAATTGGCACAAACCAATGACAATTCAAAGAGAAAAAGGCGTTTGAATGTCTTTATAAATTCATTTCTTTAAAGATTTTCTTTAACTTTGGCAATCTCTAATGTATATACTCAAAACATGGGTTGTGCGTTATTGGGATTAAGTTCCCCATAAAAAAAAGTAACTGAACATAAGGCTAAAAATATATTTTTAACAGAATTCATTATAATAAATAGTTTAAATGGAAGAGATCTCGAAAATCTGTTAGCCTAATTTCTGTACTCTGTTTTGAATGTGTTTGTATTGATACAAACGTATTAACATTCTTTTATAATACTAAGGAATGGGTACTACCAATATACTTTTAAATAATTTGTTTTAAATGTGTTTGTATCTATGAGGTTTGACTATTTAATATTATTTGTAACATTTTGACACATGCAAAACATACTTTTCAGAAATTTTTTATTGAAGTCTGTTTAGGCTTTGGAACTTTAAGCAGATTAAAAAAAAATGTGATTGCAAGATAAGTAAATTGTTATCTTATGCTGCTATAATATTATCTTTTAGACAGACTTGTTAAAATTCATATTTGTACACTGTTTTGTATGTCATTTTTTGGTTGATTGATAATTTGCCTAAAAATTTGATGCATAAAATGTATTGTGGGTTTAGTTTCTTTATTGTTATATGTTTATCTATATTTGTATATTTTTGTGACGAAATTTTATCTAATTCACACTTAGAGTTAGCCGTGTTGTAAATTTTCTGGTTTGTATTTGATATAATTTTTAAAACTTTGGTTACTTTACAAAGCTTTTTATTTTGTTATAAATTAAAATTTCAGAACACGTCTTGTGTAAGTATGAAATTTTTGAAAGTATTCTATACAAATTTTTATCTTCTTAAAATTTTATTTTCTAGTCGTTTCTGTTTAGACAGTATGATAAATTTTAAAGTTGGATTTTTTTAAGTGTGATAAATATGTAATTGGATCCTAGTACTTTATAGTTTTTTCTTAAGAATATGTGATTTTTGTAAAAAAAATTATAATAATATTATTCCATATAATAGTTATTTATATTGATTGACAAGAAATTAAAATTTATTTTGCTAGTAATTTAAACCAAAAAATCTGTCAAAATGGATTATTATTTTGTTTTTGTTAACGTTTCTTAATAGCAGTCAAATATGATTATGCAGTTTTCCATGTAATCTAGTTTTTTATGTTATTTTTAAAGAATACAATTTATTTAAAAAAATTAAATAAATTCCATTGACATTGTTTTCTAGTTCTTAGAAGCTGATAATAAATTGCTTCTAAGAATTGAAAATTTAATATTGTAAAAAAAGAACAAATCTGTATAGCCTTTTTTTAATTTCATTATGCAGCTTAGAAAATGCAACTCAAATATGTGTGTATCTTATTACAGTTGTGCCAAGAGAAATTTCGTAAACCTTAAAAAGTTTTTATGTTTAACTATTCTATATTAAGCTACAGCGTTTATTTTGAATTGTTTAATAATAATTTTTTCTTTTATTACCTCTTTATCTTAGGAAGTTAATTGGGTACCAAACTGTAATTGTTCCCACATCACAAATGACAAAACATAATAAAAATTGATTACTTTCTACTAGTGGCACTACCACAGGTGCACTTACTCTACTTAATCATTGCTGGGTAAACAAACAAAGCATCACATGATCTGACTTCTTTAAACCGGAAAAACAGTTCCATAAATAAATTTGACAGTGTTAAATACATTATTAAAAAAGTTTCAGCTTTTGGCATAAGAATAAGTTTTTCTCACGCTCTTAGAAATGAAATGTTTTTTAATAAAGTGCTAAAATACTCCCTTCATTAGCTCATTTTTTTCTCCAATACAAAAGATATATTTCTTTAACTTAAGCAGTCTGAAGTATTTAAAATAAGTAGGATTTATTGTTGTTTAATATATCTGCAGAAATATTTTTTAAGTTGTAAGAATAAAAGTAGTCAAGCACATTAATGAAAATCTGAGTTTTTACTACATCGAAATCTCGTTAATGCGAAACCACTTAACACTAAATAAGAGCATTTTTCCATTAGTTAAGGCTACAAAGTAAGTTGGCCATCAATATTTGTATTTGAAATCACAGTACAGGAAATCCCTCGTAAAACAAAAATAAAAGCAACATCAAAAATCGTCTTATTTGAGATATTATATTCATTTCAAGACCCTTATGCCTTTGTTAGTGGAAAATTTCTCATTGTGGTGCGTGGTAACTGGTAAAGCAATTTTGTTTTCTCCAAGACATTCCAACCACATTCCCATGGGTGCCTTCCCTCCTTTTTTACTATTAGAAACTGACTATAGGCAAACAGCAGACTCCTCACAACGGAAGAGCGCATAAAGAACTTCTGCTCTTGAAACCATTACATTGCCAATACTCTATCGAAGTTTGTGCTTTAATTATTTCTGAAAATTTCTTTATTTCAAAAGATCCCTACGGATTGAAAATTGATATAACTTTTAGAAACATCATCAGAAATAAATTATTTTCTATCGTGCTGTTTTTTGAATTACTTAACTTAAGAATGAAGTACTTGAAAGTACTTTGGCCAGCAATAATTTGTATTATTATTTACACTTATAAAATTTTGTTTTTGCACTAAATTGATTTTTTACATATTTAATACAAAATTTTTGCTGACCCTGTTGATTTGGTGTTAACAAAGTTCAGCTATAGCAAAGCAAGCATGAAGACTCTAATACATATTTTACTTTTTGATGTATTTGACCTTTCAAAATTCAATATACGATTTCCTGTGAGTCTCTTTAAAGAATTTGTCATTACACTATTATCTAGAAGAAGAATTAAAACAGTTGGATTTAAAAAAAATGTATTAAAAATTACTTTAAGAAATTATATAGTCACACTATGCATTACAATGTTTTCTTTATAGTGATTTGTTGTTAGTTTATAGTCTGCTGTTATTAATTTTGTCATTTCTTTGGGAAATTAAAAGAATAAAAATAGTGCCTTATCTGTTTTTACAAAGTATTTAATCATTACATATTGAAATTAGGGATTAAAAGTTAATATTTTGGTAGATATGTTATATAATGGACTACTTTAATGGAAGTTGAACCATGCTTGGTTACAAAATAATGTGTGACTCCTTTCTGAATATTAATGTGGACTGCTTATTCTTAGTCTTCTTTTTTTTTACAAGAAACTGGAAGCATCCATATTGTAGAAAATTGTTATGTAGTATGATATATTTTTTACAAACCTTTTAACTTTCTGTATAATTGCCATGTATAGAACTTCTATTTTTTAATAACTGGTTTTATCATAAAGCAATAAATAGATAACTTAGTGTAAACTGTTGAGCTTATGTCAATAGTTTGTTTGCGAACAATATTCTGCTACCTAACCTTATCAAATAAACTTAATATTGTCTACTATCTTTTTATACTTTCCAACCATCCCAATTCTTTTTGAAACAAAAAAAACTTGCTAATTATAACTATTTTTATTAGCAGGAATTTAAAGTTTGAAAGGTCAAGACAATTTTGGCTCTAAGTGTTTGAAATTATTAGTTTTTAGCAGTATTCATTAACTAAAATAATATAATTCACTATGTTTTCATGCAAACTTTCTTAAGGGTATTTTTTTTTTCAATTGATTTTAAACTGTTTCAATTTACGTTGCACCTAATAAAAGGACAAGCTACCTACTATGTGCAGTATATGCACAAAGTACTATGTATATCTTCAATACTTCTATTTATTTTAGTATCAATAAGTTATTCTTATTCATCAGCTATTTGTTTGTTCTAGTCAAATTTGTTTAATACTCTGCAACATTATCTGTTCCAATAGTATTCTCTTTGAAAAAATGTATTGGTTAATTTATTTTTATTTAAAGACAGATTAAAATTGTTGGACATTCTTGAACATTTTAACCTCTATATTTATCTTAAATTACATACCTCACATACTATGTTTTTTCATTTTTGTAAGCCTTACACAAAATTCATAGATAAATTTTTAATATTGGAGTAATCCAAAAATATACTTCCAAACTTCAAATAAATTCTTATCTAGAGCAATTATATAGCAACAGGGTTACATTCAGATTTGGATATTTTTACTACTTATAATGAACAATATGTTGCTATTTATTTACAATTCTTTGAAAGTTGTATTATATTTGTAACAAAGTTAATATTGTCTAAATGAACTTATTACTGCTATGTCTTAACGTTTGCAACAAATGAATAATTTAGTGTAAGAAATGTTGTGTGACATTCTTTGAAAGACTTTATTTTATGAATGAATTTCATCCTGCATAAAGGGTACTTGTTGTATGAAAACTCTCATTCAATAAGCACTCTGAGTCTCAACAATTCGTTCATGGTTTTCTTAAAATTATATTTTGAGTGTAATATTCTTCTCAGCTCTTCAATTTTGTGAAAATCATAATTTTTACCAAATGTTTTGAACTGGTAGTATGCTCATGTATAAACTTGTAGCATGATAATAAATGCTCTTTCTCTAAACTTATTTACTATTTTTATTCCAAGAAATGTGCTTTATTCCCATATTATCCTAAATAGATGGACAAAGAAAAGTTACATGTGAACCAACATTAATATAAACCAACATTAATATTTAAACTAATAGTAGGCGAACTTTGTTTAAAAATGAGTATGGTATTAAGATGTAGATTTTGCGCAAAATATATTAAACAATATACAAATGTGTAGAAAAAATGCACAGCAGCCATCCATTACATGAATAATTGGATATAAACATTATTGTTTTAAAGAGCTTATGAAAAATAATCATTGTTTTTATAGTTAAATTCTAATCTGTAAATATTTTGAGAGTATTTAATTTCATATATTTCCCTTTCATGGCAATGATTCCCCCCCCCCCCCTGTACATATAAAGAAACGACTACTATATAAATAAAACATAATCCTCTGAACTTGTTGGGTAGTACTCATAGGCATAAACTGGTCAAAGCTCCCCCCTGCCCCCACCCCATTATTTGAAAACCTTGGCTCACTCCCCTTCCAGTTTCTAAAGTTCTAATTTATATGGTACCTTAAATTCAGAATTTTTAATATTGGATTTCATTAATTTTTTTAAAATGATTTTAACAACTTAAAAAATTGCATAAATAATCGTCTTTAAAAAAAAATATTTCCTAGATCTAGAACGGCCTTTATAGCTTAGTCGATAGTGCGCTGGACTTGGAACAATAGGTTGCGGGTTTGAATCCCGTTGGTGGCCATTCATTTTTTTAAAATGTATATGCCCTAATGGGTTCCTCAACAATGCGGGGCCAAACAGCTAGTATTAAATAAAAAAACTTTTTATTATTGGTATTCGTTACTAAGCATAAAAAGTGAGAATCCTGCTAAAATGGAAATCAGTGATTCTTCTAGATTGAAAATAAAACTAATACATGCGGAGAGGACACCAGCTATCAATGATGGATCTAATAGAATGATGTATATTAATATACATCACTAAAAGTTAAAAGTGATAAAAATAAATTCGGATGAAAGATATAAGCGAATTTTTTATGGCCAATAAAAAAAATTCAAAAAGTTTGACAGTCTGCACATAGATGACATCATTGTCAACGGCTTGTTAAAAAACCCCGTTAAAATTGATTATTTTAAATGCATTAAAAAAAAGATGTTAATATTTATGAGATGAAATTACGGTTCGTCACTGTTCCAAAGAATTATCTTTCTTTTGATACCTCATGTGTTAAGATTCGTTGCGTCTAAGAGGTGTAAAGGGGATCTTTACTACAAAAATAATTTATATGATGCTAAACAGTTAAAAATAAGCTAATGCTCTAAATTGATTAAAAATAAAAGCGTGATTGCCTCACGTTTTTATTTGGAACACTAGAACTGTGTTAACCATACACACTAAATATAAATCAAAGTTAGACTTAAGAAATGCTGGGTGTAAAAATACAGCCGTACTGAAATTTTTATGAAAAGTTGGGCGTCAAAAATGACGATGGATAAAATTACGGTTGTCAAACTGAAATTTTTAAGTGCAAAATACGACTAACGACCGCTAATTTCGAACCTTGCTTAATGCGGAGTTTCACGTGACGTATCAACATGGTAACTAACTATTTTTAAGTTTCGATTTCTTCCCTAGCCGACAACTTTGCTTTTGTTTGTTTAGTCGCTACGCTTGCAATTATGGGAAAGTTTGTTAATAATATTTGTTTTTCCAAATAAGTAATATTTTTATTCTAGAATTAGAATTACAACGAAATACGGAAAAATACTTTTATTTCAACACACAAAATGCTTCATAAACGATGAGTACAATCTATCTCAGTATATGAAGTAACTATTTTTATATTGAGATATTATTTAATAACAAAAACTTAAAATTATAGTACAGGAACTGAAGTTCCATGCTAATCCTACGGAACTTCTTCGGCGTCGTGGATTTTTCTCCATGTTCCGTTGGAACAGCGGTCTTCTTCTTCTTGGCGTTAAACTCCCCCATAGCCAATAGTTGTATACCTCAATAATTAAATAATTTTTCATTTTAATGAATGTATAAACCCTTTGTAATATACGTAAAGATTTTCATTTGTGAATGAGTATCATTCATAATTAATTTTTTTTTAAATTATATTATTCCTTTAACAGCCAAACAAAAATTCCTATAATTTTTAATGTAACTTCAGCTTGGTTTAAAGAAATAATAAAATTCGAATTCCATTGATAATTGGGTAAATTGTCTACCTTAAAATTAATTTCCTTCTATACTAGTAGTTGATTTTATAGCATAACAGTTAATAATAAAAAGCAATGACAGCAATTATTTTTTAAAAATTTGTTAGGCCATTGGGCAGTATTCATTTACTGTAGAATACCGAATTTCGACAGTAGTTTTTACTTATCAAAGGGTAAAATGCTTTTACTGTGACGAGTGAAAATTGCCTGGTATTAAATTAAATATGTTTTTAGTTCTTTAAAATCTGATTTTTTATTCCATAATCACTTTTTATGCTCGACTTTTGCAACATAAATTTTTACTAGGACTTTAGAATATACTTTAATTTCTTAATTAAAGTTTTTGTGATCTACCTGAAAAATATTTTTTTATGAATGTTAAAAAAAGAATTTCGCATTCGATTATCAACATAATTATTAAAAAATTATACGCTTTAAATAATTAGTATTTCTCTGTTAAAAGAAACTATGTATATGTGGCCTAAGATAAGAAGTACCAATAAGGAAGTGTTAAGTCAATAAAACATTCATCCTTCTTGTTTCAAGCCAGATATATTTTATTAAAACTTATGGAATGTAAGGTATATGTAAATAATTTCAAAACACCTATTTATGAACAATTTAAAATGTAATTTTATGATACTGTATAAGTTTCTTATTGACAAATAGTTGTCTGGATAGGCAACATTTTGAAGTATATACAGGGTTTCCATTAAAGTATTTTCTAACCCCCTTAACTTTTGAACGTCGGCAGTTGTAGTCATCGTCTAGGTCTTTTTCAAAATTTAACAGCCATTTTGACTTATGAAATGATTATTTTTTTTGTGACATCAAATACAAGTTTTTATATTCAAAATCTATCTAATCTAAAGTAATATTGTTATATAGTTTGTGAAATCAAACAGAAAATGTCTCCTTAACAAGACTGACATATAAGAATATATGATTGTTTTTTACATAACATGAACAATATATATGTTTTTACATTCCCGGTAAACGATATTATAATTTGTGTTACTTTTGCGTTATGTTTTATTCACAGATATCGTTAAATAACGTGGCCCTTGCCATTTCCGCAATTCAAATTAGTCCCCAAAAGAATCTAAAAATTTAAACACCACAGTAAAAATCTCGATTTTTTTCATTTACTAAAATTATAGTTCCGAATCTTCTAAAATGCTTGCAAAATTCTAGAACTGTATCTGTGTTTTTAATGAGTTATTTGATAGTTTATGGTGGATGACAAATATGTTTTTCAAGGAACGAAAACTTTAAATCGTTTTTTTCAGTGTTTGGTTTTCTTTAATATTAAGTTTTTCGATACGCTAAGGATTTTTTTATTATTATCGTGGAAAATGTTTTATGCACAGATATTGTTAAATAACGTGGCCCTTGCCATTTCCGCAATTCAAATTAGTCCCCAAAAAAAATCTAAAAATTTAAACACCACAGTAAAAATCTCGATTTTTTTCATTTACTAAAATTATAGTTCAGAATCTTCTAAAATGCATGCAAAATTCTAGAACTGTATCTGTGTTTTTAATGAGTTATTTGAGATTTTATGCTGGATGACAGTTATGTTTTTCAAGGAACGAAAACTTTAAATCATTTTTTCTCAGTGTTTGGTTTTCTTAAATATTAAGTTTTTCGAAACGCTAAGGATTTTTTTATTATTATCGTGGAAAAGTATATTTTTTTAAGCATTGTAAAATATGCGTATATTGAATCGGCATGCGAATTAGCTCTATGAGTAGTAGTTTTTTTTAATTACTAAAGGGGAAAAAATGAGTTTTAAGGAAAAATTATATGTTATTATGAATAACTGTTTTTATAAAAATTAAATACGTGTAGTTTATAAAATTTTAATGCCAATTCCTATGTAATAAAGTTCAAAGGATCTCATAAAAAAAAATTGCGAAACAATATAAGTAAAAAAAAAAAGCCTTAGCGATTAAAAAAAAGATTTAAAAAAAATTTAATTTTAAATTTCGAAAAAAAATACAAACAATTATTAATTTTTGTGTGAAATATTGTTCTTTTATATAAATTTAAATAATATACATTAAAAATTTAATTCAAAAAGTAAAAAAAAGTTTAGATAATACTGTTTTATTTTTAATAAAACGAGTAAAGAATATTCAACATGCTTTTCAACATCGCAATCAATCTTATTATTATTATTTTCAATACCACAAGTTCAGCTGTGTGTATTCTGCGTTTGAAAAACATAGAATAGTTTATTATTTATATACAAGTAGTTGCTATAATCAATAGTCAAGCGCAGTAAACAAATATCAGTTGATGTTTCTACTGACCCCTCTTGTACCAGTCGTCACGTGTTATAGGGGGGAAGTAGAGCGCTAGGGAGGATGTTTCCTCTTCAAAAGAAACAAGTGGAAGGAAACCGGACAGTATATAGGTTCGAATGTGATAGGAAGTCTTTTTTCACGGTCAATGTTAAAGCTTTTTTTTTCTCCTTACCGGCATACCCTTAAAAGCGTATTCGACCTAGTTTTTATTTACCTTGCGAGCTTTGCGTGTTAACGGTCTAGTTTCTTCTCTCGTTAAATCAGAATATTCTTCGCGATTGGTAAGTGTTTTAAGTATTTGTTGTGAGAATAATTTGTAAAATAATCTGTGCTTTGGTGTAAAAAAGTTTAATATTCGAAAATGGGGATTTTTATTTACGTTCCCCAGCAAAAAAAGTCAGCATAAAACCTTCATCACATTTTTGAAATTGAAGGTTTTATGCAGGAAAATGCATTTTTTTTTGAAGATCTATAAAATTAAAGGTTTTTGTTTCAATATCCTTCATTAAAACTGTAAAAAACCTTCATAAAACCTGCAAAAAAAGCTTCAATTTTTAATCATGAAGGGAAAATGTAGATATTTTAAAGGTTTTATGCAGAAAAATTAAAAACTTAAAAAAAAAATGCAGTTTTTTGTTTCAATATTCTTTATAAAACCTTCAATTTGACAATTTTGATGAAGGTTTAATGCTGACTTTTTTTGCTGGGTCCTATGCATAGTTTTATATTGATGAGTTATAATAAGAAATGTATATATAGACATAATGCTAAATGTAGCAGATATTTCTTGATAAATACTATAGAACTTTAATTATCCGAACCCCAGGTATCCGGATCAAACAAAACCCATTATCCGAATCGCTTTGAGGAAAAAAAATCAGCAATATAAGATATATAATTTTCTAATGAGCTTAGACTCTTTAAAACAGCTATTGTATTTATCTACCTAAAAGCTTTGTTATCGTATGTATCATTCGTGATAGATTCGTAAAGTACACTTATTTGAACATGTTTTATTAAAACTAATTTTCGAATGTTTCGGAAACTTAATATGTATATCTCTTAAAACTTATTTCATTTAAACTGAAAAGGATGATTTTTCTGTTTAAAAGTTGTCAAAGCTGTGATAAAAATATCTGTTTATTTAAGTATATTTTCCTAGAATGTTTCCGTTCTCTTAAACAAATTTCCGTTATTTTTCAATTGGGAAGGAAGCTTGGTAATAAGTAGTTGCTAAAAACGAAAAACATACATTACTAAATTTCGTTTCATAAAATATATTCTACTCTAAAAGTGAATACTTTATATTTATTAAAAACAAACTGATTTATTACTGTTTAAGTTTTATGAAAGGTAAAGTATTCAATTTCTATATGCATACTTGTAAGTATCTTTTAATTTATCGTTAGCTGCTCACGTGGAATGGTATGAAAGGCATGAGTTCGACACCTATATTGCTACTATGTAATTTTTGAATTTTTTTAACATCTTGTTTCCTAGCTAAAACGTACCTTCAAGTTTATAAATATGTATTCTTTAAACTTTAATCAGAAAAGTTTTAAATATGTAAAAAGCATTTACTTAACATTTCTAAATTTACGAAAGTATTTAGAAGAAAGAATAGTTTAGAGGATTAAAAAAAAAATACAATGTATGAGGTAACAAAGCAGTAAAGTAGTGAAAAATTTTACTTTTATATCAAGTTCATTAATTTTTAAAGAGTTTTTTACGTATAAATGGAAAATTTATATTTCCGCAACTTATTATTGTAATGTATTGTCTTAATGTCATTAATTATTATTATTGTTTGGAAAATCGGTTTAATTTATCCAAGAAATACCCTATTATTTGCTTAAGGGAGACCCGAGCCCCAAATCCTAATTTGTTTATTAATGAATTCAGAAATGCAATTTTTATATATTATTAGAACATCTTTTTCTAAACAATAATTAAAAGCAAAAATATATTTCCAAAAATGTATTTTTGTTATTTTTTGAGTTTTTTAAGCTTAAATAGACTTTTTAAAAAAAAACACTACTACTCCAATTTTTAATGTTTTTATAATTTTTTAATTGATTAAATAACGTCAAAGTATGTACTATAGACGTATGAATAGACTTTTGCAGATTTGTGTTTTAATAGTTTTCACAAACTTATTTTAAATTAAAAACCTAAATAATATTCAAATTTTTGTGTTTAATAAGTTGTAAAATTTTATTTTCAAAATTAATTTAAAAAAGATATTCATACGTTTATAAAACAAATATTAGAACTGCAAAAACTATCAACAGTTTAGTTTTAAGTTAATTAGTTACAAAGCATTAGCATTTTAAACGTGACCAAAATATAAAAAAATTATTTTGAGTAAATGACGATTGTTGCAGACGAAAAGTGTGTAGAAAGATGATAAATGGTATATAAACATCTAAAAAGACATATGTTCTGTTTCTTTTATTGTTTTGAAATTTTGTACACACCTTCTTAAGTATGTATAGCATCGTTTTATGAAGAAAAAAACTTTAGTAATTTTTTCGGAATTTGCGGCCCGGGTTTCCCTTAAGTTAAAAAAACGCATAAAAAACATGTGTTCTTCATAAACTTAAAGTTGGTATTGTAAAACTGACATTACAAAAAAAAAAGTAAAACTGTTCAATACCGTTAAATACTAGTGACCTTGTTCCACCCAGCGTCGAATATTAGAACTCTATTGAAGATGGGCTTGCCTAACTAGTACTGCGGCCTGGCTTGAATCGCTGGTTACTTACTATGCGAATCTGAAGCAAACAGCTTGTAGCAGGCATGGCTCAGTCAATTTTTCATTTGGGACAAAGCAATACCCCATGGCCAAAGTAACCCGTGTTTACGGTAGTAAAGTTCTGTCGATTAAAAAAATGATTTAGTCTTACCCGAAGTTCACAAATGTACACACTGTGCACATACTTTAAAGGAAATCATTCTTTTGTAATTGTGAAGAATGGTTTGATCCAGTGCCTAATTACCGAATAGGCCCGTGAAGCCCAGGCTTACATTTCATATTATTGAAGGGCCCTAAATCACACAATTTATATAAATCTTAAACACTTCTAAAATATTTGCTACTAAATTTACATTAAAAAGAATCTATTACAAGCATTAGTAAAAAAAACTGCTACTTGTGTTAAAGGTATTCGAATATTGGAGGGGGAAATCAAAACGTTTAGAATATTTGGAGCAATCATTACTTATTAATATATTTTGTTATATTATTTAAAATGGGTTTCATTTTAATGTCATTCAAGAGAAAGAATTTTAGTGCATGTAATAGTTCGATTCCAGGGTCTGTTTGAGAACAATTGCTTAATCCGCCCCATTTAAAGGCGGGCTTCCCTTATTTGAATGTCTTAATCAGGTCCTGGTTTGACCTCAGCGAAATGAAGTTTATCGGATTGAAAGAAAATGTTAAGGCAGTTGAAATGTAATAAAAGCAAAATTGAGCAGAAGAAAAAGAAAAGAAAACAACAATGAGTTGTTTGGAAACAACAACCATTATGTGTTTTGCTCTAAATTTTTCGTAAACAATTGAATTAACTGTTATGGGTCCAATTTTTTATTAAGCCAAGGAATGAAAAGAACCATTGAGTTTGAAAGTACACTGTAAAAAAAAGGGCTTAAAAATGAGTACATGAACGTACTCGTTTTTCTTTGAGTACAATTGCATCGCAAATGAGCGATGACGTACTCCAATTTAAGTAATCGTACCTTCGAAAATATGAGCAGTGTGATTTAATATTGCTAATATCAGCTTCTGTTCAAGCCATCTTAACAAAGCGATCTGACAAACTTAAAATAGGTGTTCAGAAGATAGTTTTCCGCATAACTTGATGTCGATTTTTAAATGGAAACTGAATTATTACAACTCAATTATCTTACTTTCCATTTTTTTGGCACACCTTTTTAACATTTCTTCTGTTTATATATTCTTCAAGTCGCGCTGGTAGTGTAACGGATAAGGCACTGGACTGCGGCGCCTGAGGATATGGGTTCGATACCCAGTAAGTCTTGGTTGTAATTGAATATATTTATTGAAAGTGATTTATGAAGGCAGCCTACGTATGCCAGCAATTGCTCTTTTTACTCATGATATACATTTTTGAGTACGTCTTTTTCAAAATTTATGTATTCGGAGCCATGATATAAGCATCGAATGTATTCAAAAATGTGTACATTTGACTTATTTTTGAGTACCTATTTTTAATAATATCTTAACTATTCCTCAATGAATATTTAACTTCTTCTTAAAATCAATTACTCTTATAGAATTAACTATATTAACTAACAAATGCATTTGCGAGTATGAAATTTATTGAAAAGTAGTGCTCTCTCTGCACGATTAATATATGATTTGTTTAATTTAAACGCATGACCTCTCGTTCTGTCACTCTCATATTAAAATCCAAACTAATATCAAAATCAATATTGGAATCATGTGTCATATTGCTCAATAAAAGAGCTGAAATAAATAAATGCGGTGAAAAATTACATCAATTACAATAGTCATTTGTTGAAATCTTAAATAGTCAATGGTACAACTACCTCGAGCGTATATACAAGCATCGCATTTCGATAGTTATAATGACACGCATTTCGTATTGCTTTTACATTGTTAAATTTTTAATATAAAATACAACCCATGTTACTCAATGTCATAATAAAGTGTTACTTTGTGAAAAATGGGTTCATAAAGTTTTGTTTGGGTCATGCAACAAAATTTCCGTACACAGTACAGAATCTCAGGTCACATTTTATTAACATTTACTTCTAACAGATGGCGCTGTTATTGTTGAAATTATTAGTAGATTATTGGTTACTTTTAAACATACTTGTACATAAAAAAAAATGTATCAGGGGCTTTCGACTATTGAATGTCAGTAAAGAGGAATACAAGGATCTAGTGTTTTAACTTTTGTTGACAGTTTAAACTTTTAAGGGGCTGAATTGATAACCTATTTGATAGCATCCATCCCTTGAAACAAAATACATGTATTGAATACAACAATTTTTTTCTCAAATATATTTGCATACAAGTCATATATATTATTTCTGTAGTAAAGATCTCTTTTACGCTCTTTATAAGACGCAACGAATTTTGACACATGAGGTATCAAAAGAAAGATAATTTCATGAACCAAAGACGAATTGTACTTTCATCTCATAAATATCAATAGTTTTTTTTTAAATGCGTTTAAGATAATTCCTTTTAACGGTTTTTTAAATAAGCCGTTGTCACTGCTGGCATCTATGATCAATATCTGCAGGATTAATATTTTATATCTTCAGAAAATGTACGTTTACTTTTCTTCAGTATAGTTATTTATTATAACAAATTTCTTATATAGAAAAGGACGTGAATCAAAGATATTATTTCTTTTTTTATATTATAAAGAAATAATATTTATTTGATTAAATATGTAAATGACAAAACAGAATATCAGGGGTTTAATATTAGTGAATATGATTTATTTTAAGGGAGACCCGAGCCTCAAATCCTAATTTGTTTATTATTGAATTCAGAAATAACCATTTTTTATATTATTAGAACATCCTTTTCTGAACAATAATCAAAAACAAAAATATATTTTAAAATTTTATTTTTGATATTTTTTTGCGTTTTTTAAGCTTAAATTGACTTTAAAAAACATTACTCCTTTTTCAATTTTTAATGTTTTGAAATTTTTTTAATTGATTAAATAACGTCAATGTATATACGACAAACGTATGAATAGACTTTTTCAGTTTAGGTTTTAATTACTTTAAAAAGCTTATTTTAAGTTCACTATCCAAAAAAATAATCAAATTTTATGTTTAATAATTAGTAAAAAAAATTACTTATAACTTAATTTAAAAAATCTACTCACACGTTTATTAAACAAATATCAAAGAATCAAAAACTATTAACAGTTTAATTTTAAGTTAATTTTTTACAAAGCCTCAGCATTTTAAATGTGACCAAAATGTAAAAAATATATATTTTTTGAGTAAATGACGATTGTTGCAGACGAAAAGTATGTAGAAAGGTGATAAATGGTATATAATCATCTAAAAAAACATATGTTCTGTTTCTTTTACTGTTTGGAATTTTGTACACACCGTCTAAAGTATGTATAACCTCGTTTTATAAAGGAAAAAATGTGGTAATTTTTTCGAAATTTGGGGCTCGGGTCTCCCTTAAAACAATTATCTTGTCAAGACCAGAAGTTCCCAAACATTTTGGTATCTCACGATATCAGTTAAAACATAAATATTACCTTATGATTAAAAAGAACAAGGCCAATGGGTCTTGCACTTTGTCCGTTTGTAATGTCGTGTAGAATGCTACACGGACATTATAAACCCGCGCAAGCTTTTGAAGATTGTTCTGTGATTGGAGCAAAGAAACTGCGTTGTTTTTATGCACCAATTGCACAGCCGTCTTCAAAAGCTCGCGCGCGGTTATCACGTCCGCGTAGTACACTTATATTTCGGATATCTGAAAACTCTAAAGAAATACTTTTGTAAGAAATCAAAACCAATTTTTATAATTTTAAACATTTAAATGGATTTTTAAATAAAAAAAAAATATAAAAATAATAAGTCTTTAATCACGATTATTTAAAAAGTTTTTTTTATAACTTAAATATTTAACAAAATTAAAATACATTAAAAATAAGATATAATTTTTCAACATGAAATTTTTTTTTTAGAACTTATTATTTATACGATTAGGTATTATTCAGAATAGATATGTATTGAGAATGAATATTTAAGTATTCTTGACAACGTACATTTATTGAAAATGCATATCTAAGTATTCTTGACAACGTATATGTATTGAGAATGCATATTTAAGTATTCTTGGCAATGCACATTTATTGAGAATGCATATTTAAGTATTCTTGACAACGTAAATTCAATGAGAATGTATATTTAAGTATTCTTGAAAACGTACATTTATTGAAAATGTATATTTAAGTATTCTTGACAACGTACATTTATTGAGAATGCATATTTAAGTATTCTTGACAACGTATATGTATTGAGAATGCATATTTAAGTATTCTTGACAATGCATATTTATTGAGAATGCATATTTAAGTATTCTTGGCAATGCACATTTATTGAAAATGCATATTTAAGTATTCTTGACAACGTATATTTATGGAGAATGCATATTTAAATATTCTTGACAACGTATATGTATTAAGAATGCATAATGAAGTATTCTTGACAATGCACATTTATTGAGAATGCGTATTTAAGTATTCTTGACAACGTAAATTCAATGAGAATGTATATTTAAGTATTCTTGAAAACGTACATTTATTGAGATTGTATATTTAAGTATTCTTGACAATGCATATTTAAGTTTTCTTGACAATTCATATTTAAGTTTTCTTGACAACATACGTTTATTGCGATATTTAAGTATTCTTGAATTCCAGTAATAACAGTTGAGTATCCAGAAATATAACACGTAGTTCTATTTATGGGGCATCCTTCATGGGAAAGAGTTGGAAAAGATAAAGTTTACGTGTTACTTAAGAATTTCTAATTGCATTATCTCATTGTTTAGACAACTAAGTGTGAGATAAGGATTTTTCATCTGTTGATCAAGGTTCAAACGCATATGGCTCACATCCTTGAAAACGACTTAAAACAAACAAATTACTTTGAACTTTAGAGTTCAGTGACACCAGAGTTTCTTTATGTGTCAAGTTTATTTTTAAAGAAGATTAAAAAAAAAAAATATTTTGATAGAAAATATGCTTCGTATGTTAAAAAAAGTTATTTATAATTTGACGATGCAGATACGTTTCGAGTTCTTTCTACTTTCTAAGAACGTCTTTGATATTTTCGTTCTTTTAGCAGAATATTATACCCCGTTTCTGTTATTATCCCCAGAATCTTTCGTATTCCTAGATGGCAAAAATTATTATCTGTTTTAGAGTTAATGAGAGAGCAAGCTAACAAAAGAACGACGTTTTTTTAAACCAAAGAATATTCTTAATAAAAGTGTTTAATATTTTTTTTTTCTAAATTTAAATATCGCAACTAAATTTATCTCATTTGAATAATGAACAGCTTCTAAACGCTTGGTAACTTTATGTGAGTCGTAAGAGTTATTGATGGTCCTACCCAGTAAGAATGAAATAACTGAAATAACTTGTTTTGTGATAATGAATATGCATACACTGTAAAAAAAAAGTACTTAAAAATGAGTACCTGAACTTACTCGTTTTTCTTTGAGTACAATTGTATTGTAAATGAGCGATGAAGTGCTCAAATTTAAATAATCGTACTTTCGAAAAAATTACAAGTGTGATTTAATATTGTTAATCTCAGCTTCTGTTCAAGCCATCTTAACAAAGCGACCTGACAAACTTATAATAGTTGTTCAGAAGATGGTTTTCTACAATATTTGATGTCGATTGCTTAAATGCAAACTGAGTTATTAAATCTTAATTAATTTACTTTCCATTCTTTTGGCACACCTTTTAAACAAGTTTTCTGTTTATAACTTCTTCACGTCGTCCAGATAGTACAACGGATAAGGAACTGAACTGCAGTGTCTTAGAATCTGGGTTCAATTCCCGGTAAGTCTTGGCTGTAATTGTCGATATTTATTAAAAGTGATGTATGAAAGCAGCCTATGTAGGCTAGCATCTGCTCTTTTTATTCATTGTGTTTATTTTTGAGTACAGGTCTTTTTTAAAATTGAAACTGATGTATTCGGAGCCATGATAAGCATCGAATGTAATAAAAAATGAGTACATTTGACTTATTTTTTATTACCTATTTTTAACAGTGTAAGATGTAATTATAGCTTGTATATTTAAATCATTGTAAAAAAATTAACATATAATTATTTTTGAATGTCTAAAAAATTGATAGAGAGGGAAAGAATACCTAGTATATGAAGATGTTAAAATCTAACTTTTTTTTTTATGAATTTAGACCATATTGAAATCTAACAACTTATGATATTCTTCCTATATTCAAAAAGTTTTCATATACTGGCAATATAATTCTTGTTTTTAAATAATTTTTTTTTACAAGTTTGTTTTAGTATTTATTTATTTTTAGGATAATATGACGCAGAAATATATATTTTAAATAATTTCCAAATTCGAAATATATTGTAATACAGAAAATAAAAGAAAATTAGTAAAACTTACATTATCAAAAATATTTAAAAAAAAAAAGACAGAACGTTTTAAAATAATTTAAATGTTAGTGTTGTTTCACACGGAAGGACACGAGCCGCTTTACTTTACATTGATTTAAATTGTGGCATTCACACGAGAGATCGAAAGCGTTATTTAATGAGAAGTAGTTGTTCAATCGGTTGTCTAGACGTCCGCATAAAACTTTTCCGACGTCCGTATAACGCTTTACTTTACATTGAGTTAAATTGTGGCACTCACACGTGAGATCGAAAGCGTTATTTAATGAGTAGTTGTTCAATCGGTTGTCTAGACGTCCGTATAAAACTTGTTTTGCTTTAATGATAGAACGTACAGGCCAAAGTCTTTCGTAAAGGACCGTGCGGAAGTACTTTTGCACATAAATTTTTTACATTTGGAATTTTTAAGCGGTTTTTGTTTGCTCAAACTTATAATTTTCTCTTGGCCGTCTTGTCATTAGGATGGAAAAACCTGTATATGATCTTAAGAGTGAGTCCGACGGAAGGACGTTGTACGTTCTATTAATAAACTTTTAAGAAAAATCTATCTACAATCCTCAAATCTTTAGTATGATCTAATGGTCAGACAATAAAGTGTAATCTATAAAATTTAGGCAATTCATTTCTTAAGTTTTGCTTTATATTTTCCAAAAAATAAAGATTTAAAAAAAAAAATTATGTTTGTTATTATTATTGATAAACAACGACGTTTCAAAGATGATAAAATCCGGTCATTCCGATAATTGATTTACAGAGTGTAACTTTTTTCTTCCACATAAGGTACCGTTTTATCTCCTTTAAGAAAAAATTACATATTTGGTGTAGATTTTATCTTGACGTTGATACCAAACACCAGGAAGTTTTGTGAATGCAATTTACGAATACCAAGTTCTTAATTAAATAGGCCAAGGATCCCCATAGAGAGGAATTGACTGGAGTTTTCTTGTGAACTGTTATCTCGGTTTCGCAACAAGTTCTTTGCTGAATGAGATCGTGGCAAAGTATTAAAGGGGAAACTTGTTTCGGAGAGTTTAAAGGGGGTTTTGAGATACTGGGCGAAACGACGAAGTACTTTTTCTGTGCTCATTGCTTTAAAAGTAAGTGTTTGTTCATATTAATAAATTAAAATAATTAATTTTAAAGCTTCTTAGATTAAAAATATAAATTCTAAAATATGAATTCTTAAATATGAATTTTAAAATATAAATTCTAAAATATAAATTCTGAAATATAAATTCTGAAATATAAATTCTGAAATATAAATTCTAAAATATAAATTCTAAAATATAAATTCTAAAGTATAAATTCTAAAATATAAATTTTAAATTGTAAAATATGAATTATAAATTATAAAGTATAAATTCTAAGTTAAAAATTATAAAATATAGATTCTAAAATATAAATTCTAAGGTATAAATTGTAAAATATAAACTGTAAAATATAAATTCTAAAATATAAATTCTAAAATATAAATTCTAAAATATAAATTCTAAAATATAAATTCTAAAATATAAATTCTAAATTATAAATTCTAAAGTATAAATTCTAAGTTCTAAGTTAAAAATTGTAAAATATAGATTCTAAAATATAAATTCTAAGGTATAAAGTATAAATTCTAAGTTAAAAAGTGTAAAATATAGATTCTAAAATATAAATTCTAAGGTATAAATTGTAAAATATAAATTGTAAAATATAAACTGTAAAGTATAAATTGTAAAATATAAATTGTAAAATATAAATTGTAAAATAAAAATTGTAAATATAAATTTTAAAATATAACTTTTAAAATATAAATTTTAAAATATAAATTTTAAAATATAAATTTAAAAATATAAATTTTAAAATATAAATTTTAAATTATAAATTTAAAAATATAAATTTTAAAATATAAAATTTAAAATATAAAATTTAAAATATAAATTTTAAATTATAAATTAAAATAAATAAATTTTAAAATAAATAAATTTTAAAATATAAATTTTAAAATATAAATTTTAAAATATAAATTTTAAAATATAAATTTTAAAATATAAATTTTAAAATATAAATTTTAAAATATAAATTTTAAAATATAAATTTTAAAATATAAATTTTAAAATATAAATTTTAAAATATAAATTTTAAAATATAAATTTTGAAATATAAATTTTAAAATATAAATTTTAAAATATAAATTTTAAAATATAAATTAATTCATAAATTTTAACGCATTATTAAGACTTTAAGAAAAAAATAATAATGTTTGCATTATATTTATAGATAACAATTCCAGCAAAGTTAAATTTTAATTTTTAACTTTGCTGTATTTTTCGACTGGTTGGAAGTCGGACGTGAAATTTTATGTGGAAATTATGCGAAAATTATCTGCAATTCATTCTCAGTTAAAATTTGAAATTATGATGGCTTTTTTAAAATGTTAATTATAAGAATCCAAAGTAAAAGTTTATTTTATATGAAACATTTCTACTAATAACATAACTAAGTTTTAATGTTTTACTTTTATAAAATGTCTTAGGATCAAGAAATTTAAAGTAAACATTTATGTGTTTACTTTTAAACTTAGCTCGAAAGACTTTGAAACTGTAGTTTATATAAATATTTCGATTCTTTTAAATTTGAAGCAGTTTTCTGCTTTTAAGTGGAAAAGTGTGGGAAGTTTGTAACCTGTTAAAAAGTCAATTATTAACAACAAACTTTTTTTTAAAGAATAATTTTTCGACGCTATAGTTTAAACTTGGGTTGAACAACTATAAAAATAAAATTTATTTAATCAATAATTCTTAAATCTCAAAATATTGATTGCATGTCTTAAATTTTTTTTTTAATTTAAGCCCTTTTGCAATTTACATAATTACTTTTCTCCAGTATATAAAAAAAAATTTCCAAAATTTTTTTACGACAGCCAAATCTAATTTGTAAGAATATTATTCTTTAGAAATACATTATTTTTCCCAACTCCCATCCCCTCATACCCAAATGACATATTGTGACATAATGTGATAACTATTATATAATATCTTTGTATGCATGATACGCTACATATTTGAAGGTTACATTTCAATGGGGAAGAAAAATATGTCAACTTAATATATTGGATGCATTACATTATATATTTTTTTACTTTACCATGTAATAACTTACAAATCATAATAAAAAAAAATGAATGACAAGTTTCTTTTCCTCTTTCGTCAAATCTTGTTATTCAAACATTAAATCTAACTGTAAGACGTCTTTTATAAAGTTAAACAAAAATTCAAGATACAAATGTACTTAATACTAGTATTACGTGTTTGTCAAAACCATGCTCTTTCCTTGTAATAATCAAAAACAGATAATAATAAAATAATAATTATAACAACATAGCTGAATTACAGTGATGTAGAAAATTTACATAATAAAATTGAGAAATATCAGGAAACAATGAATTTTCCTCAAACGGTGATACTACATTGCCAGTAGCATTTGATTTTTATACTATGATGTCAATTGTGATAGTCTATTTTGTAACATCACAACTAGAGTATCAGACTACGACCAACGACTGTGCGATAGTACGATATTATAGGTACTTATATATAGGTACTATATTATATTATAGGTATATAGGTATTATATTACGGTATAGGTACTATATAGGTATAGGTACGATATTATAGGTATTATTGGTACGATATTATATACGAGTAATACCTTTAACTCTTTATTGAGAACACAGGAATCGATGTCGTAGATTTGATAATATTACGATAAGATTTGTAGATATCGGAAATTCCGCTTAAACGAGGTTTTCAGAAACTTAAATATCAGATATTTTTAAAATTTGCAGCTCGGTATGGCATTCAGAATAAGGTTAAACTAATGATTCTAAATTCTGAGAACGGTAGACCTCGCAAAAAAAAAAAAAAAAAAAAAAAAATCTGAAAAAAACAACAACTTATATTTTGATTTTAATGACTAAAAGAAACAATCAGCCAAATTTGAAGAAAGTCGAACAACGCGTGTTGTCGTAACTGCGTAACAAACATATGCCTAAAGGTCGAGTTAAAACACAGACCTCGCTGACTTTCAGTTAATTAATGTTAAAAAATGTGACTATACTACAAAACAACAACAAATTCGACAATAGACTCGGATCAATTAAATAGAATGCTATACAAAAATTAAAAAATTGGACCATTCTATACTAGTAATTCTGGGGACAGTAGACCTCACGATAAAAAAAAAAAACATATCTAAAAACATATACGTCGATTTTAATGACGGTAGCAAGTTCGAATACGGCTGATACCAAAGACTTGACAAAAAAAATGTTAAAATGCAATATATGTCGTCCGGATTTACCTCCAATTTCTACGGCGAGTATACGGGACTTGTGCACGCTAAATCTGATCGGTGTTCAATGTCCTGACGTCTATTGAGGTTGCGTCGGATGCCAGCTCAGGTGTTGTCCTCGTCATCTGACCATGGTTAAAAAATACGTGGCATTGTTCCCGGAATTTTCTTTCGAGATAGGCCCCGAACCGTCGCCAATAACCCAATGTGGATTGGTTTTGTTTTGTTAATTAACGTCGCACTAGAGCTGCACAGTGGGCTATTGGCGACGGTTCGGGGTCAATCTCGAAGGAAAGACCCTGGAACACATACACATTCACACACACATTCATACATGCACCTCGTTATTTTAGAACCATGGTCAGATGACGAGGAAACACCTGAACTGGCACCCAACGCCTTCAATAGACGTCGGGACTTTGGACCCCGATCAGATTTATCGTGCACCAGTCCCGGTATACACGCCAGTATAATTTGTTGGAAATTCTGGACGACTTTCTAGTATTTTTGTAGCGAAGCTGGTAACCCTCCGATCGCAAGATCACTACTTTTTTACTTTTCTATGTCAAGTCCATTTCACGGATTCGAACCACCAATCCTCTGATTAGTAGCTGAACGCCTTACCAACTGAGCAACTGGGGCTCCCCCAATGTGGAGCTTTAGTGCGACGCTTTTTAAACAACCAAACCAACTTTCGAAAAAATAAAAGTTTGGTTTGGTTTGATTAAATAACGTCGCACTAGAGCTGCACAGTGAGCTATTGTCAACGGTTCGGGGCCAATCTCGAAGGAATGACCCGGGAACGATGCCTCGTATTTATTTTTGAACCATGGTCAGATGACGAGGACAACACCTGAGATGGCACCCAACGCCTTCAATAGACGAAAAAATAAAAGGTTTGGTTAATTAACGTCGTACTAGAGCTGAACAGTGGGCTATTGGCGACGGTTCGGGGTCTATCTCGAAGGAAAGACCCGGGAACACATATACCTTCACACACACATTCATACATGTACCTCGTTACTTTAGAACCATGGTCAGATGACGAGGAAACACCTGAACTGGCACCCAACGCCTTCAATAGACGTCGGGCATTGAACCCCGATCAGATTTATCGTGCACCAGTCCCGCATACACGACGTTAATTTTTGCGGATGTTCTGGACGACTTTTCTAGTATTTTGTAGCGAAGCTGGCAACCCTCCGATCACACGAAAAAATAAAAGAGAATGAATAAACGTTGAGAAAGAAAAAAATAGGATTACGTTTTTTAACGAGCGTGAAACAGCGGGTAGTCAAAAGTCACCAAAAATTATGAACGCTTTTCTACACGATTTTCTATTACGCACGACAACGCAACATTTGTACTTAGTATAAAATATTATTAGATTTCGTAATGCGTCACGTGTGAATAGTGATCTATTGCGTGTGATGAAATGCACGGACTTTACCTTTCATTAAGCACACGTGACGTTATCACGCTTTGTTGCGCGTGTTAAACATCTTTCACGCAACTAAATCTTAGAGAAATTGGGTTTTTCAAAATAAACTATTGAGTTTCATTTGCTTTGAAAAAACGTGATTATAGATGTCTAAATAGGAATTTTCGGCTGTGTGTGATTCGGTTGATTTTATTAGAACTAAGAAAACAATTATTATTATTTGCTTACTTGAGATTTTTTTTACAAATTAATGAATAATTTTAATTACTATACTGTAAAAAAAGGGACTTAAAAATGAGTACCTGAATCTACACGCTTTTCTTTGAGTATAATTGCATCGTAAATGAGCGATGACGAACTCAACTTTAAGTAATCGTACTTTCGCAAAACTGAGCAGTGTGATTTACTATTTCTAATCTCAGCTTCTATTCAAGAACTCTTAACAAAGCGACCTGACAAACTTAAAATAGTTGTTCAGAAGATCGTTTTCCACATTATTTGAGGTCGATTGCGTCAATGGAAACTGAGTTATTAAAATTCAATTATCTTACTTCCCATTATTTTGGCACACCTTTTTTTTAAAAACATTTATTCTGTTTATACTTCTTCAAGGTACCCTGGTAGTTTAACGGTTAAGGCTTTGGACTGCGGTGCCTGAGGATTTGGGTTCGATTCCCAGTAAGTCTTGGTTGTAATTGTCGATATTTATTGAAAGTGATTTATGAAGGTAACCTAGGCTAGCATCTGCTCTTTTTTATCATGTACTCATTTTTGAGTACATGTCCTTTTTTAAAATTGAAATTTATGTATTCGGAACCATGATAAGCATCGAATGTACACAAAAATGAGTACATTTTTACTTATATTTGAGTACAGTGTAAAGAAGTATTTTTGATATTCATTTTACTTTCCATTAGATTAAAAAAGATATGGTATATTAAATGTATTAGTACAGCTTAAAAACAATTTCGAAATTTTGTTGTGTAACTTCAAAATTAAAATGACTTTCATTTGAGAAAAATCCAATTTGTCAGTTATCTTTCGAGTATTTATTACACTGATTCCTATTTTTTAACATCTTATTTAAAATAAAATCTCTGATCAAGTCTAAAGTCAACACTAATTTTTATATAAAACTAATTAAACTAATTAAAAACTATATTACAGTGCTAAAATAGATACGAAATATCAGGTGTGGTTATATCGGAGCACGGCCACAACGGTTGTCACTCAAAAGTAAAAACAAAGGAAGCACTAAGAATGCAATATTTTATAAAATGCACCAAAAACTCAAAAATAAGTTTTGTGTTGTTAATTAACTAAAATAAAATAAAACTGCTTCGGGATCTTATTGTTATGAACGTTTTATAATTAGTTCATTAATAACGATTTATTTATATTTTTTAGTGCATATAATGAATCGTGTTCTTTAGAATTTTTTTTTTGTATTTTTGTTTTGTATTTTTTTTTGTATTTTTTTGTATTTTTTTTGTTGTATTTTTTTGTATTTTTTGTAGGTTTTTTGATAACTATTTGCTAACAAAGTGAAGTTTGAAAGTTTTTACCTTATTTATAATTCTTTATAAACAAATATTTTACAATGTTCGTTATTAGCATAAATCAACATATTTCGCCGAACCTAATCAACAGGGTTCTTTTTTGGAGTAATTGCATATAATGAGCGGAAAGTCAATTTAACGCCTTTATTTTAAAGTCTAAGGCCCATTCTACGCGGACGGTATTTACGCGAGTTAGCTTTTTTAGATGCTTCTGTGATTGGAGGTATTATTTTTCTAATGAACGAGACGGAATTTATGTCAATCGTGCTATTTGTCATAGAGTTATAGTGTTACATTGTCACCCTTAAAACGTGACATCAATATATCAATCAACAACATCAAATCATCACAAATAAGTATCAATGACTGCAAAAACTGTTTCTGACAAAAATATTTGGAATTTAGAATTCAAGATAGATTTCAAAAATTAAGAAAACCACCTTTTTTTTGTAGAGGAAATTCGAAAAAAAAAATCCGACCGAGCAAGGATGAATAATTAATAAATCATTTTTAAAACGGAACTAATATTTATTTAAATGGTCTAAAATGGAATATTTTAGCTAATGATTTTCAGAAGCAACGAATATATCTCTAGAACCTTGAAAGGAAAAGTTGAATGTCCAAAATGACCTTAATTTGTGTTATGTCCTTCATTAAATCAAAACAAGGAAATTGAACGCAAAGAGATGAGCGTCCTTTTGTAAGCATATACAAGGAATTAACAATAACAACACGAAGACGATTTTTTCTTTTGTTATTATAACATAAATCTTCTTTGAATTAATTGATTGACAGAGTTCAAGATTGGGAAATGTCGAACGTTGACCCTAACACATAGTAATTAAATAGGATTTTTTTTTAAAAATAAGAGCAGGAATAATTTTTGTTATTTGATATACAAATAACAGGGAACATTAAAAAATGTTGCAGGTGCAGATTTAATTAGTAGAAAATTGATTTCAGCTGTTAAGTTTCTAAGTAACAAACTACGTTAAAAACATTAAAACTGGTCGTAAGCAATGTAATTCGACCTGATCATAATTCTAATTATTTTAACCTCAACATTTGGTCCTAATTCCAGTAGGTATAAAATTTTCACCCAAATAACGTACTAACTTAACCAAATAACCTATTAAAATGCTAGTAAAATAAATGAATGTTATTTAATATAACTATATTAAAAACCTATAACTAAAATTAGTAGGGTGAAGTGCGGTAAATGCAGCCATGACTTGTTATTTTTTGAAAACGTTGATATTTCTGAAAAACCCCACTAGGTCTCTTTTAATGATCCCCAAAAAGTTTGGCAATTTCTATCTTGTTAGTGTTTTTTTTTTAATTTATAAGTTCTTAAATTTTAGCGTTCAATGGAAATTCGGTTTTGAAAGTTTGTCACTTTTTGATATTTTTGTTCTACACTACCTAGAATATCAAGTCTTTGTATTCCTATTAAGTTTATTGTGTAATTTTTAACCATGTACCTTATTTTGGAATTGAATTAATGGTTTAACATATCGTATTAATTTAACCAAATAATCTATTACGACGTTAGATAGAAACTTAAATGGTATTTGGTATAATACTTATACAAAGTTCAATTAAAAAATATATTTGACGTTAGATTACATTTTCTCTGATAAATTTCTCACACAAAAAACGAGTAAAAACAATTAATTTATTGAGAAGTTTTAATGGTATTTACAAAATATTTAATTTTAGGATTTCCGAATGATTATTAAAATGTTAAATAATGTAAAATAGGAGAGATAGGATAATTAAATTATAAATTGTATTATACTTCGAAAATGTTTCTTATTATACAAGTTAGTGTATTTTTTATTAATTTATTCTCATTAAAAATGGATGAATGAGGATTTTTAACTATATAAATAATTTTAATGTTGAGCGATAAATGAGAAAAATACATACAAATAATATACAGATGGTCACAGATTGCTGGGCGATGGTCATTGTTTAAACACATAATAAACCATTTCTTTTACTGTACTTTAACTACTTCGTTTGTAGCTACTAAAGCTAAGCAACTTGTTTAAAATATAAGCGAAGTCAGTGGGCAAAAATAATGTTTTATTATGTGATACAGTCAAACAATGACAATGGCTCAACAATTTGTGATCACCCTGCATAACAAAAATAATGAAATAAGAACGTTTCCTAACATAAATACGATACTAAAAACTAATTTTTAAAAACGAGATGAACTACAAACTGTCTAGTATGTCTATTTTTTTTTATAAAAAAGCACGACTCTCTAAGTAAACTATCTAATACTTTCTAAAAGCAACTGTCTAATACTTTCTAAAAGCAAATGTCTAAAAGAAACTGTCTAATACTTTCTAAAAGCAAATTTCTAAAAGCAACTGTCTAATACTTTCTAAAAGCAAATGTCTAATACTTTCTAAAAGCAACTGTCTAATACTTTCTAAAAGCAAATGTCTAAAAGCAACTGTCTAATACTTTATAATAGCAAATGTCTAAAAGCAACTGTCTAATACTTTCTAAAAGCAAATGTCTAAAAGCAACTGTCTAATACTTTCAAAAAGCAAATGTCTAAAAGCAACTGTCTAATACTTTATTGTATTCAATATATTTCATTATAAGTTTTTTTTATATTTATTTAAACCTTAAAAGTACCAGCTTCCAGTTACTTGATATTTCATCTTCGTTTTAGTTGGTTTTATACTTGACAGCTGAAGACTGAGATATCGATCTTTTCACTTTCCTTATACAATAGATTTCACTTTCAAATGACCGATAGTGGAGGAAATTGATAATGACAGTAATCATTCCCGGCACTGCTTTAGAAGAATTAGCCTCCAGTAATTTTTTTTATTGCGTTTTCAGAAAGTAAGAGTCGTTTTCAAGGCGTTCATTTACATTTTATCATCAACGAAACAAAAAATTAAACTTCGTTTTTTCCTGAACTAAAAAAATCACTCTCTCTCTTACCAGGAAGAAATACATACATACCCTCTTCAAGGTCAAGTTTATTTCGGCTAGAGAATTAACTCTTATTAAATATTTAAGTTAAACTATGCTTCAAATTGCTTCAAAAGCATTTTCTGTCTAACTTAAACCCCATTAGCGAATAAAATAGCTGGTAACTATTGTTAAAATAACTCATTAACCATAATAGAGATGGTTAGCTTTTAAAAAGTTCTTTTAAGGACGACCTTTATAGATATACATGGCCCAACTACTGATTTGTCGTCCTCTTCTACTTTATGCTTCCGCAAAACAAGGAAATTCGCTGAGAGGGATTTAGTATATAAAACGCAAGCTAGTTTGACATACATCTAAATTCAATCCTACGTTCATTTAAATGAGTTGGATAAAGTGAGAATGATTTTGGGAGAAGGGTTTGAAAGATTCGACAATTCAAGTAAAACTTTATAATCCGATAGGCTTCATTTAAAATTGTGATTCAGTATTAGTGCTTCTTTTTTAAAGAGAGTAATAGACTTTGCCTTTTACTAAATCAGGTATATTTAATTATGTATTTTTTTTATTTCTGCTTATTGTCTCTGTATGTTGTTGAATAATTTAGTTAGTTAATTGATTAATTATTTATTCCTCCTGTCTACAATTCCATGATGTTTTTTACAAATGTCTGTGCTTAAGAATATTTTGTGTTTAATTGAAAATATTATGTTTTTTTTTAAATATTTTATTATTATTAAATTCTAAAACAAATGAATTTAATTATTTTTATTTTTATATACTGTAAAAAAAGGTATTTAAAAATAATCTAAACCTAATCGATTTTATTTGAGTATAATTGCATCGTAAACAGGCGTATGGCATATTCAAATGCAAGTAACCGTTCGTTCTCAAAAATTAACAATGTGATTTTATATTGCTGATCTCAGCTTCTTTTCAAGCGATCTTAATGAAACATGACAAACTTAAAATAATAGTTTAGAAGATGGTTTTCCTCATTATTTGATGTCGATTGCTTAAATAGAAACTGAGTTATTACAACTCAATTATCTTATTTCCCATTCTTTTGGCACACCTTTTTTAAAACATTTATTCTGTTTATAACTTTTTAATGTCGCCCTAGTATTTTAACGGATAAGGCACTAGACTGCAGTGCTCGGGATATGGGTTCGATTCCCGATAAGACTTGGTTGTAATTGTCGATATTTATTGAAAGTGATTTATGAAGGCAGCCTATGCAGGCAAGCATCTACTCATTTTTGAGTACATATTTTTTTTAAATATTGAAACTCATATATTCGGAGCCTTAATAAACATGGTATATAAGTAAAAATGAGAATATTTTATTTATTTTCAAGTACCAATTTTCATCAGTGGAACAGAATTTTTGCAGATACTTTTATATATAGATAGCGTTAAATAATACGCTACACATAACAATAATAAAAATAATAAATATTAAAAAAAAATTTCATTTAACTCAATAAATAAACTATAAACAAGCAATATTTAGTTTCTTATTTATAGTGATCTTTATGCTTATTATCTAACTTACAATTGAAATTTAATCTCGCGTTACAACTTCTAATTTTTTTTTCGGTTACGTGTTGGTGGATATAGTCTATTGGTTAATTACCTATAGTTTTTCACATATAATCATTAATAAGAAGTATTTACATTTTCTCTAAATATCATTAATCTTCTGATGACGATTGCCATATTTCTCGTATATAATCACATAGTGCCGGCTTAGAAATAAAACCACAAATATTTAAACCAAGGATTTACAATCCGTTGGTGACAAAATTCAAGGTCAATGTTGTCATCTCTATAGTGCAGCACCAAGGTCATTTACATTTTGAAGTTTATCGCTTTTATTTCTTACCCAACTACGGCTGGTAAATATACGTGGTTTTACTTCTAAGCCGATTATATGTATTAAATGCAAAACTACGGCCTGGTATGATTGTTATCAATAGGCTATTTTTTTTCATTAGAAAACTTAAAATCGCCACTTTATTAATTGCGAATTTATATATTCTGAAAGACGATATGTGAAGCATATGAATAGTTCCCTTTTAAAATATACTTTTTTTTCCGGTTCAACTTTCACAATTGTTAGGGATTCACATTCCATCAATTCAATGTCGGATATTTCAGAGACGTATTTATTAGTAAAAAACTGCAAATTAGATTCAGTCAAGCGTTTTCAGAAACGCAATATTAACAACAATTTATTGAATTTTTAAAAATTTTGATAATATGATATTAGAGGATGTAATTATTTATTGTTAGGTAATGTGATGTAATGTAATGACGTAGCAAAACGTAATGTGATGTAATGTAATGATGTACGAAGTAATGTAAAGTTATATAGATTTTTTACGTTTTCGAATAGCTTATTAAAAACCTATAATAATCACTTCATCATTTGTAAATATGATATATGTTTTACTTGGATCTTAAATTTTAGACGCTTTTGTATAACCATTACATGAGCCGACTAGTTTCAAAACCAGATATAGATATATCCATTTTCATAAATTTTACAGGAGACTCCAAAATCGATCAATATTGGGCAATACCGCTATGCAAGGTGATGTAAGTGTATTGAGAACTTGTGAAAAAAAAAAGATTTTGCGAAAAATGTGGATCTGAATGGTTTTGAAAATAGGTGACTTAAGTAAAAAATATATTTTATTATTATCTGAAAACTTAAAAAATTGGACCACTTAGTCATTTAAAAAAAATCTAAGTATGTGAATGGATAGAAAATATCTTATTGAATTAAGATACATTTTCTTTGGTTATTGATGATTTTTTTTTAAAATATACAACCTGAAAGTTTTTATTGTATTAAAAAGAAATATATCTAGATATATTTCAAATTATTATGTATGTATCAAATTATTATTCAAATGATTATGTATGTATAAAATTATTATTCAAATGATTATGTATGTATAAAATTATTATTCAAATTATTATGTATGTATAAAATTATTATTCAAATTATTATGTATGTATAAAATTATTATTCAAATTATTATGTATGTATCAAATTATTATTCAAATGATTAGTAGGTATATGATTAATAAATACTATTTGAAAGTTTATTTTTATTAATTACAACAACTTAAAATATTTGTTGTTTATATTTTCAGGTTTAGTGGCAAACCCATATTAACAAAATGGGTGCTCTGGAAGAACTAACGGTGGCGCAACAAGAAGCTATCAATGAGGCGAGCTCCTATTACTTTTTCTATTTTTGATACAGTGCCCGACTCAAGTTGACATAACTTAGTTAATTGGTCCTAAGCGTTTCATTTTGGTTTTGGCATAACCAGGACCGCCCTTAGGGGTGTGCGATGCGTGCCACCGCACAGAGTCTCTCACCTTTGGAGGGGTCCCACGCTTATTAGAGAAAAATGTGCAAAATAAGAATGCTACGGATAAAATTAACGTCTTATGCATTTTTTATTTAATACGCCTTTAATAGGGTATTAGAATAGAAACACTATATTACGCTTTTAGGGCTATCCATTCCGACACTATAAGTCCACAACAAATAGCACGACTGATATAAATGTTGCTTCGTTTGGTTATTTTTAAATTTGGCTCATTTTTAATTTTCAATTCAAAAAAAGAACAAGATAATGCAAATTTTTTACGTAACAAAGTTATCTAATAAATACTTTATGCAAATGAAATGTCGCATAAACATTTACAATACTACTTGTAATATATAAACATTTAACAAACTTATTCATCAGTTCCATAATTCATAAATTTTTTTTAATACCCTAGACATGCCCAACTCACCTTAAAATGCTGTAGAGCTACAGGAATTTCCGAGAATTTCCTAAGTTTTATTGAAACTTATCATAAATTTGTGTGTAGGATAATAAAGGGTCCCTTAACTATGCTCACAAGGCTCCGCGACCGCTAAGGGCGGCACTGGGTACAACCACAGCACTTTTACAATGATGGAAGTAAGATATAACCAGGCCTAAGGAATTGGCAATAATTCCAAAGATTTGTTTATAGTGAATATTATGGTAAAACTCTAATGTTACACCAATATCTTTATGTCCTATGATTAGGAACATAAACTGATAGCTGTAACATTATGCAGTGGGGTCAGAAGCTGTTGGATGATAGTTGGCTGTTTAACTACATATAATAAACTATTTTTTTTGCTATGCTTTACTTTAATTACTTCGTCTGTTGGTACTAAAGTTAACCGATTTGCTTAAAATATAAGCGAAGTAATTGCGCATTTTTTTTTATTATGCCAATACATTTAATGTGATACAGCCAAATATTGACCATTGCCCAACAATTTCTGGTAACCCTGTAATTCCATAAAAACGTTGGATTTTAGTAATGTGCGATCTGCAAAATTTCTCCCAATTAAAAATATTGAGAATTCTACAAAAATTCTCATTGATCTTTTTAATATTTTTCCACCAAAAAGTGTTAACATAAAAAAAGACGAGGAAATGACGATCAAAATAAATGGTTACTTGAATGAGTTTTAAGATTATGAGTTGATTTAAAAACCATCAATGACATTTTATCTATACAAAATTTTTATGAATAATGCTAGCAATTGAATAAAATAACAATAATCTGATCGTTGTTATTCAAAGATAAGAATTGAGGTTTTATTGAAAGCAAGGAAAAAAGAACCGAATCACACCTCAATCACTCAAAACGGATTCAAAACGCATGATTGAATCCAGAATCTTTTGACCTGGAACACTAAAAAGAGTTGTTTCCAAATTCCCATTCGGCGAAATCACTCAATTAAAATAGGATTGAAAAATCACCTTCCGATTTCCAAAGAGGTTGTTTGCGTAAAAGATGTTTCATAATGGCATTTCGTGAAATGGCCTAAATGGTAAAGCATGGGGTTTGTGAATGATATAATTATGTTATTTCATGTACGTAATGTTTACTGTGTCAAGATTTGACGTGCCCTCAAATATTCTATATACCTGGGGACTTTAGTTGGTATATAGTTTTTTTTTATAGTTTTTCTAAGCCAGTAAAAAGGCGAATAAAATTTTGGGATTTATTAAAAGAAATGTATCATATAAATCTACTGAGGTAATTTTACCACTGTATAGGACTTTGGTTAGGCCTCAACTTGAATATGCAGTACAATTCTGGTCATCTTATCTTAAAAAGGATATTGATTTGTTAGAATGGGTTTAACATAGAGCTACGAAAATTATTCAGCGTACTTCGAGAATGAACTATGGAGAGAGGCTTAGAATTCTAAATATGTATACACTCCAGGAGAGAAAGATTAGAGGGGGCCTTATTCAGTTATCCAAATTTATCAAATTGGGTGACGTGGAGGGATTGGAATTTAATATTGTCAATGTGACTAGAGGTCACGGATTCAAACTATACAAATCACAGCTTAATCGGGACGTTAGAAAGCATTATTTTTTTAATAGGGTTATAGACAAATGGAATAGTTTGCCTGAGGAGTATGTTGTTAATTCTTCAGGAGTGGGTAGTTTTAAAAAGCAATTGGACCGGCATTGGGGAATCGTGAAGATGATAAATTGACAGGACCAACCTTACTGGGCCTAGAGTCTGTGGTTGGTCGATATTATTTGTATTTAATTTGTAGGTAAGGGATGGGACAAAATAGTTTACTTTTAGAGCTTTATTTTCTATCAAATAAAATGACATATATATAATTGTTTTTAACGAAAGAAGGACCTATAATATGCTCTATATCCCGTGATGGTCCAATAATTTATTTTTATAAAAATCCGGAGTTTTCTAGGAAAAATGAAAATTGGAAAAACCACTAATATTATATTTACTTTTAATTTAATTAGGGCATTGACTTAAATTTATTTCTATGATGTATCGTTTTAGTTCATATCTCTTGAAAAGAACTGATACTTTTGCTTTAGTAATAAACAAAAGTAAGCTAGTAATAAACAAAAATCCTAACCTAAATGATAGTACAATTGAATATTATATTGCCATATTGTTTTATTTCAAGAAACAAAATAAGCTATATCCATATTCCAACCAATCGGAATCGCTTACGCGCAATTCGCTCCAACGCTCAATCGATTCGCTGATCAATTCGTTGACGCTAACGTTCAAGTTTGCTAGATATAACTGCTTTTGTATCTTTATAAAGCTTAATTAACTTGGATATAGCTACTTTTGTTTTTGAATGATTTCATTTTTGAATTTTTTTTATTAAATACAGGATTTTTCTTCTTTATTGCATTTAAAATTGCAGTCAAAGTAGTAAAGTACCTATTGATACCAAAATATGAATTTTCGCATTTTTGAATAAATAACAGATTTTGCATATGGGCTACTCATATCATTGTCTCGAGATTTTTAACGGCGAAGTATATAAATTTGACCTCTAAATGTCTCCATATCCTTACTTCTCAAAACGCTCGCTATCATGCACACTCATTAAGCGATTTGGACACACAACTTCTATTACCTGCAAAATCTTATTCGAATATCCTCTTTATTTCTTATCACACATTCCATTGTATTTCGAATTTTCAAAAATTACGAATCACGCAAGTCACACCGAAGACATTTTTTGCATGACATAATCATGTCCTGTTCTCGGCAAATAGGAAAGCACTACAAAAATTATGTCTGTCATTTTAACAAAATAATTATATGGCAGTACAATTCTTTTGTTATCTTAACAACTAGAATCGTAAAATAAATTAATCGTTTAAAATGAGGAAAATAGGGGTTAATAATTTCTTCGAAAAGTGGAAATCATATGAGATCATGGGAGATAGTTATTTGTACCTTCAACTTGGTTTTACACCTATACGTTACAAAACTCATATGAAAATTAATAAGAAAAATTATGGTCGTTATAGATATTTTGTGTAGCCGATATTCTCCTTATATAAAATTCAAAAATTTTATTAATTTTTTTATTGATTGTTATTTTAAACACCGATATTTTACGATTTTAGTTGCTATCACTAAAATCATCAAATAATTAAATCAATAAGGTAATTTAAAATTCTAATGTATTTTAAATATCTTATAACTTATTTTACAATTTTATTTTTTTTCAGTTTAAGACAAGAATGTCTAAAGATCTTAACGAAGAGATGAAAAGCGATACAAATCTTTTCATTCGCTTCCTTCGAGGTAAATGAATTGAAGTTCAATGGCATTCTTATGATTTAAGTTGTTTTCACATAACAGATAAATGATAATCATAATACATAAATTGATTACTGTTATAAGAGAATGTTTGATTATTAAAATACTTACCATTTTGCTATTTTTTTTATGTTTCAAATAATTTTTACAAGGGATGCACAATTTTTTATAAACAACGTCAAATTTTTCAAGGATTCATTTGTTAATTGGCTATTCTTATAACAAGTCAAAATATTATAAAGTCAATGACTTAATTTAATTTGTTAGTGTTCGCAAAGTAAATAAGCAATTATCTAAACAAGTCGTTTTTAATAATTTTATTACAGCAAAAGTCTTTGTTATCATTTCTTAGGCCATTTTTTTTAAACTTGCATTTTAGGCTTTACTTAATTTGTGTATCTTTACTATTCTATCTGCTTAAAATATGTTTTGTTACCCAAATAATTAATTTCGAAATGTCTTTTGTCCACTTTGAAAAACTAACCATTCACATTTTTTTTTTAATTAATTATTTCTACACTTGTAGCTAAGCAAAGTATGTCGTTTTACACATTAAACAACACACTGTGTTTAATTCTAGGTCTAAAAATAAAATTTAATACGAAAAAAATGCGATTTAAAAATGTGAAAGGCTATTTGTCAAATTGGTAGGAGACATTTTGGAATTAATTAACTCAATTAATTCGTTTATCTCTTTAGCATGTTTTTACCTATATAAGTGTGAATTTTATTTTTTACTATCATTTTTATCTGAGTAAAGTACAATGTTTCCTTATTTTCATGATCTCTACATAGTATTTTTTTTTAATTCTCGGCATTTTCTTTATTTGTGTAATCTTATTTGTGTAATATTTTGACTTATTTTTTTTATCTTTGCTTTCACATTCATTGCAATATTTGAATTCATTTTAAATTATTTCTCTTTATATTATGTAACGTGTTTGATGTTATTTCAGATATTTTTTTGTTATTAATTTGGCTTTTGGGTTTACTACAACTGTTTTACTTAGTGTATATGTCACCCTCAAAGTTTGAAAATGAGTCAATCTGCAGATTGAATAGGCCAATTTGTCAACGTCCGGAAAATGTTTGAATTATCACCTTGCCTAGTCAAACTTCAGATTGACTACTAGGCACTCGTCAAAATGGAAATGTTTAAGTTATTGGCTCTTTTATTTTGGTCGTGAGATGCCAAAATTAACTGCTCGGAGGGGATAAGAAATCGAAAACAACTGCAATATGATGCGCGATTTTAAAATTGACTGCCTGAAATGGGATTGAGATGCCCAAATCGACTGCTCGTAGTTTTTTTTAATGCGAGATTATAAAAGTGACAAAGATTCTAAAAAATACTGATAATTCTTGAAACATATTATAATTTTTTTTGTATATATCTAAAGAACAAACTTTTGCACTTTTACTATTCGGAATACGTTAATGTGCACATTGCCTTTGTCTAAGCAAAGTGCGTAAAACTCTTATTTTGCAGATGATTTCTCACTTGTACTGCATAAATCATGCAATCTGCAGATTAACTAGAGAATCTGCAGATTGACGGCTTTCGCACTTTGACGGTGACATATATGTATACGGTAACCATATAGAGTACAGGGGATAAAGGCGCTATGTCAACTAAAATTATTCTCCCAGAAAACGAGTTTTTATTTTTTAACGACGCGCCTTTTTCTTCAGTATAGTAAAACTTTCCCCGTCATTTATACTTGACATGACATTTTTATTGCTAAAATAAAACTACAGTTTAATAGTTCCCTTCGGATGCTACTAGCTGGTCTCATTTTTGACAAAAGCTTGACATTGCTTCTTTATTCCCTATACCCTTTGTAAATTTTACTCTTTTTAACTCCACTCAAAATGAACTCGTGCAGAGAGTATCAAAAACTTTTTTCTGTGTAATTAACTTTTAAATTTTATGTTTTATATTTTGTTTATATTTATTTAGATCAAAAACATTATTTTCCATTTTCAATAGTCATTTTTGCACAAAACGTTTCAATTAAATTTTTATTCTTAAGCCAGAACATTCCTTTTCAATTATATAAAGTGTTCAGAAATTTATATGATTTAGCTCAAAATCACCATTTTCATCTCTTGTTGGCTTTTAAGATGACATTGTTTGTAATTTAATTACGAATTTGAAATTTAATTACATAGTAAAAGAGAGTTTTTAACATCTTTTACCATCTTTCGAAATTTTTCTTAAATTTAACTTATTTACCTATTAAGAAAATAAAAGATAAGATGATAATAAAGAAATGATGAGAATGTCAATTTTGGAAATTAAAAAAAATTAACAATATATAAAAAATTACAACAAAATGATACTAATACCCTTTTCTATCAATCCATTGAAAACACTAATTTTTTAAATTAATTTTGCGACATGTTTTGCTTAAAAAATAATTTAACGATTTCTTTTATAATTTATGCACCTATCCAATATTTAGAAGATAATATTTATATCCAATATTTATTCTGTAACCCCTCTCCTCCCCCCTTTCCCTAGATCTAGATTTAAATTAAGAAGGGAGACGGGGAAATATAGATTAAATATACTAATACTGTGTGAGATTATTAAGAATAGAATATTCAAAGTAATCGTATATTTAGATATTTGTTTATTTCACTAAGTTTTATTTGTTATATGTTGCATATTTTTTTCTCAATGTAATTTACTAAATTTTAAACTTATTCCTAATGTATTTTCCATAGCCCGTGACTTCAATGTAGATTTAGCGGAAATTATGCTAAGAAATGTAAGTAAAAATTTTTTTTTTGTAATTATTTCTAAGAGTATAAGTATAAATTTTGTTTTGCAAACTATTTTCTAAACTCTTAAAATAGTTAATAAAATTATCATTATCATTAAAATGCTTCGTAATTATTGTTTTAAAATAATTATAATAATTTTAAAACAGTAAGATTATTATTTTAAAATATTTTTTAAATAATAATCTTACATTTTAAAATTAATCATAATTTGATTAATAGATGGCGACATCAAAAGTAAATATATATTTGGTGTCGCCATCTAGTGACATATATTCGTACAATCTTTTAATGTATGACGTATTTTAAAGTTAAAATTATTTTGAATAAGGAAATGTAGATGGAAGCACTATCTATGAATGACACAAATTGTAGAATTGAAAGACAATTTAATTAAATGAAATTACTACATTAATTCGCAGTTCTAATTTTATTCAAATATTTAAATGTATATAATTTTAAAAGTATTAAGGTAATTGGTAAAAGCGTATTGGTAATTGATCTAAAATGTTTAGATTTTTTTAATGCACTCTTATACAATCAAAGCATTTATTTCTAATGAGTTAACAACTATAAATTTTAGGAAAAGGAGGGCCAGGGTAATCAAATCTTTAATACTTACAAATTATCAATCTCTTCATAATTAAGTTTGATAAAATAGTAAAAATACATTTTACGTACTAATTTTTAAAAAAAAAATTAGAATATATTAAAATACTTAATAAAAGACTTTTCTTATTTAGCAACAGTGATTATTGAATAAATTATTAGACTCCAGACAGTATAAAAGAAATTAAAAGCTTAAATTTATTCTGAAACAGCAATAATAAATATCTAATATAATAATAAATATTATCGTATAAATGCATATCAGTTATTGGTTTCGCATTATAAAGATATGGTTTCATATTACACGTTTGTATCACCATTCTTCAAAATCCATATACCATGAAGTATTTTATTTTGAAAAATAACTAAAACCTCCTAACTAAACTCTCCACTGTTTTCTTTAAAACTATTACACAGACTCGATTCAAATTTTGTAGTTCAATATTTTTTTACATGTGGATTATTTAAACATGTAAACATGTGGATTACTAGCTTATTTAAAACTTTTGAACACTTTAATTAATTTTTTATTTTTGATATATAAATCGTAAGAGCATTTTCGAGCAATATGTAAAGACCAAAATTCAGAAGTCACTTCCCGATTTTTAGAATGTTTGATTTTGACACTTAACTTTCCACCGCATCACCAGGGTTTGAAATTAGAAGATAAAAGTTAGGCGTCATTGGCACCTGGATTTTTTTTTTAGTTGACAAAATTTTCTGCTTAAGCTTAATTTAAAAATAATTCTAATTACTTAAGCAGAGCTACCAACTGTTACGATATTTTTGCAATTGTCCAAACTTCTTTTGAATAAAATTAGAAGCATGATTCCATTTGCCACTCTAAAAATATCACCGTCGCGACAGAATTACTGAAAAGTATGAGAGTAATTATAGGAAAGCAACGTTACACGTAAAAAATGACGACAGGATCTAAAAATACGGTCGTCAAAATGAAATTTTTATAAAAAGTTAAGCGTCAAAAATGACGACTTGGTGTAAAAATACGGTCGTCAAAATGAAATTTTTATAAAAAGTTAAGCGTCAAAAATGACGACTGGGTGTAAAAATACGGTCGTCAAAATAAAATTTTTATAAAAAGTTAGTCGTAAAAATTGACGGCTGGGTGTAAAAATAAGGTCGTCAAAATGAAATTTTTATAAAAAGTTAAGCGTCAAAAATGACGGCTGGGTGTAAAAATACGGTCGTCAAAATGAAATTTTTATAAAAAGTTAGGCGTCAAAAATGACGACTGGGTGTAAAAATACGGTAGTCAAAATGAAATTTTTATAAAAAGTTAGGCGTCAAAAATGACGTCTGGGTGTAAAAATACGGTCGTCAAAATGAAATTTTTATAAAAGGTTAAGCGTCAAAAATGACGACTGGGTGTAAAAATACGGTCGTCAAAATGAAATTTTTATAAAAAGTTAGGCGCAAAAAATGACGTCTGGGTGTAAAAATAAGGTCGTCAAAATGAAATTTTTATTAAAAGTTAGGCGTCAAAAATGACGACTGGTGTAAAATTACGGTCGTCAAACTGAAATTTTTAGGCGCAAAATACGACTAACGACTGTTAATTTCGATCCCTGCGCATTACGTATTGGCTATCGTACTAGCACTATTTGCCTACAATATTGTGTTTCGGAACACAATGCAATTTTTTTTTTATATTAATTTTTTATTACTCAGGGAACCCCTAAAGTAAAGAAAACAGAAAAAACATTGAGTTTTTTTACCTTAAACCAATATTTTATAGTTTAATTTGCATCTGGGCTAACATAAAATAAAAATGCGTATCAAATGAAGACAAGTGTTGGGTATTCCATACTGTTAATTAATATTCCAACTTGATATTAAACGCAATAAAATTTTATTTTCTAGCACTTAACTTGGAGAAAGGCTCTACAGATTGACAGTATTCTAACGTCATACGTACCTGATGAAGTAAGTAAAGCCAAACTAGAATTGATTAACCTTTTATGCTCCCTCATGTGGCAAAATAACAACCTGTTCTTCAAAATAAACGGGAACAACATGTTTTCGAGTTTTAGAAAATCGTTCTTTCGTTAGCTTGTTTTGTCACTAACTCTAACTAACTTAAAAAAAAAAAAAATTAAAACCCAATTGTCACTTTCAGCTGGCGATAGAGTGCACAATAAATACCTTTTTATTTTTAACTGTTCTTCGAAATGAACCGGAAAAACATGTTCTCGTTTTTTAAGAAACTGTTCTTTCGTTAGCTTGTTTAGCTAACTCCAAAGTTGATTAACCCTTTGCACTCCAAGAACTCTTTGCGTTTTCCGTTCTTGCGACGGAACAGTTATTCATCCTTATGTTCTTTTCCCTAGAATTTGTTATGCTTATAGAGAAAAGAAACCTAATCTGTTTTGGATCTGCAAAAGAACGAGTTGAAAAATATATCATTTTTTTAAAACAAAAGATCATGCTGTTCTCGTTTATTTTAAAGAACATGGAACCAAAATAACGAGTCGTTATGTTGTCGCCTAAGCGGCGCCAACGGAGTGCAAAGGGTTAAAATGTCTGTTATCTAAGAATTTCTGTCATCTTTCTTTTTTTTTTTTGGGGGGGGGGGGGGGTGACAAAAAATAGGGTAACTGTTCCATAAAAAGAACGCAAATTTCAGTGAAAAATTTAATCAACTGGTAAGAGAGGGCGCGTGAATTTACATAATTGCTCGTGCGTTATGTCGGGTTAATTTGTGTAATAAGTTAAGGTATTTATAAATTATTTTGAATTTTTATTTATAAATTATTTTGAATTTTTATTTATAAATTATTTTGAATTTTTATTTATAAATTATTTTGAATTTTTATTTATAAATTATTTTGAATTTTTATTTATAAATTATTTTGAATTTTTATTTATAAATTATTTTGAATTTTTATTTATAAATTATTTTGAATTTTTATTTATAAATTATTTTGAATTTTTATTTATAAATTATTTTGAATTTTTATTTATAAATTATTTTGAATTTTTATTTATAAATTATTTTGAATTTATATTTATAAATTATTTTGAATTTTTATTTATAAATTATTTTGAATTTTTATTTATAAATTATTTTGAATTTTTATTTATAAATTATTTTGAATTTTTATTTATAAATTATTTTGAATTTTTATTTATAAATTATTTTGAATTTTTATTTATAAATTAGTTTGAATTTTTATTTATAAATTATTTTGAATTTTTATTTATAAATTAGTTTGAATTTTTATTTATAAATTATTTTGAATTTTTATTGATAAATTATTTTGAATTTTTATTTATAAATTATTTTGAATTTTTATTTATCAATTATTTTTTTATTTATAAATTATTTTGAATTTTTATTTATAAATTATTTTGAATTTTTATTTATAAATTATTTTGAATTTTTATTTATAAAGTATTTTGAATTTTTATTTATAAATTATTTTTAATTTTTATTTGTAAATTATGTTGAATTTTTATTTATAAATTATTTTGAATTTTTATATACAAATTATTTTGAATTTTTATTTATAAATTATTTTGAATTTTTATTTATAAATTATTTTGAATTTTTATTTATAAATTATTTTGAATTTTTATTTATAAATTTGAATTCTTTAGGTTGTTGTGAAATACATTCCTATTTCAAGGGTAGGGTTAGATAAAGAAGGATGCCCAGTCTTATATTTTGCTTTTGGAAACATGGACAGTAAAGGTAAGCGTATATTAATGTTCTTTAAAAAGGTATGCATATTGTGTTATAACTCTTCAGTGCTATTTTCGTGCTAGAGATACAGAAATTTACTGTTGATGACGTATGAGAATATTTTGCATAATATATGTTCCTAATTTTTATCCGCTGTTAGTTGAGGAAAATAATATTTTAACTGCTCCTTCCCAATGTCTAAACTACTACACATGAGAAAGAGAGCCAGAAAATATTTAACGTGTACCAGTCTCTTCTTTGGTTGGACTTCTAATAATAGGTACTACCATGACAGTGCAATAATTATCCCATACACCAAAATATTTCCTTTCCAAACAAATCATAAAAGTTTAACGCTTCTGCTCATTCATAGATGGCAGCATTATCACAGGTTTGGTTAAAAAACACACATTTAAATGAATTTTTAAAAATAAAACCTTTAATATTTATAAGATAAACGTACGATTCGTCGTCATTGCCCCTGAAATTTTCTTTATTTTGATACCTCGTGTGTTAAGATCCGTTGCGTATTTTAGTCGTCAAAGGGATCTTTACTATAGAAATAATTCATATGATATTTGAATACTCCGTCTAAGCAGAATAGCTCTAAAAAATGTAGACCCAGAACATATCTTTTTCCCTTCGAGCATGAATGGACTGTAGTAGAGCGAATATGACGTCATCATCATGATTCAAACATCTCAGACCTGATGGCACCAGACACGTGACTTCCTTTCCAAATTTATGAATGAAAAAACATTCGCGATTGACTTTTGATTTGGAAATATTAGTAAATGTGTTACTTCATGAAGTACAGGATATTTTTATGATTGAACTAGAAAAAAATTATGAATGGCTGACGTAGTAAACCACGTGTCTGAGGCCATATATGTTGGCCTCACTTTGATGTTAGCGAGATTATTATAACCTTATGATTTCTCTACTATGAGGGATCCATGCTCGAAGCTTTTTCCAGTCAAAAACAACAACCGCCCTTTTTAACTGCGCGCGGTTATCTCTAAAACTACTGAGAAGATTTAGCCTAAATACGGTATTTAAATGTTTTAATGTTGTAACCATAGAGTAATGATACAAATAGAGGAATAAAAATGCTGATTTACGTGTGTGCATCATTGAAACCACGTGATTTGTAAAAATGATAATTCATTTATGCGCCAATATTACTTGGCAGGCCTTGGCGACTTTCAGAACTAAGCGAGATCGAAGTATTGTAATATGGTTTTGTGTTTAATTTTGTATTTAAATATCGTTTTTTTTAACGAGTGGCACAATTTAAGGGAGTTTAACAGATATATTAAAGGTATTTTTCTTACTTTGAACCTTTGAAATAATTGCGTTACGTTTTTATGTAAAAAATTTACCATAAGCGAAGTTCTTTCAATTGTTATTTTGTATAGTTCAATAAGAAAATATGAACAATAAAAACCGGAGAATTATAAAGAGTCGTTTTTTCGAGTATTGAACACAAAGAAAATTATATTTTCGTTTCGTTAATGAAGAGGAAATATTTAGCGCAAATTGTTTGAAAATAAGTAAATACCTACATATATGTTAAAAAGTTGAATACGGACAAAACGCCTTATCACCAAAAAGAAGAAAGTGAGTCAAATTTGGAACTCCTGCAGATGTCTGAACGCCAAATGTGGAAGCGCTAAAACCACGTGATGTTGGTTTCTTTTTCAATGTTGACACCGCGGCCTTACGAGAGTCTGGTATTGAAGGCGCTCTCTATTTAATATAACAACTCTCTGGTTGTAACATGTTGTTTAATGCTAAGTCTTTAATGTTGTATAGATGACAAATTCGCAGTGAATTCTGCCTTTACCACATTAAAGACCCAGCAATTTTTATGAGAATTACACGTACTTTTTGACGGAATTTGGCATAAAAGTTGTAGTCATGGAAATTTTGGAAAACAATTAGGCTAACCACGAACTGGTCACTATTTTACATACAACTAAAGTATTCAATTGCGTGGAATTGGGGAACTCAAATTATATTTGCTTAGTGAGCAACTCTTTAATTGCACAATGTATCCTCTCGCTGTCTACTGCGCTAACAACTTTTGCAAATAATCGATAATTTGGCGATTTTATATGGATTGTGGTAATTCGAATTTGGTGATTTTTCACCTTCACTTTGATGATCACGGAATCTGAGACCTGGCAGCCCTGCGTTGGATGCAATTAAGTAATCGCTCGCAGTCGGTGTGCGACTTTTTAGTTGCTCAGTTGATTAAAAGTTGCAATGAAATTGCTAGTACGCGATAGTCTTGGGTTTGTTTTCGAGGAATCCCAAAAGAAATAAAATTGAACATTTGCAACTTCCTTTTTGGAATGTTCGATTTTGATTCTGACCCTGTTGTCACATCCAAAAAGCACCAGTAACTTGTATGCAAATTTAAATTGCAATATTTCCTATTTATTTATCAATTATTAAGATATTGCGTTCATATACACACAAATCCTTTTTGGATTTCAAAAACAGTATATTTTAAATTGGTGAATAGAAAATAAAAAAAAGTAAAAATACATTTTAAGGAAATACCTTTGGGGCTGCTGTCCGAAACTGTTGTCACACCATTTCTCTATATTTTTGACCCCCTCCCACCGCTTTGTCATATGTCACGTTCTTCTATCATACGCGTAGGGGGGCTCTAGCCCCCCTCCCTTATAGCCAAAATTTTCTAGCAAATTGTTTTAATATCTTAAGAAATTTACAAATTTCTCAGTAACTAAAAATTTATTAATAATTAGCAATTACTAATTAACAAGTAATTATTAATTATCATTATTGTTAAATATTAATGACTAATAACTATTTACTGCTGATTAGTGTTTAGTTTTTATATTGGTAAATATTCTGGGAATGGAACTAGCTGAGCACCCCTTTTAATTTTTGAATTGCTAAGATTATTGTCATCTACCAACAATATCAATCTAGCATGTAATAAATTCTATATACATATACTGACAATTTAGAGACAAAGCACTAAGTTATAGATGGTATTTGAAATTTTATTTTATACAACTTTATTTTTCTACTGCGACTATATCACCTCAAATCGAAACATAAACGATTTATTTTCTGAATTGTTTTCGTTTGTTGCTACTGTTGATTTACAATATTGTTTATGTGTTTAATGTCACACTTCTTAGACCCCCGCTCATTGTCAAAAAGTGTCACAGCATCATAACCCTTCAAGCGCGACATCATTTGTGGACGGCCCCCTTGTAAAAATATATAGTTTTCACGATATCCCCCTGCCCTTGACATCAAACGCTTGTGATAATTTGAGAAAGAAGTTTGTTAAGTACTAAAAGTATTTTTTTTAAACAGGTATATTGAAATGCGCAACAAAGAACGCGTGCATCAAAACCGTTGTGAAAAACTTCGAGGAGGATCTCATAGTCATGAAAGAGCAATCTCAAAAGGTAAGCAGAATTGAAAAGATAATAGAAATGCACACAAATCTGAAAGATAAGCTTGAAAAGGGTAAAAAACTATTACAATAATATAATAAAATGTGTTAATGGATTTTAAAAATTAAAAATGGACATCAAATATAGGTAATATTTGAAAAAAATCAAATTCATCAAATTAGTAATCTTGAAGAGATTGTTTGAAATTATAAAAGTATTTATATAGTTAATCGAACCTCATATGCTCTACAAAACCAAGTTAATCATATAAAGTATTACAAATTTGTGTTTGTGGAGACTGCCTCTAGTATTAGGTAAATAAACAAAAAAGTCAAATTACAAGGATGGATCTTTTCGATAAAAAAGTCCTTAAATTTTTTTTATGAAGGCTTATCTTGTTTTTAGATACTACAGGTGAGATTTTATGACTATTTATCTAGATTTATGATTGTCCTGGAAATTTTGTTGCATGTACAAAAAGGACTATTTATGCCACACTTAAATTGTGTTTCACGATTAGAATACCATATCGATATTCGCCCACTCGTTCGATAAACTATGTATCGATAAAAAGCGCTATAAGGAAACATATAGGTATAAAACAAACGTACAAAACATAAAATATATAAATCAGATAAAAATTACAATCACAGCAATTCGTAAGCTCTTTCATGTTACTATACATCAATAAAAGGCGCTAAGAGTACATAGAGCGTTTTATTGATGATATTAAAAATGGGAGATTGGGGCAAGGTCAGCATCTTTGCAGATGATTTATAAATTATGAGGACTGTGAATTCTGAGGAACAAATTGAGCAATTACAAGGTGATTTAACAAAAATATCAGAATGGGCTGTTAAATGGGGTATGTCTTTTAATATCAGTAAATGTCAAGTTTTGCACATGGGTATCAAAAATAGAAAGGCTGCATATGTTTTACAGGGGGCAAATATCAAAAATAGCGATATAGCAAGTGATATGGGCGTATTAGTAAATGAGGATTTTAAAATGAGTTATCAATGTACAGTGGCTAGCAAGAAAGCTAATAGAATGTTGGGGTACATCAGGGAAAGTGTTTCATCAAAATCTAAGGATATAATCTTGCCATTGTACAGAAGTTTGGTAAGGCCACGTCTTGAGTATGCTGTACAGTTTTAGTCACCATATCTTAAAAAAGATAGTGAATTGTTAGAGAAAATTCAGCACAGGGCTACAAAAAGTTTCGAGGGTTTTCAGGCATAAATTATGAATATAGATTAAGAAATTTGAATATGTATACTCTGGAAGAGAGACGGGTTAGGGGAGATTTGATTTAACTGTTTAAATTTATCAAACAAAGGGATGTGGATGGTTTAGATTTCAATATGAGTGATAGAACAAGAGGTCATGGGTTTAAATTAAACAAATCCCATTTTAATCGGGAAGGGAGAAAACACTATTTCTATAATACGGTAATAAACAAATGGAACAACTTGCCAGTGAATATTGTTAATTAATTGTACAAGAATAACGGATGTTAAAAAGAAGTTAGATATTCATTGGGGGATAGTTAGGAAGTACTAGCTGAACCAACCTTGTTGGGCCTTAGAGCCTGTTGTTGGTCGTCAATATTTGTATTTGTATATAAGTAAATAACTTATATAAACACAAGCATACACAATTCTGTATGCGTCTAAAAACAAAAGTTAAAGAGAGTATGGGACGCATTTAACTTTTTTTTTTTAAATTTGCAGGTATAATAATAATAATTTTTCTTCATATATGCGTGCAATACTTATCCAATGTTCAAACCATTTAAAATTTTAATAATTATTCTAAAAAATGTTACAAGAAAGTTATATTTTTATAATTTTTGAAATAAATAAAAAAATATATTCTGAAAAACTATAATTTTTATAAACAATAAAATGTGTCTAACAAACTGTCTTTAGAGATTTTTGATATTTGCAAAAGAATTTTTTTGAAAAACAATTATAAAAAACAATATTCTTTCAACCCATTAAAAAAAATACTAAAAAAAATCTAACTTCTATATTTTTATTCTCTAAAGGCAAATTAAAGTAATAAGTTTGAAAATAAACTGCAGAAAATTCGGAGCAGTTTCATGAAATAGAAATGAACTTATATCAATTTAAACTTGATCAAACCTAATAAAAATCATCACTGAGAAATACAAGTTTAAAGTTACATATTCAGGCAATCTTGTACCAAAGTTAATATTGATTTGCAAAAAAATATTAGTTATAAATGTAATTTTAAGAATTTGATCTTAAATAACGTATAATATAATTTTGGTGTCATTAGATTCAAAATAAAATGAACTATTTTTTAAAGCAATAAAATAGTTTTGGATATTTTGTGTCTATAACCTCTTTAATTCAAATTAAACATGTAATTAGTTAAATATATATATATATTTGTGCTATATTATGCGACCAAAGCGGATGCAAGTGTCCGGTATGGTATATAACATGTTAAATTAATACGTATTATAAAAACTCGGAGATGTATTGTTACTGGTTTCCATTTAAAAAGAATACTCATCTAATTCGATAATTAAGTTGAAAGCTTCACTACGTGGTTCTATACAAAATGTGATTAAATTGGAGCAATAATTTTATAAAAAATATATTACTATTTTTTATAATAAATTTAATTCCTCTAAAAAAAATCCATTAAATTAAAAATCTAATTTTATTATTGCAGCTAGGAAAACCTGTCGAAAGATGGTCTTACATTTTAAACTTTGAAAACTACAGCTTTGCTAAAGCAACTCACAAAGCAAGTAAGTTGTTTCACTTGTTACCTTTCCTTTATTGCCTATAGTTTTAGTTATGTTCGATATAGATACTTTTTCTAAATAAAACAAAATTATACCAAATACAGTACCTCACCATTATGGTCATCTCTATAGTCCTTTATGCACGGCGGATATTTTTTTGCGGACAACCAGGAACGGAGCTTACAACTTTCCGATCACATTTTCCACTAGTAAGTAGCTAGAACCATCATTTAGCAAAGTGGTCCTACTTCAATAGGCTGATCAATAATGAGTTAAATATCATTCCACTTAACATTATAACCATAACAAGCTGCAAACTTGAATCTTTTATTTTAATTAATTTATAGATTGTATACTTTTAAATATACAGTTTTATGGATAGGAAAGAAAAAGGCTAGAAATAGCAATGTCTTAAATAAGTTTATTTTATTCTTCAACAACATTTGTAGTGATCGCGACCCAATCCGTAGTCTTTTTTCTTTCGCCATCCCAATCACGGGCACCAACTAACACAACGTTAATTCTTTTTAAAATATCAGCTGTTGACACTTCCTTAAATTCATCTTCACCGAACCTAATGAAAAGTTTCAGATGACTATTTAATAAACTAAAAAAATATTATATAAAATTTAGGAACAGATGTAGTATATGACATTTGGCGCGTTTTTGCTTTTGGCGACGAAAAATTGCCATTAAACAGCGCTATGACGTCATAGGGTTGCCAGATTGAAAGTCGCCACAAGATCGGAATATACCAACTATGTCAGGTGGGGTTGCCATACTATAAATTTATCACCCCTATAAAACACGCCAAATAAAACCTCGCGCGCCAAATGTCCTATACTACATCTGTACCAAAATTTATATATAATTATAAAATTATGTAACATTCAATTTTAGGCATTTGCTGTGTTTAGGCTTAGTCTACAATTACTTTAATTTTCATGTTTACTTGATAGTTTAGTCGACTAGAAGTACACAATAGGCTATTTGCAATAACAGGGGGTCCATAGGGAAAGCATTTTGAAATTCCCTGATATTTCCCTGCAAGCCATACTTTTTTTTAACGGCAATATTATTTCATATATTATTCCTTATTATTATGTAAGATGTACTTTGACTTTATCAAATTATTCCCCAAAAAATGTATTTATTTAAATATATAAGTTTACTAATCGATTTACTGACTTCCAAATAGTGCAACCAAAGTTTAACATCCAAAAATCAATAATCAACGCATTAAAATTAAATGTACCCCAAATTCAAAATTCCATTCCTAGCGTACCAAATATCACTAATTCAAAATGCTACTTAAAGATCATAAAAGTCCAAGTAAGTGCAATATATCTCTTAGATTATTAGTGATTGTACTTTAAGATTAAAGACTAAAGTAACCCCAATATTAAAAAAAAAATCCCATATGCTCAAAAAATAAAAACCCAATGCACCCCTAATAATAAAACTAATTTATTACATCCAATCCAGTATCTTAGGATATACAGTCTAGTACATCAAATATATTTTTTAAGATCTAATATGTACCCAAAAAATGAAAGAGGCAACAGTTTCAGTTTCGTCAAGTCTGAAAAAAATATCTTTTTAGGGATGTTCAAGAGAAATTCGAATGTAACAAGTTTTAAACATTTGAAATATCTATTTTAAAATTAATTGTGTGGGCAAGCAAGTATCGTTATAGATAGCCAATTGGTTTGACAAATTTTAGAAAAAATCAGCATTTCGGTGCAATTTCTACGACACTGAAACAGAAAAAATTCACATTTACACACTTTTAAAGTCCCATACGATATTTCCCCCTATTTGATTGCCTGAATCCCTGATATTTCCAGAATGGTCAAATTCCCTGATTTCCCTGTTAGTGGACACCCTGAATAAAGGTCTAGGAACTTGGGGTGAACCAAGACTACTGTGAAAATAATATTACACTGTTTTGTTAGAATTGTTGAATTTGGTGCAATCGTACTTCTAGCAACTTTTTTTTTTAACCAAAATCTATGTTTTTTCTACGAAGATTATAAATAACACATAAGAGTAAATAAACAATAATAACAAAACTATTCATCCAAATAATATGTAGGTGGTACATTATTTAAAAACTCATCATGTACAGCCGCGGGAAAAAAAACGAACCACCGATGATTATTTCGTTAGTTTTTATAGTAGAGCTCAACTTAATATACCATTTTGTAGGGACATTTTTGTTTTTCTACTACACATTGAAATACAAAACATTTGCATAGGGGACTATCTTCATATTAAAATCCACACCAACTTTAAAATTTCCAATAGCAACACCCAATTTTGATTCAATATTTAGAATCTACGACAAAATTTATCGTTGAATATCAATTTGCAAGTCATTTGGTTAAGTAGTTTTTTAATCATGAATATCGAAAGTTTAGAACTCGTAATGTTAAATGAATGTCTTAAACTTTTAATCATATCTTTCGAAATAATAATTTTAATTACCTGATATTTTTATATGTGTTACTTCTAAACAACCCACATAAAATACACTAACTTTCATTTCTTATATGTATATTTTTTAATTTTAAATAAATTAGGATATTAATATTCATAAAATTTATGAATAGCAACCATGCTATATTTTCATAGTGATGGATTCAGAAAAACGTTTTATATGATATCTAAAATTTCATGATTTTCCTCTTTGTAGTTTTTGGGCTATATTTAAATGTGCTTCAAATGATCATTTAAGGGGTCATACACAAATTTAAAATCTGCAGAACTTAACAGAAATCTACTAATTTTAAAAATTAAAAGCGCTGTGATCGCGTTGGCATAAAATTCTAAATTCGTGTATAAAGGACGAGGGGTATACGGGAGTGGGGGAATGAATGACCACGAGAAAAGAACAACCACAGCTAACGCCACAACATTTTCTACCAGCGTACTTCATTTCGAAGTATCACTAATACTTGTCCAATGTGGAAGTAGCCCCTCAAATAAGATAGATACATATCATCTAATATCTCTGCATATAAATGCAGGACATTAACGAACATTTATATTTGGATTATTTTGAGGGCGGGGAACATTTCTGCGCTATCAAAAGTAGGTGTTGCTATTGAAAATTTTAAAGTTGGTGCGGATTCGAGTATGAAGATACTCCCCTATGCACATTTTTTGTATATCAATGTATAGTAGACTTTATTCCCTACAAAATGGTATATTAAGTTTAGCTCTACTATAAAAACTAACGAAATAATCATCGGTGGTTCGTTTTTTTTCCGAGGCTGTACCTCTTGTGTTAAAGATGCCTAGTTAAAATATCCGAACTATTTAGATTGGCTGATTGTTATAACTTCCAATTCATATGCGATTAGTAATATTTAAAAAAAAACTTAAGTTCATTAATAAGAAAATGTTAAGCTCTAATCAAGTAAGTAAAAGAATTACAAAACGAGTTTAGAAAAATATAATAAATCAAAGAAACATACCAATAATTATCTTGCACAGATTTAATTCACTGAATTTTCGTTTTTCTTTTAAACCATTTAAATTATACAACAAAGCCGCATCTCTCGAAAGCATATGTTTCATGATATGGAGCACCATTTGGTTGACCGAAGAAGCCATCCTTGTACTTGAATGCAAATACTATAAAGATGTATATATATATATATATATATATATATATATATATATATATATATATATAATATACATTAGAGAGAATATTACAAAAAAAAGAATATTATCAATTGACGATTAAATATAAACTGTTCAAAAGCAATCAAAATAACTCGCAGGATAAAATATCAATTGTACAAAAATAGCGCTCTGATCATTGACTTTTTTGAGTAAAAAAATAAATAAAAAATGTATGTACTAATTATTATATATAGTTTAAAAATAAAGAGGAAAATATAATAAACAGTTTTATGTACTGTAGTCAGTTCCATGAAAAGATTTCAACGACATATTTTTACTTCTAAGGAAAAAAAACAGCAGATCCATAAAAAAAAAAAAAAAAAAAAAAAAAAAAAAAAAAAATTCAAGTGTGTTTTTTTAGAGACAATCATTCAGTGGACTTTAAAAAAATATTTTGCTGCATCAAAAAGGATAAGAACATAAATTTTAATTATTAAATATGAAAAGTTTATATTAATAATTATTTTTTAACACATATTTTACGCGTTCGAAAAATTATGGCAAGATCTATGTAGCTACCTATTTTACAAAAAATAAATATTGTGTTTACATGATTCGAAAAGAGGGTGTGTATTTTCCTAATGTAAGGGGCTCATGAATGCACTTATCAGCTATCGTATAAAATTTTTATTTTTAAAAGTGCATTAAATTTTTGGTTCTTTTCTCGTTTCGTCTTTAGGAATATGTTTCTTTTTCTCGTTTTCAGTGTGTCACAGACATCCTTGAATTTGTAGAAAACAAGCATATTAAAGTGTAATTAAAATTATTTTTAAATGAACTACATTTAACATACCAGTTTGCTTCAGTTCTCATCATCTTTGATATAATTCTCCAAATGCAGAAGCTGTTCTTCAGATTTTACCGGCAAAACTATGTCAAATTTATTGTAATGAAAAACTGTCTGACTAGGCCCACCTTGCATTACCATTGCGTCAATTTTTCGATTATTCTCTTGAACGTGGTTAGATATATCTTTTAACCGTGATCTCAAATCCACCAAAAGATGAAACAGCTTTGGAACAACTGAAATGCAGATGTATTTGAAAATAAAATGTTATTTTCTTAACTTATTTTCTTAATGGTTATATTTCTTAAACAAAATTGCACTTTCAAATATGTATAGACATGCTACAACTCTTCAATTAAAAAAGCTGAACGACATGTGATGATATTCAACAAGATGTCAAACAAAGCATAATTTTGCTTTATTTTAAAAATCAATTACAAGATTTGACATGGAGACGACATGTTTTTCCGATGAAGGTTTCACAAATGGTCGTTTCAAGAAGCAATGTCTATTCGAATTGACTTCTGTGGTGTCAGAACCACATTACTTAGTACATTAATAGAATAAACAAAGTATTCCTTATGTTGAAGGTCTTTACTACCCAGCAAAAAAAGTCAGCATAAAACCTTCATCAAAATTTTGAAATTGAAGGTTTTATGCAAGAAAAGTGCATTTTTTTTAATATCTATAAAATTAAAGGTTTTTGTTTCAATATCCTTTATAAAAACTGCAAAAAACCTTCATAAAAACCTGCAAAAAACCTTCAATTTTTAATCATGAAGGGAAAATGAAGATATTTTAAAGGTTTTATGCAGGAAAATTAAAAACTTAAATTTTTTTTGTTTCAATATCCTTTATAAAACCTTCAAAAAACCTTCAATTTCATAATTTTGATGAAGGTTTCATGCTGACTTTTTTTTCTGGGTAACAATCGATTACTTTTAATTCCCGGGCCTGTCCTTCGGGATCAATCCCGAACCGTCGCCAGTAACCCATTATGTAGCTCTAGTACGACGTTAATGCAAACAAATGACTATTTTTGGGTTGGTTGAATTAACGTCGCACGATAGCTGCACAGTGGGCTAATCGCGATGTTTCGAGATGTATATCGAAGAAAAGACCCGGGAACATTACTTTGTAAGTATGAATTATTATGGTCAGATAACGAGGACGACACCTGAGCAGACAGACACCTTAAAAATATCATGCTACTTAGAAATATTACATTAATTTATACATTTTTAATAAAAAGTAAAAACGTGATACCCGCGAAAGTATTATTTAAAAAAAATACTAGTTTGGTATTTAAAGATTTATAAATAATGTTATTGGTGAAAACAACTTTTGGTATATAATGTTCTATTTTTATTTTATGATTAGCAATCGAAACGTTGATTTCCTTATTTATGACTTATGAAGCAAATTATCCAGAGCGATTGAAGCAGGCATACATAATAAATAGTAAGACTTTTTTATTATTTTATGAGATAAGAATTTGCAATGTTTTTTATATGATACTTTTTGTAGAAAGATAAAATACATCATGTTTACTTTTAAGGTTTCCTACATCAATGATACAATGAAAGGTCATCTACATTGTAAAATAAGTAATTTAGACTCTTTAAAGAATTCCAATGAATTGTAAAGGAACAACGAGCTTTCCGTAATACCTCCTGTGAAAAATTTTTTGTGGCCTTTCTCATTGAAGCACTGTTAAAAAATTAAAAACAAGCACTGTTTGCGTTAAGTTGCTTTTAAAATTTTCTAGAACTCAGTGGCTGTTTAAGTATTTTTTTTAAGCACAAGCAGGCCTAATTTTGGCATCCCCTCCTCTACCCTATTGCACAAAGTAACATTTTGTATCAGACAGCCTGGTCATATTTTTGTGACAATTAAACTACACGACTAACCAATTTACCACTTGCCAAATTCCTTGATAATTAAATTCGAAGTCTAGTCGAATGCAGAAATTTTCAAAAGTCAGATACTGATATATTAACTACATATTCTTTATAAAATATATATAAAAAAAACTAAGATATACAATAGAACAACCTAATCTTCAACAGTAAAACTTAACACAAATTTGGCGCCAGACTAAGAATGGTGTCAAAATTGTGTTAAGTTTGCCTTAAATTGCCTTAAATCGCTCCTGCCTGAACTACATGTGTGACTTGGAACTTGAAGGATTATTGCTCTATGTTAAATCTACGAGACATTTTTTTTTTCCAAGTCTAGATTCATTTCAAAACTTTTTATTAGGGCATTTAAAATTGACTGAGAGGCAATAAAAAGTAATAGCCCTTTTAGTGGTTTTCCTCAAGAAAATGTTATTTTGCTACAATCGCTAATAAATTTGTGGCCTCAAACAAGAAGGACAAATGCATGTTTTTTCAACTTTTTTAACTTTTCTGAATACATCAATTTTAAGCTTTTAAATGAAATATAAACCAACGTTGTTAAGTTTCTCTAACCTTTTCAAATCAAACAATTCCTCGATTAAAGTAACATTGCAACAAAACTGAGCCTCAACCTTTGACGCAGCTTTTCTCAAAACTGTCATTTATGAAATTGGTACTTTTTATTCCAAGCCATAGAAATATTGAATAAATTCCAAAATAAATAATTTTTTTTACTTACATGAGACATTATACTAAAAAATAAAAAATATATTTACCTTTCCTGTGATAATTCTCTTTTATCGAGGGGTCCGTCAAAATAAATTTTGTATTTTGTTTAGTAACAAATTGTATAAAATTATTTTATGAACAGTTTCCGTGTTTTGAAAGTGAATTATCCACAATTGAAGAGTTTTATGCCAAAACTGTGTAAATCCATTATTTTTATCTAAATTGAGTTAAAATGTTTTTCGTGATCTTCGAATTAAGAAGAAAGTGTGTACAAAATATTTTGAAGATCGATAAAATAGCAGCATACTTTTTAGAAATCACGAATTTTTTAAAATCTGCAATTTTTGTGCCAAAAACAGCAAACGAACTTTATGAACCATCTCATTGGTTGACAAAAACTTTGACGTCATGTTAAAATATAAAAAATAGACATTCATATCGATTATTAATAATCAAAAGTGGTGGGTAGGAGAGGGGCCAATGTCCTTACCCCAAATGCAGCAAGATTATATATAGCTCCTGAAACCAAAAAAGTTGATAGTATAACACTTCCGTTATAAAAAAAGAAGGCCTTAACTCCAAAAAGCAAAACTTTACAGAAACCAATAAAACAAAAAATTTCACCTACATCAAAGTTGGGATACTTTAAAAGGTTTTTGTTGTCTAAAAGTAATTGTTTGCTTGTACAAAATTTTATTTTGTTGATAGTTATATTTTCTATTACCATGTAAGTTTACCGTGTTTTTCTATGCATATCATGGATTTATTTATTGAGTTTTTTAAATAATGCGATTTAAATTAAATTATGAAAACGTTTTTGATTGATATTGAAATATGCCCAAATATGGACAAACGTAGTTTTGGCACTAAAGTCTTCGACTGATTACTTCAGAACATATTTCACATCATGTCTAATCTAATGGTAATCATTGCAGCTTCTATTTACTTCAATATGATATTCCAAATCATCAAACCTCTCCTATCTGGAGCAACAATACAGAAGATAAACATTTACGGAAAAGGTAACGTAATTCTATAATTATATTACCATTTATGCAAGCTATGAATAATGTATTTTTTTTAAATACAAATACAACGTTAAAAAATACGCAATAAAAAATCCATTAAATCTGGACATGTTTCGGGAGATACGTCTCTCTTCATCAGCAGAGAATGAAAAAGTCTGTGTAAAAAATATAAATAAATAAACCCAGAAATTGAAAGTGTTGCCAAAGAAAAAACAAAAAGACTATTTCAATCGGTTGGAGTTAACTATTGTGTGTCAACAAGCGGGAAATACTGGGACTGCAAATGTTTCGTTGACAATCGAATCAATATTGCTAAAAATATGAAATGCCTCCAGGAAGTCAAGTTCAACTGGAGATTTGGGTTTACAAATTAAATGTGAGTTAGAAAAATTAAATATATGACCATGTTCCCAAGAGTGCTTTGCAATGGATGACTTCTTTATTTCTTGTTTAACAGTATGTGCTTGGTGCTCCTTAATACGAAATCTCAATCCTCTCTTTGTTTGACCGATATATGACATGCCACATTGACATGAAATCCTGTATATGCCCCAGTTATTCAGATCGTCAATAGGGTCTTTAAGTTGTGTGAAAGTGATCTTATTGAAACATGTCCCGAAACATGTCCAGATTTAATGGATTTTTTATTGCGTATTTTTTAACGTTGTATTTGTATTTTAAAATTCTATAACGCAATGTTTCTATAAGACGAGTTTTTATCTTATGAATAATGTAGTTGAGCCCTCAATTTTAAAAACCAGTTAGATCCTTTTTGACAAATTGTTCCAGAAACACAAAAAATAATTAATTGCATTATTTATAGAAAAAATAATTTTATCCTTTTTTTCTTCAAATTATTATTAGATACACACAGATCTTAACCAAATTTTAACTCTGTATAAGTATTACTTCGATATATATTTTTCTCTCTTTTGGATCTATCTGGTTTGCAACTAATTACTGCGCTGCGATTGGTGCGCAGTAGCCTATACGCGCATCTTGATCTATCTGCTTTTGAAACTGATTTTGCAACCAACTGCTACTTTCACACCGTAAAATGGGTATTATCTAAATACTTTGGAATGTTATGACTTCGTCTACTGACAGATCTGTAGGAAAACATAGATGTCATAATCTGAAAATCCGAAAAAAAGTTTTCTTGTTTTGAAACTAAAGGGCTCAGTTGTGATATTCATTCATAAAAATGTTAATATATTATGAATAATTGTTTTCTAGTGTGATAGCCCTTTATAAGAGTGGTTCACTCTAAATTCTATTTTGTAGATCAAACGAATAAAATCTTTATAAAATTAAATTTTTTAATGAATTTATATTAAAGTTATCAAATGTTTTAAAGTTTTATAATTTATTTAGATATTATTTAATATTTTAGAAGTTTAATCTATGTCATTTTATGCAATACAAAATAGAGTAAATTTTTTTTGACGAGCAACTTCCCAAGCGTCATAGTTGTTGCTCCGCGTTCTACATATTCCAATAGTGATTATTAATATGTTATTAAAATAAAAATCATTTCCCCCAAATTACCAATTTTTTAATATTTTTTCGGAATTTAACGATTTAAAATGTTTTGGGAATAAAGTCGACTTCCTTAAACCCTCTCCTTTTTTAAAAAAAAAGAAATGCTGAATTTGCCGATTGCTGTATTAAAAAAACTAACTCTTTTTTTTTGGGGGGGGGGGGGGGACGTGACTTCCCCCCCCCCCGCCCTTCCCTGGAGACGGCCCTGAAAAGGCCCTCGATATAAAGACCTCTAACGTGACCCATAGGGACGGTCGTTGCAATCTAATCAACCAATTAGGAATTTCGGTTAAAGTAAAGGATAAGGGGGCAATCCGCCAAGGCGTCAAAATTAATGTTGCCAAATATGATTTCAGGTTAAATTGGCAACGCTGCGCAATACTTGTGCAATATGTTTTACACGCACGCACAACTATTTACGTAATATATTTTACACTAATGCGAAATTTCGAATCAAAATTATAATTTCGTTAGTTTTCCAATCGCCGTTTGTGATTAGTTATTACGTTAATTTTACCATTCACTATTTCGTAATTACTTATTAATTCAGAGTTATTTAGTAATTGTTTCGTATAAGTTATAAATCAACGCCAAAATGACGCTAGGTAAGTTTTCCATTCCGTGACTCTCATTGGTTTAACCTACAGCAATTAGCTCCACCCACTTGTTTATATAACATCTACATCGGTATTGGAAATGGGAACCCTATACCTTCCAGGCCAAAGTTGCCAATGAAAACTGATTTGGCGGAGTGCCCCCTTATTCTATACTTTTACCGGAATTTCAATGGCGGTCGCAATAACAAAAGTGTCGTTATAAGGAGTGTCTGCTGTATCACTTTTACTTAAATTTTATTTAATATCTGTTATTAGGTTTATTGTAAACATTCTTATTTAATTTATGTAATTAGTTTAAAATTGAAATGATTAATTTATAGATGGATGGAAGGAAGTCATAGCTGAAACTATGCACCCTGAAGATTTACCTACGTTTTTGGGAGGAAAAAAGACTGATCCTGATGGAAATAAATTGTGTAATACTTTTGTAAGTTACGAACTAATTATTTTAACTACCATATTTAAAATTAACAAATAAACCGTCTTAATTCACAAACTACGTAACTCCAAACTACGTATTGCTAAAGGCACGTGACTCTTTATCGAATCCCTCACCTGCAATCTAAGCTCAAGCATTCTGATTATTTCCTGTCTTTAAACAATTCCACATTTAGAATTGAATCGCTTGAATAGCTGCATAGCTTTCGTTACGGCTGTCGAATCCTTGGTTCGGGAATTAAGCCAACTTTATGCATTTTGATGTTTTAATTTTTAATTTATTAGAAGATATTGTTTTACTAATTTTTTTTTAATACTGGTGCCCGCTTAACGACTTAAACGGATGAATCGCTTATGTTGTAACATATTTTCTGCAACCTTATTTTTTACTATATAAAATATTTATTTTTTTACAATTTTGTGTCATGTTAAAACATAATCTACTTTTCGAAATTAGCTGGCGCACGGTGCACCTAATTTTTTTACAGTGCGCCGAACTTGTCTGAAAAAAACTTTATCGACCATTCAAAAATACTTAATTATTTATGAATCCGGTTTAATAAGGTGCGTACGATTCAGGTAAACGAACTCGGAATGGATCTCTACGTACCCACAGGGGTACATATACTACAGATTGATAATCGCTGATCTATGTAATTCGTACTTGTTAAATAATTTCGCCATGTTTATCTTAGTTATATTAGGGATAGTATAGTATCGGAGACGTAGAAGGCCCGAAGGGTCTTATGTGAGTGTCTTATGACGCATTGCTTAAATAATCCCGAGCAAAGAAGGTAATTTTTACTCTTAATGAAATTTTCTAATTTACCCTGTAATACATAGTGTAACATATATGCTACACAACTTTAAAATGACTGCTAGTTGCATCTATTGAATTTTATGTTAGCTATTATGTATTGTCAGGTAGGAACCATATGCCTGGTTCTTATAACCGCTGCAAGGTCACTTTTCTTTATAAAAATTATTGTGATAAAGGCAATCAATGAGTTGCTTCGAGGTCTGTTGTTTTAAAACCGGCTCGTGAAGGTGAAGTTTTCGAAGATTGTTTTATTATTTATAAGTATAATCTGGCTCTACAAAAAATCCTAGCTAATACCAGAAGCACGTAGATTGTATTTAACTATATGTTCATACTTTTTGAAAATTATTTTAGTAATTACACATGATGCTGCATTTACGCTACACAACGGTTTTAATTAATTATTTAATTAAATAGGCACTTAGGATTTTTTTGTGTATTTTTTTAGCAGTCCAGGAGCAAAAAGAAAACGAGAAAAATTATTTCATTAAAAAAGAAAAAATCCTGCACTAATTGTTAAAGAAATCTTATTTGAATGGTAAATGGACCGCTACGTACCCACAGGGTTACATATGCTACAGGTTGAGAATCGCTGATCTATATAATTCGTACTTGCTTACTTGTTAAGTAGTTTCGCCACGTTTACGTAAGTTAAACAGGGTGGTGCAAAATGAACATTATGGTTTAAATGCTTTATAATTTTTTTATTTTTTAATAAATTGTTAACATTATTTTGTCAAAATACAGCATATGAATGGAGAATATTGTTAACTTAAACGTGAAAATATACGTCTCGCAGGTGTCGCCCATTTTCTGCTTCACAAAGTCGTGCTCTTTCCAACACATGTTGTATGACTTTTCGCAAAATTTCAGGGTATATGGCACGGATTTCATTGCGAATATTATTTTTCAGTTATTGGTTCCTTACTGAACATTGTTGCTGAAATTTGCAACCAGGCGATTTATTGTTGGCACTGAAGGTCCAATCCGCACATTAAAATATCGACGATATACACGCTGCGTCAGAATAACCGAGTTTCCGTTTGAAAAATAAAATTCAATGATTTCTGTTCGTTGTTCTATTGTGTACTGTTCCATTTCAAATTCCCCAAGCCTTCTTTACACAATTCTGAAGCAAAAGAAAAAATGCAATATTAAATTAAAAAGCTCTAAAGCATATAAACCATAGCGTTCATTTTGCACCATCCTGTATTAGGGATAGAAGAGCATAGTTTAAGGAATTTTCACTGGTGGGGACAAATGCTTTTCTATGGTCAACGATAGGATGCTGATAAGATAGCTGAACCTTGATGTTAACCTTTTTTTGGGTACTCCGTAACAGAAGAGGTGCACTGGCTGTTAGCAAATACCTAAATGGGCGGGGGAATTTCGCTTTTACGGAGGCAAGAAAAAGAGTTTTTAAAGCTTTGTGTAAGAATGACTTGCTTTACCATAAAATGCTTGTCCCGACGGGAATTAGAGTTAAAAACTATCTTATCAAATCAGACTTTAAAAAGCAAATTACAAATAAGTATATAATTTATTTTTTAACTGGCCACGGCCCGTTCCCATCCTATTTATATAGATTTAACTTAAAAGTGACAGAGGAATGCCCTTGCGGTGCTCCTGTTGGCGATCCTGACCATTATATTTTTGAATGCAAATTTACCACAATATTTCATTTAACCAGACCCTCTCCAGCCAACGCTCAGGCCTGGCTGGACAACATTCTACAAAACAAGGGATCAGTATATAGATTGGTTACCTGTGTTAAAATTTCTGCTGAAATATGTAAGTCTATTGATTAGGGGGGGGGGGGGTGCTTTCTTTGTTATGTTTACCACTTTTTGTGTGTGTGTTTTTAAAATTATTTTGTTTAGTTTTTGTCCTATTTCTGTTTTTAATTTGTGTTTTACACTAAGTTTTGCAATCATTTCTGTTTTTATTAATTCCTTTTCTCTTGTTTAAGTCTTTTTGTATTTGTATTTTTGTTTTTGTATGTATGTATATGTTTTGTCAATTGTAATTGGTGTTAACTGGTTTCATTGTGTTTTGCTTTTTCTCCGCCCACGAGGGTGTTGAGCTTTGTTTATGTATATTTTTTTGTTCTTTCCTGGGCATGCCCGTAGCTCTACAGTTTTTTTTAAGCTGAGTTAGACATGTCTTGGGTATTAAAAAAAAAAAAAAAAAAAACTGTCTGACGGAGGGATCGTTAACAATCTTTCCTCAAAGCATGCATATTTGTAGAGTGGCCATTTAAGTGTCGAAATACTGAAAAGCGAAACCTATGACAATCTGTATAAACCATAAGCGAAACGTCAACTGTCCGAACAGGTGCAATTACCTGTTATGCACATTTCAGACCACATGCGTTTTAAAAATTCTTTTCTTCATTCCATATTTCGAAATTGTACCAAGCTCACCAATAGATCTCTATACGTTATGGAACACATGTTGTCCCAGCCTACTCGTTAAAGTTTAACAAAAACTTTTTGCAAAAAATGCTAAAAATTGTTTGCTTGTCAATTCAAACTAAATTAATTTACTTGATTTAACAATAATGATCGATGTTTGTCCCTCTAGAAAATATTTAGGACACGAATAAAAGAAATGGGCATCAAATCCACATGAGTAGTGGGACTTTTCTTAGCACTGGTGAGGAAAATGCCCCACCAACTCTATGTTAAAATATGCCTTGACCCTGAGGGATAGTATATAGCATCGCAGATGTAGAAGGCCGCAAAGGGTCGACGCGTTGTTTAAATAATCCCGAGCAAAGAAGGTCATTTTTACTTTTAATGTAATGTAATCTTATTTGAATGGTATACGTTATTATATTTTAGATCAAGCACGGCGCCCTTGTCCCCTCTGAATACTTCTTGACCAAGAAAACTAATCTTCTAAAAGGCCAGCCTGGCGTGAATAAACTGACCGTTTCTCGAAAGTCCAAAACCAACCTTCCCCTTGAAGTGTCCGAGGCCGGATCAAATATCGAATGGGAGTTCGAAACGGAAAGCAAGGACATCGGGTTCGGGCTCTTCTACAAAGAGTCCGACAAAAACAACTCGGAGATAGTCGAGCTCATTCCGAAGCAAAGAATCGACACCCATCTCAACTCCGAGGTTGGAATGTTCCAATGTAACAAAGCTGGAATATGTAAGTATACTATTAACATTGCGGACCGTAAACCTAAATAGTATAGGAACCATAGATCTATACTCAAACTGGACGCCGCGTAACCCAATTTGAATGACGCAATTAGTGACCCTAAAAGTTCATTTAAGAGCATTAAGTCTAGCCGTGCCCTAAAGATAATTACATTGCAATTTTTAATCAACTGAGAAAAAATCACACACCAACTGCTTTTGATTTTTTTATTGCATTCAACTTAGGGTTTCAAATCTCAGATTTCGCCAATTGTCAAACTGAAGGTGAAAAATTGAGTTTAAATCTCCAATATATCTACTTGGGGCTTTACGTAAAACACTGTTAGATATTTAGAGAGATTGATACGCAGTTTCAATTACTATTGTCCCAAAATAAAACCTAATATTTTAACAAAACCTCAAGGAGTTTTTTCACCAAGCCCACAAAACGAGGTATAAAATAATTCGCCACGATTCCACAAGTATTATAAGCTATATATCTGAGCAAAAATACAATATGGTGGATAACATGCTTGTTGATTGTGAAAATATATTTCCAACGCGTATTTGAAGATTTGCAATCTAAAATTATTTCTTATTTGAAATTTTTGTTATGCCTACAACAGTCAGAAAATAATTTGTTTTCGTTTCAGATATTCTGACGTTCGACAACTCGTACAGCTGGATTTATCAAAAAGAAATATATTGCAAGGCTGAAGTAATATCCACGAAAGATAAAGAGATCTCTAAATAACTAAATGCAAAGCTTTTGTTTATATTATTCGATTCCTAATAACATACAAAACGTATTCATATATGGATTTACATAATTCATTGCATTTACTCTGAATATTTTTTAATATTTTTGGGTTTTAGAACTAAATAATTTGACATTGAAATCAAGCTTATTTCACTTAACACGTTCACTTTCCTATACTATTCACAGTTAATTTGCGAACTGTACATCATTTAACGTGTGAATAAAGTATGTTCAATTGTGTTACATAGTGTTAAATTGAACGGGCAAGTAGAAGAAGGGGTAAACTGGCAAAAATCATTTTCCAAGATAAACAGCTTTTTCACTGACAACACTCTGAAAGAAAAGGGTCGCTTTCCGTTCAGCATCCACTGTTTGTCGCAATGGTAAAAATTGGCACGGTACTATTTCCTATTCATCAACCGTGAGCGTGATTAGTGGGAACAGATGCATTATAGGACATTTGGTGCGGGTTTTTTTCTTCTTGGAGACGAAAAAAGTCGCCAAAACGGTTTTCCGATTTGCGGGGATGAATTTTAGAATTTAGTATCAAGTTTTACGCAACATGAGCTAGAAGTATTAGAAACAGAAGTTATTAGACTTTTCTAGTATTTTTAATTATCAACCGACACTCTTAAGCGTACGCATGTACCGTGCGCTAATGTCAGACTCGTACCACGATCATGGCTCCGGGCAAAATTGTGGTCTCTGGCCTTCGGCCCGCGACTACTCAGGGTCAAAGCTGGTATCCTCTTCGAGCAGTTGATGATGGTGTTTACAGGCAAACCTTCAAGCATTTGACTATGGTTCATAAATGCGAAAAAACTGACCCATAAAACAATTCCAAAAAAAGTATTTTTCCTACAACTGAAGTATCCAGGAAAATTAAACAGTAACAACATAAACAGAAACAAACACAATCCCAAAAAGTAATCTATCAAAACACTAACCTGATAACTTGACACGTCTTCCAGTTTAAGCAGTTCAGTAAAACATCGGTGATTTGAAAAAGCATTGATGATGTATTCATCCGATATCCTATTCGAAATTGACGCTAAAAATAGTTCCGGGAACCGCACAAACGAATACGCAGCACGATGGCGTCATAGGGTTTCCAGATTGAAAGACACCGCAAGAATCAGAAAATACCAAAAAACACACGCCAAAAAAAACTAGTGCCAAATGTCCTTATAATACATCAATACCCAAAATCGGTATTTGCATTCATAAACCGCACTTAAGCAAAATCTTTTTTTGCAATGTAGAAATGGAAATATTTATATTATATTCTAATATAATTTTTTTAATTACATTAAAAATGAGAGTTCTCTAGGTTAACGAGCTTTTCAATGTAAAATATTATATTACTTATATAATTTATAAGTCCCTTATATCCATAGCCAGCAATTTGTGCCGCATAATACTTTATTTATTATGTGTATTTTTTATAAAATGTAGATGGTTTGTAGTATTTTGTTTGGTTTTTATATATATAATGTGTATATACAAGCAGCCTTTTTAGTATGTAAATGTTTTTAGACACTATTAGCGTTTTAATGAACCTTTTACTGTTCATTTTTTTGAAGCAATAAAATAAATAATTTATAACTTAATCTTGTGTGATTTTATTCAGATAACAAATTTTTCGAGTCCTTATTAAATGTAACCGATCTTTCAGCACTATCCAAAAAGCACGTAGTAAATGATGAAAGTAAAATGTTTAAACCTTTGCAGTCCACTGTCTCTTCTCAGACGACAACATAACAACCAATTCATTTAGTTCCCTGTTCTTTAAAATAAACGAGAACAGGTGTTGTATTCATTTAAAACGATCACTACGTATACGGATCATTTTTGAAGCAATAAAATATATAATTTATAACTTAATTTTGTATGATTTTATTCAGATAACAAATTTTTCGAGTTCTTATTAAATGTAACCGATCTTTTGAAATGTAACGTTACTATCCAAAATGCACATAGTAAATGATGCAAGTATAATGTTTAACCCTTGCACTCCGCTGTCTCTTCTCAGGCGACAAAAAAACAAACAATTCATTTGGTTAACTGTTCTTTAAAATAAACGAGAACAGGTGCTGTGATTACAAAAAACGATCACTACGTATACGGGTCATTTTTGAAGCAATAAAATATATAATTTATAACTTAATTTTGTGTGATTTTATTCAGATAACAAATTTTTCGAGTTCTTATTAAATGTAACTGATCTTTTGACATATAGTTACTATCCAAAAAACACATAGTAAATGATGAAAGTAAAATGTTTAACCCTTTGCACTCCGCTGTCTCTTCTCAGGCGACAACATAAGGGCCAATTCTTTTGGTTCCCTGTTCTTTAAAATAAACGAGAACAAGTGTTGTATTCATTTAAAACGATCACTACGTATACGGATCATTTTTGAAGCAATAAAATATATAATTTATAACTTAATTTTGTATGATTTTATTCAGATAACAAATTTTTCGAGTTCTTATTAAATGTAACTGATCTTTTGACATATAGTTACTATCCAAAAAACACATAGTAAATGATGAAAGTAAAATGTTTAACCCTTTGCACTCCGCTGTCTCTTCTCAGGCGACAACATAAGGGCCAATTCTTTTGGTTCCCTGTTCTTTAAAATAAACGAGAACAAGTGTTGTGTTTACTTAAAACGATCACTACGTATACGGGTCATTTTTGAAGCAATAAAATATATAATTTATAACTTAATTTTGTATGATTTTATTCAGATAACAAATTTTTCGAGTTCTTATTAAATGTAACTGATCTTTTGACATATAGTTACTATCCAAAAAGCATATAGTAAATGATGAAAGTAAAATGTTTAACCCTTTGCACTCCGCTGTCTCTTCTCAGGCGACAACATAAGGGCCAATTCTTTTGGTTCCCTGTTCTTTAAAATAAACGAGAACAAGTGTTGTGTTTACTTAAAACGATCACTACGTATACGGGTCATTTTTGAAGCAATAAAATATATAATTTATAACTTAATTTTGTATGATTTTATTCAGATAACAAATTTTTCGAGTTCTTATTAAATGTAACTGATCTTTTGACATATAGTTACTATCCAAAAAGCATATAGTAAATGATGAAAGTAAAATGTTTAACCCTTTGCACTCCGCTGTCTCTTCTCAGTCCTTATCCTTCTAAGTCCCTTATATCCATAGCCAGCAATTTGTGCCGCATAATACTTTATTTATTATGTGTATTTTTTATAAAATGTAGATGGTTTGTAGTATTTTGTTTGGTTTTTATATATATAATGTGTATATACAAGCAGCCTTTTTAGTATGTAAATGTTTTTAGACACTATTAGCGTTTTAATGAACCTTTTACTGTTCATTTTTTTGAAGCAATAAAATAAATAATTTATAACTTAATCTTGTGTGATTTTATTCAGATAACAAATTTTTCGAGTCCTTATTAAATGTAACCGATCTTTCAGCACTATCCAAAAAGCACGTAGTAAATGATGAAAGTAAAATGTTTAAACCTTTGCAGTCCACTGTCTCTTCTCAGACGACAACATAACAACCAATTCATTTAGTTCCCTGTTCTTTAAAATAAACGAGAACAGGTGTTGTATTCATTTAAAACGATCACTACGTATACGGATCATTTTTGAAGCAATAAAATATATAATTTATAACTTAATTTTGTATGATTTTATTCAGATAACAAATTTTTCGAGTTCTTATTAAATGTAACCGATCTTTTGAAATGTAACGTTACTATCCAAAATGCACATAGTAAATGATGCAAGTATAATGTTTAACCCTTGCACTCCGCTGTCTCTTCTCAGGCGACAAAAAAAACAAACAATTCATTTGGTTAACTGTTCTTTAAAATAAACGAGAACAGGTGCTGTGATTACAAAAAACGATCACTACGTATACGGGTCATTTTTGAAGCAATAAAATATATAATTTATAACTTAATTTTGTGTGATTTTATTCAGATAACAAATTTTTCGAGTTCTTATTAAATGTAACTGATCTTTTGACATATAGTTACTATCCAAAAAACACATAGTAAATGATGAAAGTAAAATGTTTAACCCTTTGCACTCCGCTGTCTCTTCTCAGGCGACAACATAAGGGCCAATTCTTTTGGTTCCCTGTTCTTTAAAATAAACGAGAACAAGTGTTGTATTCATTTAAAACGATCACTACGTATACGGATCATTTTTGAAGCAATAAAATATATAATTTATAACTTAATTTTGTATGATTTTATTCAGATAACAAATTTTTCGAGTTCTTATTAAATGTAACTGATCTTTTGACATATAGTTACTATCCAAAAAACACATAGTAAATGATGAAAGTAAAATGTTTAACCCTTTGCACTCCGCTGTCTCTTCTCAGGCGACAACATAAGGGCCAATTCTTTTGGTTCCCTGTTCTTTAAAATAAACGAGAACAAGTGTTGTATTTACTTAAAACGATCACTACGTATACGGGTCATTTTTGAAGCAATAAAATATATAATTTATAACTTAATTTTGTATGATTTTATTCAGATAACAAATTTTTCGAGTTCTTATTAAATGTAACTGATCTTTTGACATATAGTTACTATCCAAAAAGCATATAGTAAATGATGAAAGTAAAATGTTTAACCCTTTGCACTCCGCTGTCTCTTCTCAGGCGACAACATAAGGGCCAATTCTTTTAGTTCCCTGTTCTTTAAAATAAACGAGAACATGTGTTATGTTTACAAAAAAACGATCACTAAGTATACGGGTCATAAATATCGCATTAACGGGGTCAGCTAACGGAAAATTAATATTTATCTTTGAAACGATAAAATAAACTTTTAATAGTGAATAGAAATATATAATTATTTCCTTCTTAAATCTTTTACTTTACTACGTTAAAAGCAATTTATAATACTCTAATATTGATTAGAAATTTATATATTTTTATTTTAATTATTTATGATCATTAAAAAAATTCTGTAATAAAACAACAAATCTTAATTTGTAATAGGAATTTATCTGAAAAAAAAATCACGTTTGTATAAAATGGATGGGAAAATAAGTATCACTGCACGTAGAGATACATATATTTTTTATGTTTAGATAGATATGGAACCAATTTAAAAACATTACACACCACAAGCACTTCTTCTATACATCTGTGATAAGTTAAAAGGATCTCAATTTTAAATTAATTTTTTTAAATTTATTTTTTTAGCTTATCCGATGTCCTTAAAAATACATCTTTTTATGATATTAAAAATTCCATAAATCAAATATAATGAATGATACGTCAAATTTATATTAGCCCTAATTCCAGTTCGAAGCGGCTTTTGATAAAAGAAGGACCTATATGACAAGTAAATACAAAAAAGGCCCTAAATCAGTGATGAGATAGTTGTATATGGAAAAACATGATAAAATTAATTAAAAAACTTGATAAATTATAACTATCACCAAAATAAAACTTTGTACTTGCAAATAACTACTTTCAGGTCCATTCTACACAAAAGAGTAAAACACGACGTGTGAGGTTCTCGGTGATTCGAGAATTCATACCACGTCGTATGATTTCTTGAGAACTTCACGCGCGTTTTACTCGTTTGTGTAGAATGGACTTTAGACCATAAAAGCCTTTTAAAGTAACAAAAAATTTGATGCAGGTGATAAATTTGTTTTTTCTTGTTTCCTATATTTTTTTTCTTTCTTTTTGGAGTTAGACCCTTCTTTATGATGGCAGTATACTGGTGATCGTATATCCTGGTTTGGCCGGAGTAAATTGTAGGGTGGTTGGTTAAATAAACGTCGCACCAGAGCTGCATAGTGGGCTATTGGCGGCGGTTCGGGCCTATCTCGAAGGAAAGACCCAGGAACGATGCCTCTTACTTTTGAACGATGGTCAGATGACGACTATTTCGAAGCACCGGGGAACAATGCCTCGTATTCTTGAATCATGGTTAAAGGGCGAGGACAACACCCGAGTTGGCGCCCGAAGTAACTTCAATAGGCATCAGGATACTGGACCCCGATCAGACTTAACGTACACCAGTCCCGTATACACGCCGGCGGAAGTGGGGTAGTTCAGACACTTTTTTTATTTCGTAGCGAATCTGGCAACCCTGCGATCGCAATATGGATGCATTTTAACTTTTTATGTCAAGTCTCTCTCTAAGCAGTATTCGAACTCACAATCCTACGATTGCTAGTAGACAAAAGGTACCTCTGGGTCACTCGGACCCATAGCATATGTAGAATAAGGCTCTACAAGGACGTCGGGGCATTCGGTCGTGTCAGGTAGTCGTGTTGAAGCCACTGAACTCTAACTGTAACTTCTGGAAGGATCAAAACTTGTTTCCTCTATGGGCGCGTTGAAGCCAATGTGGAAGCAGCCACACTGTACCCCAAATTATTTTTTTTATCTGACTTATTGGTGTTTTTTAATACCATAGCATTATAGAAAAATTAAATGCATATAAATGTTATATCTTTTTTTCTTATAAAATTATCTTTTATATTGCCAAACAAATAGTGTTTGCTCTTGCTTTTTAACAACTTCGACTTACAGATGAATTTCTATTTTAATAACAGATTGCATTTAAAATGAGTTTCAAAAGAAAAAAAACTCAGCCAAAAGCAATACTTGTCGGTTTAATTTAACATGAAAAATATACAAAATATTACGGTAGCGATTAAAGTGGGATACAGGTGTTACCCCTTCAATTGGCTTCAAGTGAACATAATGTCCTGCCCAATCCAGAAATTGCAGTTAGAGATCAGTGGTGCAGCTAGATTATGCAGCTGATACTCCATTGCAGACAAACTGCATTGCTTCATATTCAGACAAACATTTGAAGCAAATATTTGTGAATGACTACTGGACCATGCTGGACATGAGTGTGGTTCTAGCTTAATATGGCAAAACACGGTTTAAATGTTAGCTCTTCATACCGTTGAGTCGTTATAAGGGAGGTCTATTGCATATAAAGAGGCATTTCCCTACCTTAAAGTACTTCTAAAGATATTTTCGAAACATATTATTTGTTAAATAACAACTTTTATTATTTAAGAAGATGAAACTTTCTACATCTATCATAGTACAGTAAGTGTTATACTAAACATACAACCGCGATGATAAATGCCCAACAAAGGCTTAAAAAGAACTTAATAGTAAAAAGCAATGCTATTCCCACAAAACTGCTATTAAAAGCAATAAAACAAATGAACGCTCTCGCCAATTCAGTCCTCAGGCTCTTTACACTTATTACAGTCCAGCATGTCATCTTTATACTCTTCGACCTGCAGGGTCAGGTCAAACACTCCAAGCTCTTGCCTGATGATGCCCGAAGCTTTCTTCAGTATATTTATGGGGTTTTCTCCTTTGGCTGTAACATTTAAATAAGAATTTAAATCAGAAATTTTGATGCATCAATATAAATGTACAATTAACATATTTGGACATGCGTACTACTGCCGCACATATGTACTAGAATTAGAATGAAAAGTGCCAAGCCATGTGCACCTAGGCCAGGGGTCGGCAACCTGCGGCTCTTTTGATGTAAAGTTGCGGCTCTCCAATTCCATACGAAAAAAATAATAATTTATTATTAAAACCCTTAAAAACTAAGAAAATATATTTTTAAGTACCTAATTACTCAATAGCTTCTATTTTTATAATCGTTAAGTACAAATCGCTACGCTTAACATGACCGTAATGAGATAAATTTGAACTATTGTTTTGTTCTTAGAGATGAGACTCCGTGATAGCCTACGCCTTGCTTGAAGAAGTAGTTTGCTTCGAAAAAAATTACTTCTCTTTGTTGAAGACATGGAGAGCGGTAAATTACTTCATTTAAAAAATCTTAAGCAATATCGCGATGAGACCAATGCAACTATTGACACGAATTACTTCAGCATGGCTTTAAAAAAACATGAAGGATGGATTCGAGCAATTCAAAACAAACAAAAGTACTCTGCGTTAATAGTAAATCCTCTCAACACAAATACAAATGAGATCAACATTGAGCCATTTGGAATTGATGCTGGATCGCTCCAAATGCAATTGGAGTGGCAAGTTCACAGAACTCAAGAGCAAGTTGGAAGAGTTGGAGGTCCAGAAATGCATGCACATCGCGCAGCACAAGTGGACAGCTCTATAAGAAATTCCGGGACTTTGGACCCCGATCAGATTTATCGAACACCAGTCCCGTATACATGCCGGTATAATTTGTTGGATGTTTTGAACGACTTTCTAGTATTTTTGTAGCGAAGCTTTCAACCCTCCGATCACAAGATCACTACTTTTTTACTTTTCTTTGTTAAGTCCACCGCACGGATTCGAACCAGCAATCCTCTGATTCCCAGCTGACGGCTTTATTCACTGGGCTACCGAGGGCCCACTCTAGAAAGGTATCTATCCGTCTAAGAGACGTAGTTCAGTGAGAAAATAGTGGTAGTTTTGTTGAGGTCGGAACTCAGGTATACCTCAGCTGAAGCTTTCTTGGAGAGAGGGTGCGGGTGGGTCAGTGTTCCTCAGATTGCCAAGCATTTCACTTCAAGGTCAGTATTTTTATTAAGTTTACAACTTTATTTTAATTATATATGTGAACAATAGAAACTTTCTAAAATGCAGTCCTTGATTATTTGAATTGAGATATGTATGGGAAAAAAATTAGAAAATCATTTATATGGGTGTAGTAACTTTTTCCGGAGACGTACGCCTATTGTACGTATAATATTTTTTACAATAACTTTTTTCTTACCAACAACTATGTGAGCAGACAACGCCGTCTTGTCCATACTCAGAGACCAAATCCTCAGGTTATGGACTTTCACAACTCCAGGTATTGTATGTATCAGCTTAATCACTTCCTGGAAATTCATACCCCTTGGACTACCTAGAAAACAATTTTACAAATGCAGTTTTAAATAATAATGTTGGACAATATCGCCATTTCTATACGAAAAACCTCTTGATTAATCCGGGAAAAGTAGCGATAGCACTACGTCGATGACTTAGCATACGTCTAACCGGCAAACCATTACCTTTCCCGGGTTAAAAAAAGAAGAGACAAAATTAAGTTTTGTAAAGGTATTAAAAGATGCTTTATCCACTTGGACGTGTTTGCATTGATGTCTACGTGTTTTGTTACAGGAAGAAGTTTCTTCCCAATCCACAAGAAAGCGTAATAAAAAAGGTGCTTTTAGTGCACTGTTCACACTGACGTTTTTCTTTGGTATATAAACAGACACGTTACTGTCGCGTTAAAACGCTCAAGTGGACTTGCAAAACGACCAAGTTAGCGGTTTATTTTACAAATATTTTTCTTCAAAAGACCGTAATCAATCGAATTGGGCATTCCCATGATAAGAAATAATTCTGCTGTATTGAAATATTTTTATCGTACCTCATTATAGGTACAATATACAGATATATACTCATTTAAGAACGTTTAAGTTCACTGTAGTAATGATCAGGGATTATAGAAAATGAGATTGAAAAACTTTCTATGTGGCCAATCTAGTAAAAATTCGTTACATTCATTTCGGAAGCTTATTACTATTGCAAAAGCGTAGTCGGGTGAATCTACCAATATCAGACCAGTTAAGACCAATTTCCTACCAGTGCTGAACGACTACTGAATTAATATCATTATTAAACTGTAAAATGAAATTTACCTAAATTGTAAAAGCCTTTGAGTAGTATTGATTGAAGGGACGTTTAGAAACATAATTATATGCTGCTAATTTTAAATATTTTTCAAATGGTCGGTAAATGGTACGTGATCGGTAACTAATACGTGATCGGTAAATGGTACATGATCGGTAACTGGTGCATTCACTTTATTTATTTTTTACCTGGTCTTACTCTCGGACTATAAAAAAGGCTTTTAAGGCATTACTCCCAAGACTACATTCTTTAAGTAATGAACGTTTATGTTATGGTTAAAACCATAATTGTTTAATTTTTAATTCCTCTTTTATTTAATTTAATTTCAGACTCCCCTAATTGTATTAATTAATTTATGTAATATTGATGTATCCTATTTAATTGTCAACCTTGTACTTGGGAACCTGCACTTTTGATTCCATTAAGCCCAAACATAAATTTCACCCTTTTTCATAACCCCCTAAGAGCTTTTTCACTTGTAAATAGGGTGATAACCCCTGTCTGGAGTCTTTTTCCACCCTTTTGGGTCCCCATATCGGCCCCCTCACCCGTATCATGTTACACTTTTGGGTTTGGGTTTTTCAGTTTGACTTCGTGATTTTGAGACCGTTTTACGTACTGGTCTGTAATTATATTTAACTGTAACCGAAGTTGTAGTTTTAAATTCTCTGATTGGCTGTGAGGAAAATTGATGTGCTAGTTTTGAGGGATCTGGCAAGGAGGTTTTGACGATTTATTGGAAAGCGCAGCTTTTGACGTGACTTTTTTAACGCATCTTTCGAAGCCTCAAGACGTACAGGAGTGTAGCTCCCGTCTTATAAACGCGGACCGTGTGTCCTTTTTCAAAACCCGATGGGTTAATCTCGTGCAATAGCCGCCGATGCTGATGCGGGGTTAGAAGAATTACGTAACCGCCGCCACCAACCCGAACGATGCAAGAGAGCCACCTATCCCAATAGATGTTGCCGGGTTAAAAGAGAAATAACCCCAGCCACCCATCGACGTAGCACCCAGAGGGATTCTGCCGTTGCCTCGCATGTCAGCCCGGGACGCCTCCTTCATCACCCGTCAGGCCGGTGATCCTCGCCCAGAGGAGGTCCCATTCTCCAACCACCTCTGAACTGGATCCCTCTCCTGGACGACCACCCTGGCCGACGCCTTGTGACAGACCGCTTCTGTAGCTGACATCGGAGTTGACACTCCGTCGAAGGATGTGCTAAGTACCACCCCCCTTTTCGTCCACCTCCCAATCTTGGACACTTTTATTATGGCAGTAGCGGCTTGGCCATGTTGTTGTTTTTGCGCTCTTATGTATCGCCTTGACCTCTACCGCATCTCTTTCGACGAAATCGATGAAGTTAGTAGTTTATAATTTTAGTTTACCCTCCCCCTTTTAATTTATTTAGTTTTAACTTGTTTGGCTTTTTGTAGTTTTTTTTAAGTGTTCCGTTCCCTTTCTAATTGTGCTTTAAATAAATTTTGTTTTCTTTTGGTCACAATTTTTAGTCTTGTGTTTATTTTTGTTCAAAACTATACGATCACGCCAAGTAAATTCTTAAATTAAACAACGATTAATATTATCGTTCTTCTTTTCTTTCTTGTGTTTGTGTGTTTTTATTAACCCGTAAAAGTAACTTTCACATTTATGTAAACGGCTGCTATGATAAATCGCATTACTTATATAACTTGAAAAATATTTTAATTTTTAAATTTCCAAAAAAAAGATTTTGAAATTACAAGAGTATATTACGGTTAACATTCCTATAGACAATGGTATAGTTTAACTATATTTATACGCCACTATCTGTTATATTACGTGTGCTTGGCTGAAAATAAAAACCCAAAATAAAAAGAGTTCTTACCTTCCATTAAAACATTTAGAGTCTCTCGTAAAATTGCGAAGGTTGTAAATAGCACAAGCACGGAGAAGAAGAACGTGCAGATAGGATCCACAATTGCATATTCTTTCTGTAGAAGAGAAAATAAGATTGTGAAATTTTCAACTACGGGGAAAATTATCGTGATTGTTGATATATATAATTAGTAAATAATTTATTTTTCAAACACTTATATAAAAAAATATCTTGATATGTTGTTCAAAGGATCATATAATTTACTTGTAATATTGATTGATTGGTATGAATAAGTTTTAAAAAACACGTGAATCAGTTTTAGTAAAATATAGGCGAATGTCGTATAGTAAATAAATTGTGTTAATGAGAATTTACAGTTAACCATTAAAATTAAGAATGTTTACACTTGTGCTAGACCAATTTTTATACACAATATGTGCAAGAAGCGAAAAATTTTGGCCTGGTTTCCTGGAAATTAAAATTTTCTACTTTGAAAGCTTAAACGACTGGTTCAATTTCAACGATACGCCATAATAAGGTTACTTTTTCCAAAAACTTTTTTTTTTAAATATTGAAAAATTACAAAATAGGGGATAGTTTATCGTAAAATGCACTTAATTTTTTTTCTCAAGTAAAAATGGGAAGAGGCACGAAAACATATACTGCAGTTTTAAACATCTGCTTTTCTAGAAAGAAATAGACTAAACAATAGCACGATATTTAGGGTACCCATTAAAGTTCCTTCTCATAATCTTAACTTTTGAACGCCGATAGCTAGTCATAAAAAAAATATGTCTATATACAATAGGAAAGTGGCTATGCGTTATATGACGAGAGCGTTTACAGCGCTCTCAAGTGGCAGTCAGGAGTTAGCGTGAAAATTATAAGCGATACACGAAAATATTACATTACAAAGTTGTAGAGCCTCATCAATGTAGTACAAAAGACAACTACGTGTTCATTCGTTCGTTTGACTTACATCTAGGGAACTACCTTTTAAGGCTATCCGCGCACGATCGGGGCCCATCGCACGAGCGATAATTGCACTGCGACTATAACTTGGGCGATAATTGCACTGCGACTAAAGCTCGGGCGATAATTGCACTGCGACTATCACTCGGCGATAATGGCAATGCGATTATCGTTAGGCGATAATTGCATTGCACCTATCGCTCGGTGCTAATCTAATGAGTGACTAAACAATCACTCAGCAACTGTCCGGCGATCATTTGAATTGCATTCGACTCAAGGCTTCAGCGTTTCAGATTTCGAAATCGCCAAAGTAATGTTGGAAAATCGCAAAACTTGTATTATCACAATCCAAACAAAATCGCCAAATTGTCGATTATTTGCCAAAGTTGTTATGGCGATATCGTGCGAAAGGATATTTTGTCCGATAGTTGCATGTCCAATCATTGCTGAGTGAGCCGATAGAATTTTAGTTTTTCAATTGCATTCAACTAAATAGTTCAGTTGCATGTCCGATAATAGCCTTATACCAACCGAAAATGGACGGTCGATATTATTTCTTCCCCTGGCGCGTTTCGTAACATAAAAACATTGGAAATAGCGAACAAACACACGAGAATTGTACGCATTTTATTCATAGCGTGGACACTTTGTATTACGTCGTTACATTCCCAAACTGTCTCACAGTAATAAAAAACTGGTAAAATAGGAGGAGTAGTTTCATTGAAGTTGGTCTTTAATATTTTATATTAAATCCCAATGTAACGATAAAATTGCATTTGAAACGACAGAAATTTTTTATTTGAACACAAACAAAACTTCACCTACCTTGTAATAAATGACAAAAGCAGCTATCAGAACTCCAAGACTTTGAATGAAGTCACCCACGACATGTATAAATGCTGCTCGCACATTGATGTTTTCCTTTCCAGCGCCTTCATGCTGGTGGCCATGTTTAGGCCCATCTCCGCTATGGCTGTGACCATGGGCAACTCCTCCAGCTTGCAATGCAATTCCCATTCTGATAAATAATTATAACTTACATTGTGGATGCTATGAAATTGGTATAGTTGTGCGTGCGGGTGGTGCCACTGGTAACAACGTACCGTCAAATTAAAATACATAATTATTTTTTAAAAAATACATAAGTATTTGTAATAGATCTTTTGATGCTTTTTATTCAGGTTATATCTGTAGCTTGGAACAAGAAGGTTGGTTTGGTTTGGTATTAACGTCGCACTAAAAATGTACAGTGCACTATTGGCGACGTTTGGGGCCTATCTCGAAGGAAAGACCCGGAAACGATACCTCGTATTTTTGAACGATGATCAGATAACGAGGACAACAACTGAGCTGGCGCCCAACGCAACATCAATAGGCGTCAGGATATTGGACCCCGATCAGATTTATCGTATACCAGTCCCGTGCATGCCAGTATAATTTTTTGGATTTTTTTTAGACTATGTCCTAGTATTTTAGTAACGAAGCTGGCAACCCTCCGATCGTAAGATCACTACATTTTTACTTTTCTTTGTCGAGTCCATCAGTAGGATTCGAACTCACAATTCCCTGATTACTAGCCGAACTCCTTTATCCACTAGGCAACTGGGGGCCCTTGGAATAAGAAGGACCAATGTCAATTTGATCATTTTTAAAAAACTATTTTGAATATATCAATTGTAAACTTCTAAATTAAATACAAATCAATGTAGCTAGGCCCTTTCAAATCAAATAATTTCGTGATTTATGTAACATTGCAACAGGACTGAGCCTCGAGCTTTGAAGCTATTTTTCTCAAAACTGTCAAATATGACCAAGCTACAGATATATTCTTATACATATTTACCAAGTTTATATATATGAGGTGATTAGTTTCAAAACCGGCTCAATTCACATTTTTTGTAAAATGTTTTATTTTTTGCCAGATTTTAATGGGCTACATCACATAGCAAAGAGGTATTGACCAAAAGTGTCAGAGTCCAATCTACAAATTCATTCAAACTTACGGGTTTAGGTTTGGTTTGGATAATTAACTTCACACTCGAGCTGCACAGTGGGCTATGGGAGACGGTTCGGTTGGTTTTAGTTGGTTTTATTAATTAACGTCGCATTAGAGCTGCACAGCGGGCTATTGGCGACGGTTCGGGGTCTATCTCAAAGGAAAGACCTAGGAACGATGACCCGTATTTTTGAACCATGGTCAGATGACGCACGGGTTTAGTATATCAAAATACGTGGTTAATTTTTTTTTTTTTGGTATCATCCTTGACAGGGAATGGCGAGTAGCACTCCTCATGGTATTTGAATGGCAGTTGACCACTGAACTGTAACTTCTGGAAGGCTCAACACTTAGATAGTTTTTTGGTTTGGTTTGGTTTGGTTTGGTTTAGATTAACGTCGCATTAGAGCGGCACAGTGGGCTATTGGCGACGGTTCGGGGTCTATCTCAAAGGAAAGACCTGGGAACGATAGCCCGTATTTTTGAACCATGGTGAGATGACGCTCGGGTTTAGTATATCATAATACGCGAATAATTTTTTTTTTGGTATCTCCTTAACAGGGAATGACGAGTAGCACTTCTCATGGTATTTGAATGACAGTTGACTACTTGTGCCCACTGAACTGCAACTTCTGGAAGGCTTAGATAGATAAGTTTATTGTAGTGGGCCGTAGCCTATTTACAAAGGTTGGCAACATAATTTAACAAAGGCGGATACAAAATTAAATAAACAACACAAAACACAAGATAATACATTTTTAAAAATTTAAAACACACTTTGAACAAATATACAAAAAAGAAAATAGACAAAAATAGGGGTTTAATCTGTTATTCCGTCACAAGTTCACTGATCAAGTCCTCCCAGAATTTTGAAACAGAGATTGAGTAGTTATAAAAACAAAAATATTCTTGTTTGCGAAATTTTAGGATGGTTGAAATGGTACTGGATTCCATTGATAAGTGTTTTCGTCTGAATGCACCGTAAATTGAACAGACTAAAAATACATGATCTCATGTTTCATTTTCTGTTGTGTTACAAAATTTACAGGAACTATTAGGAAAATTTTCAAAAACAACTCCTTTAAAAAATATACGTAATTGATTGCAACGAATTTGTATAATAATTCTTTTTATAGTGATATCTGTATTTGAAATTAAGTAGTCTTCGATAAAATGTGAGTTTTTGATATATTTAGATCATTTTGGGTGTATTGGTCATGGTATACCTGTACAATCGTTGAAATGTAATGTTCAGCGACTTTATAGTCTTGCGAAAGCCAAACAAAATAAAAACCAGTATTTTGTAAAATATTTCTATTAATAAAATTAAATTTGTTAGTGCAGTTAAAGGATAAATTATACATGTTTAAATAGCAAATTTTAGAAAACCTATCATCTGACATTTTGAGAAGATGCATTCAGTACTTTAAAATTAAACGAATAAAAACTAAAGAGATCCTAGGATAACCTAATTCGAGTCTTAAAATATATCCAGGAACATAACGGGAAACCGTATAAGCAGTTTTTTTAACAACAACACAAAAACATTTTCCGTGATCGTTATATTGCTCAAATTGCAGCACTGTATGTTAAATAAAACTGATAAAATTAAAGCGTCAAATAATTTAAACCATGAGTTAACCAAATTAATTTTTGCACCTGCTAGTATGGACCAAGAAGTGTTTACTGCACTATTTGTTTTATAACTAAAATAATGTTTGGCAAGATTAAAACAACCAGATGAAGAAAATGGAATACCTAGATAAATATAGCTAGAAACTATTTCAAATTCGTTATTGTTATAGAAAAATTTTCATGCTTAGATAATTTACCACCCTTACGAAAGATAACTATTTTAACTTTATTAATGTTAACAATTAAAGAGAAGTTCTCACAGAACTTTTCGAGAATATTAAGTTTACTTTGGAGATTTATTGGGCAATCAGCGAGAATCACAGCGTCATCGGCATAACACAAATATGTATAAAAAATATCAGAATATATATATCAGGGATTGATGATTTATTTAACCGTATTATAAAAATATTCAAAGACAGGATAAATAATAAAGGACTTAAAATTTCGCCATGTAAAACACCAGTAGCAATATTAAAGGATTCGGCATAGCACTCAACACTTGTTTCCACTATGGGTGCGTTGAAACCAATGCGGAAGCAGCCATACTATACCCCATTTTTTTTAAGTGATTTAGTGGTGTTTTTTAATACCATAGCATTGTAGAAATATTAAATGTATATAGATATTATATTTTCTTCTTATAAAATTATTTTTTATATTGCCAAAGAAATAGTTTTTGCTCTTGCTTTTTAACCACTTTGACTTTGACTTGCAAATGACTTTTTATTTTAATAACAGATTGCATTTAAAATGGGTTTCAAAATAAAATTAAAAAAAACTCAGCCAAAAGCAACGCATGTCGGCTTATTTTAAAATGAAAAATATACGAAATCTTGGGGTAGCGATTAAAATGAGGTACTGATGTTAGTTTTTTTTTTCACAAAAAATATAATTCAAAGAATCTTACACTATATTTACTGCAACTCCAACAGCCGCTGTTATTAACATGATCGATGCATCAATGTCGTACTCCTGGTTAATGATCCTTTGCGCAGCCATGTACACCAAAACACCAGTTACAACCCAGATCAGAAGTACCGAAGTCAATGCCCCGATTACCTCTGCAAGGACAAATCGAAATGTGGGATATCATTATAATTATAGGTAAATTAATCAGTGACAGCATTTTCCATGTGATAAGACATTAACTGAACATGTTTAGGGGTTTACTTAATAACATATCATTAATTGCAATGGATGTGAGCCGATTCAGTTTTAAATATTTTAAAGTCAAATCAGAGTTAAATATAGCCACAGTGCTTATGACATGGCAATAATTAAAATCACAGTAAAGAAAGATAAGCCCATTCATATTAATAGGTAATTGATTAAAAAATGCTATTAAAACGTCAAATAAATATCAAAATCAATAGCAAATTTGAAGAGTCACTCAGTGCTTGTGACTATGAAGATTCTACGAGAGTTAATGAAGAGTTAAATCTAATCACAGTGCTCATGATATGACAATAATTAAAATTATAATAAAAAAAAGATACACATTCATATTAATTTAAGATAATTGAAGAAAAAATGCTATTAAAACGTCAAATATCAAAATCGATAATAAATTGAAGAGTCCCTCAGTGCTTGTGACTATGAAGATTCTATGTACTAAGTGAATGAATATCTACTCTGAGCGCAGGACTACGTTTATTCATTGATACTTAAGAGACAGATTCATTCATGCGCTCACAAACTACAAAATACTTTATCACTCAATACTACGAAGATTATTTTATTACTCATGACTACAAATATTCTTTTATAGGACCTTTGGTTTGATTTATACGGTATCTAGCTGCCTATTTCTGTCCTCCTATTGAGACTTATCGCAGCCAAATACACATTCATACTTATAGAACCTTTATTTTATACCTTTATTTATTGACTATACAAAGATTCTTTTATCGTCGCCTCAGAGCAACAGTAGGATACCAGCAAAAACAGAGTTGCCTATAAAATTGATTGCTGTTTTTTCAATGCTGAATATCTAAGGCTGAAGTTCATTGATTTCAAAAAAGATGTGAAGACATAAAAATGCCCGAGTGTTCCATTAAATAAAGGCACATTTGGTAATCAGCAAGCCCGAAAACTCATTTTCGTTTTTTTTTCGATGTCTTACCGTGGCTCTGCGGCGACGTTATACTCTCACGACTGTAAAGATATCTATTCCAATGTGTTTGTAGCCACGAAGATTTCCCTTCATCGTAAAATTTGAAAACTTTACTATACCAGTTACGTCTAAAGCCGGGTTTATACTATATAGCAAAACAGATATATAGTCGAGCTATGTAGCTGGGTATTTGTAGCCGAGATATACAACTATGACTAAAAATGTTTGTAGCCCAAGCAAAAAGGTTTGAAGCTGTAGCAGCTGGCAGGTACTAGAAGAAGTGTCAACCAGTTGACTGCAAGATGGCAAGCAAGATACTTTACTTCTTGAGAGCGCATGCGCACGTCTTCGGGTGACATCTATATAGCTGTGCTACAACAAAAAACGTGCCTCCAACCAACGCCACCTAGTCTAGGTGGCGTTGCTCCAACCCGGGTATACATAGCTTAGCTACATAATTCCCTTTGATCTTACCAGCAACCAACGGTTAGTTCATTTCCAGTTCTCTTGATTTGGACTATTTAGCCGGGCTATATAGTTGCTTTCGGGTGGCTTTTTCAAAACCTTGTAGCACTGTTATATAACTCAGTTATATAGCTATTTTTCTACATAGTATAAACCCGGCTTTAGACAATGCCGTATTTTCAATGATCGTACGTTTTTTCACAAAGATTCCTCATACTTTGAAAATTACCCCCCCCCCCCCATATTGAAATTAAAGTACTTTTAATCTCCAACCTACTGTAAATATTAAAAGTTCAAGAATTTTTGTTGTTAAAGATTTGCTGCATTTACCTGCTCTGTACCATCCAAAACTCATCCGCTTGGTTGCTGGCCTCGAAGCAACCCAAATGGCCATCAAACTGATCATGAAACTGGCAAAATCTGTTAACAAATGGGCGGCATCTGTGGCGATGGCTAAACTGTTGGCTAGAATGCCACCTAAAGAGACATTTCAGATATTTAGTGCCATCAAGAAGAATTTTTATAACGTCTTAACCTTAACATTGCATTGCATTAGTAACACTCGCCAGAATGACGGGTACTTGCCTTAGAATAACATTGTCAGAGGGACTACGTTACTAATGCATTGTTGAAAACAATTTAGTTCACAAAATTTTCAGCTATTCTAAAAAAAATTACAAATGCGAAAAATTCAAATTTATGGTATAACATTTATCATTCCCACTTCACCCCATGAGCATTACATGAATTACAAGCAGAAAATTCCAATTCATTAATTTAAAAAACTTCGGAAAGTAATTTTAACCATGCTTTGCCAACTATATGCCTCGAAAACGTGTAGTTACCTATGTTACCAGCGAATACCAACGTTGGCTATGCTGGGTTAAATATCTTTTCTGGGTTTCCGCGCGTGGGAATTCGAAAATGTATAGTTAATTCAATGTTTTCTAAATATCTTCATAGGTTTTTCTTTTATTTATTAATTTGTTACGGTGAAAGTGTAAAAATCATCGAATCTTCAAATTACCTAGGAAATCTGCGGATTCATCAGACCCTTACGTGAAAGTGTGGAAAATTGTTTGATTTCGCATTCACTATTGAATTTGCAGATTCCCTAGTCGATCTGTAGGTTTACTACTGGGTTCATGCGAAAGTGCAAACAAGATCGTTTCTCGAACAGCAGCAAGGTGCGGTCATTATGTTTATAAGTTATTTAAAAAATTAAGGAAATCCCATGTGTCCGATGATAGTCACTTCAGCGGCACTCTGAGTTGTGTTACTTTTCATGTAATAATGCAAGCTGAATGTAATTTTTAATAAGGTCATAATCCAAAAAGTGACACTTTTCTTGATTGAATTATTTCTGAACGTATTTGTTTTTACTGTTTTATTTCGACTTGTGCTAGTTTTCCTGACTGACAGTGTCAGTATTTTGTGTTGTGCAAGACTTATTCCAGATTTTAGTTTTAGAAAAGCAAGAAAAGTATCTTAACTCAAAGACCTCGCCTATATTTATCTGATAACACCTCACATTCGACGAGATCAGATCTACAGATCCATTTTACTATTTTATAATATATTAGAATTTACCGCCATAAATACTCACCTGAAATTTAAAAGAAGCTTATAATATTTCAATATAAGTTTAATAGTATTCTTTAATTTGATTTTTCTCAAATACAGCATCTTTGAGTTATGTCATTTTTCTTGCCGGGGTGCGATATGAAAGCTATATGCACTTAGCAGGTGCTTTCAAACTTTTATATTGTGACCGTGTAAATAGTATTAGAAACTAGAAAAAAAAACTATCAAAACGATATTTAATTGGTGCTTACCTACAGCTTCGCCTATCATGAACAGCAAGCAAAGTATACTGGCAAATACTAGACGTCGACGAGCAACTTTGTCCACGCCAACTTCCATTTCGTCATGGCAATGAGAATCTGTCTAAAGTGTAAACCAACTTTTAACTTAAAAGTTAGAAATAAGGTTTAAAAAATGTGTCTAACATTATGTCCCAGATGTAAAACTTTGATTATCTCTTTAGGTGGGGAACATGACCTCGCTTTTTTTTTCATTCCGACGTCCGTGATACTGCATTGGTTGGCTACCCTACGATACATAGGATCCAACCAATACAGTGTCATTGACTGACGTCGAGCGCGGCGACTGAAAATGAACATAGTTAAGACAATTTCGTCACCTTTAAGTGAAATATTCGGTATGTCTTGTAGTACGACGACATAGGCGGGTTGGGTGCCAAGTCCTAAAAATCCGAAAACGAACTAATACCATTTCCCAATGCTATGCAGCTATAGTAGAGCGAATATGACGTCATAATCGTGAAACCAACATCTCAGACCGAATGGCCTCAAACACGTGACTTCTTTTCAAAATTACTAATTAAAAAATACTCGCAATTGGCTGATGAATTGAGAAATGTGTAAGTGAAAATTTATGAATGGAATGACGTAATTAACCATGTGTTTGAGGCCATACATGTTGGCATCACTTTGATGTTAGCGAGATTATAACATTATGTTTTCTCTACTATGAAGGATCCATGCTCGAAGGTTATGCCCTTAAACGGAATAGCCAGGTGGTTTGATGATCTTGTGCTTACTTTAGTGCTTTTTTCGAGAGCTTATTTTTTTATTGATTGCAGGTTTACAACCTAAAATATTGACCCATATATATTTTTTTTACAAAAAAAAAAAAGTTAATTTATAAAAAGTTGCAATCTTTAAATTTGTTCTTCTAAAGGAACACTTTTGGATTTACACCATTTGTCAGCTGCCCGCCCAAATGAAAGTTGCTTAAAGTTATTTTAACTAACAAAGTTATGATGCAATTGTTAGTAACATGATGCAAGATTTTGGCCAATCAACCATTGGGGTCTTTTGCGTACTTTATTTTTTGTTGATATGTAAACAATGTAAATTATAAAAATAAGGTAAATCAGAGAAAGATATTAAAATTATACAATGAGTTATTTTTAAAAGTGAAATAAAAAAATTAAACATTAAGTAAAATTCTTTTAAAGTTATGTTGAACATACTTTTGGTGTGTAAACGACTATAAAAAATAAAATCGCAGAGCGTTCATATAATAAAATCTCGAAACCTGTAGTACACTTACCAAACATTCAACTCCTTTAAACTACCAAATCATTAAAATAGAAGCACCAAATATTAATATTTTAACATTTCCAAGTCGTTTTATATGAGCCTCTAGCGCTTTTATTTTTTTTACTACAATATATATTAAACATATCGCACCCCGACAATAAAATTGACATAATGCAGCATTGAGAAAAATCAACTTAAAGAATACTATAACACTCTTTATTAAATATCAGGTAAGTATTTATGGCGGTAGATTCTATTATATTCTATAAAATAGTAATATATATACTCCTCATACATATTTTTTAATGACAATCTCAAAATTGCGATTTTTTTTTCACTTGTGTCGCTTTTCTTGCCGGAGGTGCAATATACATTAAAAAATATTTGAAAAAAGATCAAATATTTTATTTTTCTTACTGCTTTAAAGAAACAGGCAATTTTATATATCTTTTTGTTCTTTTTCTTTGAAATTGATGGCAGTGTATTTTTAAAAGTTTTTTTTATGTGTACGCCTTATTTTAAATGTTTAGTAACGAAAAAGAATCATCCACAGACATGTTAGTAAGGACACGTTCCCCACCATCAACAAAAGACCAAGATTGATGCGCAGTAAGTTAAATGAAAACGTGTAATAAAAACAATGAAAACGTGTAATAAAAACAGTGAAATCCCGAAACAATACAAACTCGAGTTGCTTCAAATACTCAGAAGTGGTACAAAGTTCCTAATTACCAAAATGCTTTCTCGTTTTTTGAGGTCTGTAATATTGGACACGCCATTTTGGCAGCACTCATCGGCAGCGTTCCCATGGCAACAGTATATAATAGAGTTGTCCCGGGACACCAGTGATTCGTATCTGCCAGTTGGATGCTCACCACTCAGAGTTCTATAAGAAATTAAATTTGTGCAAACATGTGTTAATATGTTGCTGTAAAGAACTAGAAAATGTGATCGAATAAATATGAATTTAAAATTCAATTTATCTTAACCTTAATTTAACTTTTTTTTGCCAAAGTCATTAACCCTCCTGTCTTGTCAATTTTTACATTGGTAACAAAGGTCATTACACACTTCTGAGACGTGTTTGTTGGCAAGGCAGGGTTAAGCTAACCGCGCACGACTAACCAAACTGTTTAGTCAAACAAAATTGGAAAACTCAAATTGTATCAGCTCACTTACCATTTTTTTTAGTTGGGAAAAATATCCTGTCGCTCGCTTACTGGGCTAACAGCTCTTGCAAATTACTGACCGACAAATTGGCAATACAGTGAAGTTTCGTTAGTAAGTGTTTAGCAATATTTCACCTTTAGATTGGCGATTTCTCCCCTTTAGTTCGGTAATTTCCCCTCATGGTTTGACGATTTCCCTTTTAATTTGGCGATTTTCCCCCTTTAGTTCGACAATTTCCCCTCATGGTTTGGCAATTTCCCCTCATGGTTTGGCAATTTCCCCTCATGGTTTGGCGATTTCCCTTTTAATTTGTCGATTTTCCCCCTTTAGCTTGACGATTTTTTCCCTTTAGTTCAGCGATTTTTCCTCTTTTTTTTTTTTTTTCTCCTCCTTCATTTCAGAGATTGTCGTATATCCGCCTCATCTTAGTGTACTGAGTACTCGACGAATATGTAAACAGTCGTTCGCGTTGTGGGAACGCACGTGTGAATGCCACACGCGAATATCGGCGAGTCATGAGGCGATATTCGCATTGTGGGAACGAACGTGAGAGCCACACGCGAATATCGGCGAGTCACGAGGCGATATTCGCATTGTGGGAACGAACGTGAGAGCCACACGCGAATATCGGCGAGTCACGAGGCGATATTCGCATTGTGGGAACGAACGTGAGAGCCACACGCGAATATCGGCGAGTCACGAGGCGATATTCGCATTGTGGGAACGAACGTGAGAGCCACACGCGAATATCGGCGAGTCACGAGGCGATATTCGCATTGTGGGAACGAACGTGAGAGCCACACGCGAATATCGGCGAGTCACGAGGCGATATTCGCATTGTGGGAACGAACGTGAGAGCCACACGCGAATATCGGCGAGTCACGAGGCGATATTCGCATTGTGGGAACGAACGTGAGAGCCACACGCGAATATCGGCGAGTCACGAGGCGATATTCGCATTGTGGGAACGAACGTGAGAGCCACACGCGAATATCGGCGAGTCATGAGGCGATATTCGCATTGTGGGAACGAACGTGAGAGCCACACGCGAATATCGGCGAGTCACGAGGCGATATTCGCATTGTGGGAACGAACGTGAGAGCCACACGCGAATATCGGCGAGTCACGAGGCGATATTCGCATTGTGGGAACGAACGTGAGAGCCACACGCGAATATCGGCGAGTCACGAGGCGATATTCGCATTGTGGGAACGAACGTGAGAGCCACACGCGAATATCGGCGAGTCATGAGGCGATATTCGCATTGTGGGAACGAACGTGAGAGCCACACGCGAATATCGGCGAGTCACGAGGCGATATTCGCATTGTGGGAACGAACGTGAGAGCCACACGCGAATATCGGCGAGTCACGAGGCGATATTCGCATTGTGGGAACGAACGTGAGAGCCACACGCTAATATCGGCGAGTCACGAGGCGATATTCGCATTGTGGGAACGAACGTGAGAGCCACACGCGAATATCGGCGAGTCATGAGGCGATATTCGCATTGTGGGAACGAACGTGAGAGCCACACGCGAATATCGGCGAGTCACGAGGCGATATTCGCATTGTGGGAACGAACGTGAGAGCCACACGCGAATATCGGCGAGTCACGAGGCGATATTCGCATTGTGGGAACGAACGTGAGAGCCACACGCGAATATCGGCGAGTCACGAGGCGATATTCGCATTGTGGGAACGAACGTGAGAGCCACACGCGAATATCGGCGAGTCACGAGGCGATATTCGCATTGTGGGAACGAACGTGAGAGCCACACGCGAATATCGGCGAGTCATGAGGCGATATTCGCATTGTGGGAACGAACGTGAGAATGCCACACGCGAATATCAGCAAGTCATGGTTGGTTGGTTGGTTGGTTGTATGGGGTTTTATGGCGCAAGGGCCAAATATGGCCAAGCTGCGCCAAACACTAGGTAGTTTAGCCCAACATTAAAATTCTAAAAATACACACAAACAAAAATTAATTTCAAAGAAGTGGTAAAAATCCTGTGTAATTTAAAAAGATAAATAGTGATGAATGATGTGGGTGATTTAATAAATACGACAAAGTGGGAGATGATGAATTAAAAAAGCGATTATATAAAAATCGAAGACGAGGACAAGAAGTTAAAATATGACGGATGGTGAGAGGTTGTTGGCAATACTGACACGGCGGGGTGATTTCATTTATCAATAAATGCCTGTGGGTCGCTCTTGAATGTCCTATGCGGAGACGGGTCAGTAAAACATCCAACCGTCTAGATGATAAGGACGGTAGAAGTGAGGTAGTTGGAAAAATAGAAGCTAGTTTATTGTTGGTTTGTAGCTTCCAACCTTCACTCCATTCGTTCCGCACTAGGTCCCGCAGAACATTGCGTAGGTCGTCATATGGGATTCTGATATTAATCAGCAAGTCATGAGGCAATATTCGCATTGTGGGAACGAACGTGAGAATGCCACACGCGAATATCGGCGAGTCACGAAGCGATATTAGCATTGTGGGAACGAACGTGAGAGCCACACGCGAATATCGGCGAGTCATGAGGCGGAACACGAGCGCGACTGTGTAAATGCGCCTTTATAGCTCACGAACTCAGAGCTTATTAAAAACTTATGAACATCCATGGCCACATATACAGTTGACAAAAAAAAATCAGGTAAATTTCTATAAAACCACTCATAAAAATGATATAAAATACTCGTATTTCCTTTACAATAATGGGCACTAAACTTTCGCAATTTTAGTGTAAAATGTAAAAAAATTCGGCAAATAAGAATATTTGGTTCGAAAGCTGCAAAATGTTTCTCCGACACTACTATTCCTCGTTTAAACGGTTATTTAAGTCTTATCCAAACTAGCGTTTTTGGGGCGATTTTATTGCAAATTGGCAATGTGTTAGTTAATAAGTTGACATTGATATGCACCGAGCTTTGTTACTTGACAAAGCTTATTCCGGTTTCATTTCCTACGAAAGTTGTAAAAGTGCAATAAAAATGCCCATTTGACTAAGCGTTAGCAAATTAAAATCTGGAAATATAAAATTAAGTGCAGGCTTCAAATGCAGACCATAGGCTGCATTTGACAGAGCGTCAGCAATAATCCGTTGAAAAACTATTTTTCTGAAAAAGAGTATATATTTACAAATTATGAGCACAAAAACAGTAAACCATTTGGTTATCAAGAATAGAAAATAAGTATTTGTATGTGGCCTATAGTGTGGACTGAAATATTATATGGTTTGTTAAACCCTAGAACATCAAAAGCATCAAAACCGTAGTAAAAAAATTTAAAAAGAAGATGTTTAAATAGTTGTAGAATGATTGAAGTATTATTTTTATCATTAACAATAAAAGAAACAAACAGAAATTAAATTATGCAAACAGATTGAAAATTATTATTTCAATGAAAATTATTATTTCAATAAAAATTATTATTTCAATAAAAATTATTATTTCAATAAAAATTATTATTTCAATGAAAATTATTATTTCAATAAAAATTATTTCAAAAAAAATTATTTCAATAAAAATTATTCCAATATTTTTTTTTATTTTAATAAAAATTATTATGTCAATAAAAATTATTTCAATAAAAATTTCAATACAAATTATTATTTCAATAAAAATTATTATTTCAATAAAAATTATTTCAATAAAAATTATTTCAATAAAAATTAATATTCAATAAGAAATTTTTTTTTAATAAAAATTATTATTTCAATAAAACAATTTTATTCTGATAAAAAATATTATTTCAATAAAAATTATTATTTCACTAAAATTTATTATTTCACTAAAATTTATTTCAATAAAAAGTATTATTTCAATAAAAATTATTATTTCAATAAAAATTATTATTTCAATAAAAATTATTATTTCAATAAAAATTATTATTTCAAAAAAAATATTATTTCAATAAAAATTATTATTTCAATAAAAATTATTATTTCAATAAAAATTATTATTTCAAAAAAAATATTATTTCAATAAAAATTATTATTTCAATACAAATTATTTCAATACAAATTATTTCAATAAAAAGTATTATTTCAATAAAAATTATTATTTCAATTAAAATTATTATTTCAATAAAAATTATTATTTCAATAAAAATTATTATTTCAAAAAAAATATTATTTCAATAAAAATTATTATTTCAATACAAATTATTTCAATACAAATTATTTCAATAAAAAGTATTATTTCAATAAAAATTATTATTTCAATTAAAATTATTATTTCAATAAAAATTATTATTTCAATAAAAATTATTATTTCAATAAAAATTATTATTTTAATGAAAATTATTATTTTAATGAAAATTATTACTTCAATGAAAATTATTTTTTAATGAAAATTATTATTTCAATGAAAATTATTATTTCAATGAAAATTATTATTTCAATGAAAATTATTATTTCATTTATAATTTAAATAAAATGATGTAATTAAATAAAAATAATTTGATTATGAATTAAACAAAAATTATTATTTCATTTATAATTTAAATAAAATGATGTAATTAAATAAAATAATTTAATTATGAATTAAACAAAAATTATTATTTCAAATGAAAATGGTGCAAACCAAAGATTAAAAATATACTTACAAAGGAAGTGTTTCCCCTTTTGGCTTTTCCATTTCTTATAATACAAAAATTGTAATGGTATTAATGCACCAAATCTAGAGAGAGAAAAATATTGCAATTTAATTTTTTAATAGTCTAAGACAATTTGTTGGTGTGACAATGGTTTTTACATTTTTTTTTATACTTAGAAAATATGGTTGCTTGAAACAACATCGCACTAGAGCAACAAAATGGACTATTGATAGCGGTTCAGAATCTACCTCGAAGGAAAGACCTTAGAAGACTGTCTCGTAATTCAGAACAGCTGAACTTCCACATCACATCCAAAGTCAAGTCATTTGTAACACAACAAATCTTTTTTACATGGAAAGGTTTTTGGGGAATGACGAAATTCAAACTCATAACTCTCCGATTAATAGCTCGGCATTCTTCTCAGCAGGCCATCGAAGGAACTTAGTAAAAATATATGCATGCTGTAACGGCAATCAAAAGTTTCAGGCAACTAAGTTAATTGGTCATCTCCAATTAGTACCCAATTCTAGTATGTCAAAAACGATTATTTTAATTAAATCGGAAAATGAAAAACTATTCCATATATTTAACATATTACATATCCCCTTTTTACATTTTCCGATTAGAGTGGCAGAAAACCCTAACGATGTCGTTTTCCATGTATAACGCTACAAACTTTCGAACAGATGTACTAAAAAATTAGTGAATTGTCACTCACCACATTTGTGCACTGAAGGATCTCTATATCAATGGCCAGACAGGGAAACACAACTAAACTGCTTTATTGCTCCAGTTACGAGGTTTCAATATTTGGTCTTTGAAATTGAAGTAGTGCTATTTTAACGACTAAACGTCATTGACCATAAATGAAAGCATGTTCGTTCGTACTTCGATAAGCTACTAATTTTATTTGAAAAAAATTGAGTTAGTATTACCAAACTAGGGGAGACCGGGGCTGGTTGACAACAGTTAGCGTTTTTTTTTTTTTTTTTTTTTTTTTTTTTTTTTTTTTTTTTTTTTTTTTTTTTAAATTTTTTTTAAAGTTTTTTTTAAAGTTTTTTTTAAGGTTTTGTTAAAGGTTTTTAAAGGTCTTAAGGTATTTTAAGGTTTATTTTAAGGATTATTTAAAGTTTATTTTAAGTATTTTTTAAAGATTTTTTTTCTTTTTTTTTAAAGGGGCAAGTGGTTTATAGTTATGACATTTTTTTTTCATTTGTGTTCACGGAAGTTACATCTATGAGGCTACATTATGGTAATTTTTTCATTCCTAAATACTTAACACCCAGACAATGAAAGTCATCAAGTCAAATTTGGCCAACCATCCCCACAAGCCGGGTAAGTTGGCATAAGCACTGGAGTAGGTTGGGACCGTCGAGCATTAATGGACTGTAGTAGAGCGAATATGACGTCTTAATCGGGAAACGAACATCTCAGACCGAATGGTCTCATACACGCGACTTCTTTTCAAAATTATGAATAAAAAATACTCGCGATTTGCTGATGAATTGGGAAATGTGTAACAATGAAAATTTATGAATGGAAAGTTGTAATTAACCATGTGTCTGAGGCCATACATGTTGGCCTCACTTTGATGTTAGCGAGATTATAACATTATGTTTTCTCTACTATGAAGGATCCATGCTCGAAGATTGGGACAGCACTTGTGATGAGAGAGAGGTAATAAACCAATGTCAAATCAATATATTTTTCGATGATTTGTTTAAAAAAAAAGTCGAACATAGTAGAACAAATTATCAATCAAATCGACCATTAAGGCAGTCTCCGTTATTGTAAATTTGGTATTTAAATCAGTCTTGATTTTTTCCTCTTTAAACTAAATTGTTTGTGTTCCTTTTTAATTTTTTTTTTTACAACTTAAACCTTTTAATAACATAGAAAACGTAGGCATTTAAAAAAAAATTGTAGCTAGACAGCCATTAGTAGGTAGGTTATGAACAAATTACATTGAATGAGGTACGTAAGAAGAGCAAGTCGACAATTACCTACCTGTTAGGTAATGACCTGCTGTTAATTAAAGCATTTAAAACTAACTACGTTGGTGTCATACGTAGGTAACTAAGTTCTTGACATTTCATATACAATTAGCATTCGTTCTCACCGTTAGATTAACACAAAAACTAGGGGAATGAATTTTATTGGCTACATAATTTATAGCAAACTTCATTTTAATTTTGGGTCAAGCCCAGTGTAGGCGGATTCAGGAATAAAATTCTGGGGAGAGGGGGGGCATAGTACAAAGATGTACTCAAGGGGGGGAGGAGTACCTAATACATGTGGTCGTATATGTAATACGGCACTAGACGATAATTAGCATGAAAATTCAAGAAACCGCTTAGATTCGACAGTTTTTCGCCCTTAAGTTTGTTAAAAACATCAGTAAATAAAACTGAACTAGTATATATAAGCATAAAATATTAATTTGAAATAACTTTTATGGAATATAGTAAAATCACGTATATATATTATATTTACCTGTACCTCTTAAAACAATCGCATTCGCCTTTTCGGAATGAAGTCCATCTGTCGTTTAATGAGTACGTTATCTACGTTCTCAATAAATATGACACTGCATAAAATATATTTTTCAAAAGGTGACGATTTCTTTCATGTCTTTACTGTCCTTTTAAAATTAATATTATTAACACAATCGATATTCTACTCTATTTTATAAATAACCAAAAAATTATAATACCTATTTTAAATGAAATATATTCAGCATTTTAGTTCAAATTTTCTGCGACTGCAACCTATAAGATATTTGTGGAATTGATACTTGCAGAAGGTACTAGTTCTTTATTTGTTGGGAGGAGAATTAGCCTTTTCAGTTTGAGTAATAATGTCTCATATTTTTCTTTTTTATACAGGTAGTTTTAAATGTCTTTATTTTATCCTTGCAAAATTCTCCGTTATGCACGTCATAGAGACGGTATACAACTCTGATTGTTTTTATGTTCACCTGTGGAAACAATGTTTTACACAGGTGAACATAAAAAACACAGGTTTGTTCAGTCAGTATAACAAAGTACTCCGCGTCTATTCAAGGTTTCGTTATCGACTTTTAAATGTGGTAGTTGAGGTTAATTAAGAAAATCTGCCTTCTGTGCTGCTGCGCAAACTATTCTTTGAGGACATGCAGTGCATTTACAAAAGGTATCAATAGTCATCCGAGTTACATTATAGCAAGCCCTTTTTAGAAGATAATATTTTTAAATGAGAAAATGTTCTTTAACTCGAATTGATTAAACACTGTACATGAATATGAACCGGTCTTTATAGTAATAATGTTAAATTCAGATATGTGCAGATGTCAAAATTAAATTGTGTCTTGTCTTTTAGAATATATTTATTTTATGTGTACTGTATACCAATTAAATGAAATGGGATTAATCAGTTATGTCTTCACTAGAAAATTGTTTATTTCGCCAGTGCTGATTGCTCAAGCAGGTGAGAAATTTATCCTTCAGCTCTATATACATGTATATGGAGACAGCACTCAGAAATATCTCTCTCATATAATATATAACTTACGGTGTGGTATAACTTATTTGCAAAAATCCTTTCATAAAATTAGCTTTAATTTAGTATCATTGCATCCTACAGAAGCCGCTATTCAATTTCATTCTTTTAGAACGTATCATTAAATTCAAAATTTAGATGACAAATGAACTAAGAATAAAAGACTATTAGGGATGAAAAATTGCATAAAAATGGATTAATTGTCATCCAAACATATAAAAAAACAGCACCTCCTGCAAATATCAATTCAGCAAATTTCTTAAAGGTCGCAAACATGTTGTAGTCGCAGAAAATCTGGAATATAATTATCAATATATTACATTTAAAAAAAGGTATTATAATTTTTTGTAGAATATCGATTGTGTTAATACTATTAATTAAAAAAAAACAGTATTAAAAGACATGAAATAAATCATCACCTTTTGAAAAATATTAATGGCAGTGTTATATTTATTGAGAACGTAGATAACGTACTCATTAAACGACAGACGGGCTTTATTCCGAAAAGATCAATGCGATTGTTTTAAGGAGTACAGATAAATATAATGTATAATCGGGATTTTACTATATTCCATAACAAATATTTCAAATTAATATATTATGCTTATATATACTAGTTCAGTTTTACTTACAGGTGTTTTTAACAAACTTAAGGGCGAAAAACTGTCGAATCTAAGCGGTTTCTTGAATTTTCAAGCTAATTAGGAGTTTAATACCTATTTAATTCCCCTCTAGCGCCTGAACGGTGAGTCACAGAAAAAAGTGTAAATTACATTTTTGTTGGAAATTACTTGAAAAATAACTTTGTAATTGAACTTTTTTATCTATAATTTATAGCTAGAAGAGATAATTACAAAAAACTGAGTTTGGACGCCATTTTTCCAAGATGGCGGCCAACGCCGAGGTGGTGCAGGGGTGTAAAATTAATGTATCGTACAGGATACTTTTTTAGAATAGATTAAAATCGTTTCCAGCTTTCCCGGACTTTTTTCCGAATTGAACCCTTTGCTGACTGGACTAATAGGGAAAAAAAAGAAAGTGAACCGGTATTGGGGAGTTTGGGTTGGGGGGGGGGGGGGGGGGGGGGAGGCACGGTCCCCTTGCCGCCCGTCCTCTAAACCCGCCAATAAAGCCTCATCACTCCCACTTTTCTTCATTGTGGTGTGACCAGGACATCTTCAACAAACACAGTTCAAGGTTATCCAGTGACGTAGGAACTTCTTTTTTTTAGGGGGGCTGAATTTTTTTTCAATATATATATATTGTTATACAATATAAAATAGTACGGAGTTGCGAGCTATTAAACAATTAAAAAACAATCAATGCTTTAAATTTTTACAAACAGGTGTTTAACTTGTTAAATGTTTTAACTTGTATCCGTTTTTGTTTGGACAGCTTTAGAACATAAAGTAACCAGGAAAAGGTTAATAGTAATTTCAATGTCAGTATTGTACGCTAAAATATGATTTTTTTTTCAGATATGAGGAATTCGTCTATATTTAACTTTCTTTAACAAAATGTAATTTTCTAAAAGAAGAAATTTCAACTATATAAGCTGTTTAGAAAATAGTACATAAATTTGATGGTTTATTATTTCAAGGGGAAAAAATTATGGGAAATACGATTATAATTTATAAAATGTCCATAAATAATATTTTTTTATTTAAAAACGTATTTTTTACATTATTCTTAAAATATCTCTTTAAAGCTTTAGCGTTGTAGACATATAAATACTTGAAATTACGTTTATTTTATCTGCTTAAACTGATAAATTTATAAGTAGTTTTCAAACTAAACTATTATATTTATGCTTTTCTAAGATTTAAAAAAAGTGCATAATATAAAAAAAAATGTACGTGAGTCAAAGTACTGAGTACAAAAAAAATATATAATTAAATATTTTTGCGAGAACATAAATTTGTCATTTTAAATATTACTGAAATTAAATAAACCATAACTAGTATTCTATTGATGCAATAAAATAATTAGCAATTTAGACTTTATGTAAAAAACACATTTTCCTTACAATAATTCTACAATGACGTTTCATTTATTATATGTAATTCAAGATTAAAAGGAACTTCAACTTGTTTTTAAACATAAGCATATGCTTAGTGTTATTCACTTAATAGTATATAACAAAACTAAACATCATTATAATTAGAGTTACTGCCAATTGATAAGCATAATTACAAAACATTTATTGTTAGAAAAGATGGTATTACTTTTAATTGACTTTAAGAATACAGAAAAAATTACTTAACTAACAAAACAGAGGAATATGCAGACAGAAGAAATCTACTACTATTCGTTTGTAAAAAGAAATGCTTCCTAAGATTGCTGTCTTTACGCTAAAAAAAGAAACTATAAGGCGGTTGTAAGATTTCACCAGGGATTTCTTTTTTGTTGTTGTAGCCCTTTCATGACTTCGGCCCCTAGGGGCAAGTTTCAAAAAAGCCTGTATAGAAAACTGTCTACACAAGCATACATGGGTCATTCACAATGGGGGGTCATTAATCAGTTAAAATTGACTATAAGGGTGAGAGCCAGTAAATTACAAACAAATAGGGACGAACTATACAATTCCCAGCTTTTGTAGCCATTCATATGTCTTGAAGATGAGCGTGCTACCGACATGGCTGGTCTAGTAATCAGATGGCGGTAGGCATTTTGCAAACAAAGTACAGCTGTTGACGACAAACAGGTAATTTTCTGGTGTTTCTTCACAAAAGGTGACATGACTAATGATATGTACAAGTCGTCTTCGATTGGAAACAGTTGAGAAAGGAACTCATTGTCCTCCTGTACATTTCATAGCAAATCCCCCACCCCACTTTAAAACACGTTTAGAATAAATAAGGGTCGCTTCCTTTCGAATGCCTTTTTGTAGGAATTCTCTTTCTACAATTGGTTTTTTAAGTAATTAAAAAAAAAAAATAGTATAATATTAGGGGGGCTGAGCCCCTTTAAAATAATTCTTGGGGGGGGCGGGGCTCGAGCACCCCCCAGCCCCCCTACTTCCTACGCCTATGAGGTTATCTTATTCTTTAGACAACGTATCCACCTAGTGACAGCCCGGTCATGTTGACTTGCTTAGAATTTCATCCACTAAAATGTAATGTAGTTGGATCCACGGAGAAAAGAAAAAGGTGGAACTGATTTGGCGAGATTTCACTGGAAGTATGATAGCAACCTTAAAGTAGGTACAAGAAAATCCGGCTGGCAGCGCGTTTCAAAGTGGACTGTGCTATTTAACACACGAAATTTAAAGTATAAAAACTTAAAAAATAACAGTTTTGCAGTTGTCATATACAGTACAAGTTCCAAATCGATAAAGAATTCCCAGTGCTTAGGAATAGCGCCAAATACTTCGCCAGTACCTACTTTTTAAGCGATTGCTTACTTCACATTGCAAACCGGTTTTAGACTTGATCGCACCTTCACCTTCTTTCCTCCGTGAGTTGGATCAGGTTCATGAGTTTCCTTCAACTCAGAAGAAACTTTGTTAACTGAACTCTCTCCAGCCGACGATGTTGATGGCAAGTTGGTTTGAAATGTCGAAACATGGCCAACCTGATCCGCACTAAAGTTAGCTAACCAACCCTAAACAGGGTTTTCAAATAAATATGGCGAAAGAGGTGACCAGGAATCTCAAATTGTACAACTTAATACACAAAAATCAAGCGCTTGGTTACGTGATTCAACTGTGCTAAAGGGAGTAAGAATATCTCTCCAAATGTTTACCACAGAAAAAAATTGTTGAAATATATCATTAAATTTCCAAATCGAAACACAGAAATACTGGTGCAGTTTCACAGCAGGGGCGGCTTAAGGCCAAAGCGACCGCTTGGAACGCCGGACTAAAGAGGGTGCCAAACTATAGTGAAAAGGGGGTACTATAAATGATTTGAGTAAGAAATTTGTTGCTAACATTAAATATTTTTATTGGTATATATTTTTAAATATATTAATTACTTTGAGATTCACTTAGATGTCGATTTGGGAGAACGGGTTCAGCGTACGGCTACAAAATTGGTTCAAGGTACTTCGGCAATGAACTTAGATATTTAGATATTTAAACATAATAGGTTTAGATATTTAAACATAATAGGTTTAGATATTTAAACATAATAGGTTTAGATATTTAAACATAATAGGTTTAGATATTTAAACATAATAGGTTTAGATATTTAAACATAATAGGTTTAGATATTTAAACATAACAGGTTTAGATATTTAAACATAACAGGTTTAGATATTTAAACATAATAGGTTTAGATATTTAAACATAATAGGTTTAGATATTTAAACATAATAGGTTTAGATATTTAAACATAATAGGTTTAGATATTTAAACATAATAGGTTTATATATTTAAACATAATAGGTTTAGATATTTAAACATAATAGGTTTAGATATTTAAACATAATAGGTTTAGATATTTAAACATAATAGGTTTAGATATTTAAACATAATAGGTTTAGATATTTAAACATAATAGGTTTAGATATTTAAACATAATAGGTTTAGATATTTAAACATAATAGGTTTAGATATTTAAACATGCATGCATTCGATAAGAAGAGGAATAGAGGGGTCCTTATTAGACAACTACTTTAATTTATCAAATCGGGTAATGTTGTAAGGCTTGAAATGTACTACAGCCAATGGGACTAAAGGTTATGGGTACAAGTTATACAAAACACAATTTAATAGGTAACGTAAAAAGCATTATTTTTATAATAGATTAATAGATAAATGGAATAGTTTGCCTGGAGGGGTGGTTAATTCGTCAAGAGTAGTAGTTTTTAAAGACAGTTGGACATTGGAGGATTGTTAGGAAGCGATAAACTGGACTAATCTTGCTGGGCTTAGAGCCTTGTAGTTGATTGTCAGTATTTATATCTATTAGTTTTTAGTACCTATATATTACTTTATAGAGGTTATATAGCTTAGATTCTATTTTATTATGTGACATCGTTCTCTTTATCCTGCAGACCAGTGATTCTCTCCACATTTTGAAATTTTACACCTTTAGTGAAACCGACACAGGTATTTTAAATTTTTTTAAAAATCGAAATTAGCGGGTTTCCGCAATAAAATTTTATGTAAAAACGTACATTTTGAAAGTTCATTTGACAGTTTACAAAATTGCGTACAACAATGTATTTTCATAGGAGATTCTGATTCAGTAAAAAAAAATTTAAAAAAATTATTTCAAAAACCCATCAACAGATGATTCAGTTTTGAATTTCCGTTCACAACATGCTGTCTAATGCCGCTTGTCGAGTTTCTACACAAGCGCAATATTCACTGTAAAAAATAACCCATAAAACGGAATGGTAGCTAGCAGGATTGTGCATAAAAATATGTGTTACTTTATGAGATGATGATTCCGTAGAAAAAGAAATTAAATAAAAATGTCAGTTAACGGGTTTCTGAAATAAACGATCCAACTATACACATACATCACAGAAAGTCACAGTTAAAGTAATAATGCAGAAATAATTACCAACAATTATTTTCGCGTCACTCCGACGGGGCACTTTGACCACCCATAAATACAAAACCACAAATAACATAGAAAAACACAACGAAAACACAACGATTTGCACAACGTGCAATGACTTTATAAGAAATTGGAAGTAATAAAAAATTGCTTATTTTGTAAAAAAAAAGTAGATAACAAATGACAAAATAGACAGACAAAGTGAAAAGAACAAACCATCTATAGCGATAATTTTCAATAATGGCAATTTTCCTCTTAACATCGAGATAACACTCACAACCATGAAAAGTACACCATTAACAAGTATTAATCCGCAAAAAACATTTTTTTTATACTTTTGGACTTTATCCACTTTAGCTCTGAACGCTTCATATCATTGTGGATACGAAATTTTAAAGTTTTATTTGTGTGAAAAGAGATTTCTTCATCATACTTTCAATTAGAACTTTTGCTTATGCTAAGGCACCCTTTTTCACTAAATTGCACTGAGCTAAAATAATCAGGCAATTCGCACACTGGCAACTATTGGACGTGCAACCGAACTATTTAGTTGCATGCAATTGAAAAACTCAAATTCTGTCTGCTCACTCATCAATTGAGGACTAGAAATGAAAAACGAGCTAAGTACCAAAAAAAAATCGAAAATCTTTTTTTACGGGAAAAATGTCCTAAAAACCAAGCTAAACAAAGTGGAGAACGCCCAAAGCGCGAACTCCAGTAGTAATAGTTCAAAAATTGGAGTTAAATGAATAACGCCCTAAGTAACAGATGCGAGTGTTTTTCATTTTTCGACTCTCCTGAAAAATGTTCTTTTTTGGACTTGGGTCGTTTTCCATTTTTTGTCCTTAATTATCGGATAAATAACTATTCGCTTGATACCGCGCTAACAACTTTGGCAAATAATAAGGACCAACTTACAAGTTTAGGGACCCAGGGCAAAAGAACATGTAGGGGCCCCCAACGTATCTTAAAATAAAACTTCTAAATTTATGTATAAGCACACTAATCATAATAGCGTTATCAACCAGCTTTAATAATGAAAATTACGGATGACCCTTTATGTAGAGGATGTAGGGATAAGGATGAAACTGTAGTCCATATTTTTTGTGAGTGAGGGTGGCACCTTTTGTGCTCATAGAATTGAGTACTAGGGGCGTCACTTACTTGAGTCTTGAGTGCTCCAGGACATTCCGATTAGGTCTTTCATGAACTTTGATTCAGTTACGGGTCTATTTTCATAATGGGACACGGAATTATAGTTCTTTTGTAGCGGACAGTACAATGGATAACTGGTAGCAATTCTTGATTCATCTGGAGCCACCACCCATAAGTCATAAGTTCACATCAATCGAAAAGTTGAATTCAATATATAAGAATCGCTTCCAAACACTGATCGAGTACGACAAACTCCTAACAGTCCAATAGGTTTTGAAGCTTTACTTATAATAACATGTGATTTTTATATTTGTAATATTTATCGAAGGAATTAATTCGTGCTATGTTATGTCATATAAAGTAAAGAGTATTGGAAATAACAAACTTAAGTAAACATCGGTTATATAGTAAGTACAGCCGCGGAAAAAAAAAACGAACCACCGATGATTATTTCGTTAATTTTTATAGTAGAGCCAAACTTAATATACCATTTTGTAGGGAATAAAGTATACTACACATTGATATACAAAAAATTTTCATAGGGGACTATCTTCATATTAAAATCAGCACCAACTTTAAAATTTTCAATAGCAACACCCAATTTTGATTCAATATTTAGAATCTACGACAAAATTTATCGTTGAATATCAATTTGCAAGTCATTTGGTGAAGTAGTTTTTTAATTATGAATATCGAAAGTTTAGAACTCTTAATGTTAAATGAATTTCTTAAACTTTTAATCATATCTTTCGAAATAATATTTTTAGTAAGCTGATATTTTTATCTGTGTTACTTCTAAACAACCCAAATAAAATACACTAACTTTCATTACCTATATGTATATTTTTTAATTTTATTTAAATTAGGATATTAATATTCATAAAATTTATGAATAGCAACCATGCTATATTTTCATAGTGATGGATTCAGAGAAACGTTTTATATGCATATCTAAAATTTCATTATTTTCCTCTTTGTAGTTTTTCGGCTATATTAAATTGTGCCTCAAATGATCATTTAAGGGGTCATACCCAATTTTAAAATCTGCAGAGCTTAACAGAAATCTACTAATTTTGAGAATTAAAAGTGCTGTGATCGCGTTGTAATAAAATTCTAAATTCTTATATAAAGGCGAGGGGTATACGGGAGTGGGGGAATGAATGACCAAGAGAAAATAAGAACCACGACTAACGCCAAAACATTTTCTACCAGCGTACTTCATTTCGAAGTCTCACTAATACTTTGTTCAATGTGGAAGTAGCCCCTCAAATAAGATAGATACATATCGTCTAATATCTCTGCATATAAATGTAGGAAATTAACGAAAATTTATATTTAGATTATTTTGAGGGAGGGGAACATTTCTGCGCTATCAAAAGTAGGGGTTGCTATTGAAAATTTTAAAGTTGGTGCGGATTCGAGTATGAAGATAGTCCCCTATGCAAATTTTTTGTATATCAATGTATAGTAGACTTTATTCCCTACAAAATGGTATATTAAGTTTAGTTCTAAAGTAAAAACTAACGAAATAATCATCGGTGGTTCGGTTTTTTTTCCGCGGCTGTACCTCTCTTAAGTCGTCATCATAGATGGTGGATTTATGTTCCTAGCTGCAAAAGTAGCCTACTTTTTAGGACTGTCTAGTAGACAGTCCTAAAAAGTAGGCTACTTTTGCTGCTGCGAGCAAACTTAAACAAAACATTTTATTATAATAATTAAATTGTATTTTAAACATAAATTATAAGCCTCTGTGCAAAGCGAGCAAGTGCAACAATACCGAGTGGTCAGAAATTGTTGGGAGATGGTATTGCTTAGCCGTTTAAGTACACATAATAAGCCATTCTTTTTTTTATATACTTTAAGTACTTTGTTTGTTGCTACTAAAGGTAAGCATTTTGTTTAAAAACAATAATAGTTTTATTATGCCAATACAGATAAATATGATACAGCCAAATAAGGGCCATTTCCCAACAATTTGTGACCACCCTGTATTTGACCGCAGGGGAAGGTTTCTGCACCTAAGATTGTGAGCCTCTGCAAATAAAACCACACGAAAATAGATTCGAAACAGTGTAGTTGGTTTACAGTATCCCGTGTCAAAGCTATCTAGTATAATACTGTAGTCTCCATGTTTGAAGTCATAACAGGATAATGTAACGTCTACCTAATTAAGCTTCCTTGCTATACCTGTAATTACTTGCCTTAGGAAACCCAAAAAGTAAAACTATTGTAGTTTTGAAATGTCCTAAAACTCTTCTTTCTAACGCATTTGAAATATATTGTTTCGATGATAATAAGAAGTATTTTTAAAAAATATTTTTCTTCAACTAAAAGAAGCGTAAATAACGATTAAGTTATTTTTATTTATTTTGTATCTCAGAACTATGTTTTATAAAGTCGATGTACCTTTTCTCAGTAACTACAGTAGTTAGAGCTTTCAAATTTTTACAGCACTATTGCAACATATGTGAGTTTACTTTAAGGTTTGATTTTTGCAATATAACAAAAAATTGATTAATTATGCCACTTTTAAGATGGACGGAAAAATTCTATTTTTTCTGAATTTTTGGAGTTCGTCAAGTAAAAATATAGTTTTAAAATATTTTAATTGCTAAAATAGGGTTTTTTAACATGGGAAACAAAGGGCTTTCTGCAACTTTCCGGGTTCCCATAAGTAGTCTTTACAACGGAGATGGAAATCCCCTATAATTAGTTTATTTAATAGCTACTTCCCTTTAAAAAACACATCAGGACACACGATCTCATGTCTGAATGTACCTATTTAACTCAATTTAAACCATTTCGGCTCGCTGAAGCCGGCTTAGATCCCCCGTGTGAAATATGCCTTTCAGACCAGGTATAATTGCATCGAAAGTGCCAATAAAATACCCATCTATAAATTTCCACAAATAGAACTTGTACCTTAAAAAAAGAAATACGAAAATCAAATCAAGTACACAGAAAGTCAACGGAGCGTGAAGTACGAACCCTAGTTGTAGCGGATGCCGCCAGGGAGCGCTCTACGCTGTACGTGCTTTGGCATAAGCAAAGGCTAATGAAGGAGTACTTTGACCTTAAAAAGTTTGGCAAAACGAGCATTCCATCAAAACTAGCTAGCAGTTTTGAACTAGACACAAGCCCTTGAAGCATTTCGAAGTTTAGGTGAAAATTCATAATGGCGAACAAGATAGGTATGTACTAGTTTTTATTTTCATGGTTCACCGTCATGCAGTCATTGGCGAAATTGATCACCAAATGTACTGAGAAAGAACGCATTCGTTTTTTCCATTATTCTAAACAGTCCTGGTAACGTTTAATTACATTAGTCTGAGTCACACCCTGTAGTTAGTGGCGTAACTAACGGACTGCCCGCAAGGACCGCACTACGGGGAGGCCTTAACCTCTAGGTCCTGACTCTTATTTGATTGCCATATTGAAAATGTCTAGAAATATAAAAAGAGCCTGGTATACAACAGGAACAAATTTTTAATTGTATACTGTTTACAAGAACGTGTTACAAGATTATTAAATTCTATCGTTTCTAACTCATCAAAATTTGCTCATTACACACAGAAAGAGGTGTAGATGATACTATAAATAAAGCACAATAGAAATATTAGATGTTTTCTTGTATTTAATGATAAGCCGGCGCCACATATGCGGTATTCGCCGAACTCCGAGCGACTCGCCTTAACCCGAGCGACTCGCCATAACACGAGCGATTTACTATTACTTGCTCGGATTACAAAAACCTGAGCAACTCGGCTTCTTGCGAGTATACTTGCCGATTTCAGAACATTTATTCGCAGTAGGAAGCAATAGTTTTATGATGGAAAAAATATTCTATTTTATTAACAGATTTGTACACAACACATACATTTGTACACAGAACATACACAATATAAATATATTTTAATACTTTTATGTTCTTTAAAAACATATTTTTAATTTGTGATAATTACAATGAAATTTTTTTTAAATTGGAAATCAGTTGTTTTTATTTGTCTTACATTTTCATTATGCTCATCGCCATTTGCGAGTGCAATATTTTATTATTATTTTCATAGATTCCAGAATGCCATACACATGGAGATTCCTTGAAACCGTTGAAATTTTGTAGCATAGTATATTGAAAATTTACAAACAACAGTGTATCCTAATTTCGTTTGTACACTTAAAAATGATTTAATTTTCAGTTCTGGAATATATATTTTCCCTCTCAATATATTTGTTTTAGCGATAACGATAATAAAATACAAACGATAATCAGTTCGAAAAACTTTAAGTGTTCCCGCAAAATTTTTCACCAAATATTTCGCATTTTGACAATTGCATTTGCATGCTACATATAAAAATTTCTTTAGTGTCAATCCATTTTTTAACTTAGTATAAATAATGGACTTTATGGACGTTGACGTTGTCTTGGGGATCTGGTTTTTATTCCGTATCTTTTAACATATTGAAATTATCGTTTGCTTTTTTCTTAGCCAATGTACTAACGATTATTTGTTTACAAGATAAAATATCGACACCAGGTCAACATAGAGTTCATTTAAAAAATTATATTAATATTCGACAGTGAATACTATTCACAATTTGATGTCGAGATTAAATGTATGAAGATTGACACTTTGCTTTTGTTTATCCATTTTCGGAAAAAGTTCTATCGTTAATTACTGTTTTATTGGTATTTTAGCAATATAGCCCGGAGTTACTCGTAGTAAAAGCTGCTCGATTTTTGTGTTTGTTAGCGTAGCCACTGTATATCACTCTCTGTGCACTGTGTAAAATAAACTTTATCAAAATCTAGATTTATTCAATTATTTTGAGTAGTTTTCAAAATACCTAAACCTAGTACTTTTTTTTAATTTTTACGTTCATGACTTTACTTGCTATTGCGATTGATATTTAAAGTGATGTTTTTGCAAGATTTTTTTTTATATTAAAATTCCTAAAATTTAAGGATTAAAAAAGCCTTTACGAATATAGCCTTGTAATATCATGTCGATAAAAATAAAGTATTCAGCAACAATAAAAGTAAAATACTTGGCATTGTTGCTTCAATGTCAATGGTGTTGAAAACTTATATGTTTTTAAACGTTTGAAATTTTTTGTATAAAAATTAACCAGTGGGGTGCCAGCTCAGGTGTTGTCGATGTCATTTGACCACGGTTCACAATGACAAAAACAGTATTACCGAATTTTTCTATGTGGATAGAACCCGAAACCGTCCCTCGTAGTTTATTCTGTAACTTTATTGCGACGTCAATTCAACCAAACATATCTTATATAGATGATAAATTGACATATTAAGTAATACCGATAACTAATATCTAAATAACGAAAATCAACAGAAACCTCGCTAACAGAGGAAGATATGCAAACTGCTACGCCTGATTCCGCGTATGTTCCACGTCCGCTCTCCGTACGTGCTTTGCTTTAGTTCAAGATTTTACACGAATCCTCGCCAAATTTCCTTTTATAACAATCGTGCTTCATTTTACTATGTTATAGTATCAGAATGTATCACCTTAAGGAATAGCTGGTTTTAAAACTGTTTCGCATCAAAACCACATTTTATTTTTCAACTCAAGATTCTTCAAAACGTTTAAAACAATGACATTTCATTTCGAGGTTTTAAAATACTATTTAAATATTTTCATATTTTTGTGTCTTCATCAAAACAGTTAAATGCAAGAAATCTAAATGAAAAAACAAATAAATTAATTTAATTAATAAATAAAAAAATAATCTGAACAAATAATTTAGTCAAATTAACAACTTATATACGATAAAAAAAAGCTCAAAACACCAAAAGTTTTTTAAATATGAAACTTTAGATCATCGGCTGGACCAAATTTATGTCAAACGTGCTATTTTTAGAAAGTTATAGTGTCGGAATCGGTTATCCTCAAAGCGTAAAATGGTGTTTCTATCATGACTACTATGTCCCTACACACACCCTTTATAGATGGTTTTAAAGACGTTTCATGACAAAACTCCATTTTATTTAGGTCGTGAGATTTCAAATCAATTAAACACACTGAAAACTCGAATAGAAGTTTTAAAATAATATCTTCATTTTTTCGCATCTGCATAAAAATAGTTAAATGCTTCAAAAATATAAATTAGTAATAAAATGAAATAATTTAATTGATAAATAAATGAAATAAGTAAATGGAACACAAATATTTAAATGAAACAGACAACTTCATAAAAATAAATGAATAAACTAAATAAAAATTCTAAAATAATAACACAACAAACACCACGATATATTTTAAAGTCAAATTGATACGAAAAGAACAATATTCCCTCTTTAAATAAAAAGAAAATAGTACTATATTGATAGTCAATGGTAATTGGCTATCATAATATAGAATAAAATATCGATAGCCAATCACCATTGAGCTCGCTTCGAGATGTGTTCCATTTTCCCGAAATGAGTGGGAAACGCAATTATTCAATTTGCTCGCTTTAACCCGAGCGAAGTTGCTCGTGATAAGGCGAACACATTGTAGTGTGGTGCTGAAAATCGTCGAAACGCGAGCGACGCGGCACTTGCCGAATATCGAACGACCCATCCACACATGCGTCTTAAGGCGAATATTGAAGGTTTCGTTGCTCGGGATTCGGCGAATACCGCATATGTGGCGCCGGCTATAGAACGTACAACGTTCTTCCAGAAGAAATCAGTGTATAATTGTATAGAGGTTTTTATTTCCTTATGGCAGGACGACCTATACTACCACCAAAATATTTTGAATTGGCACAAAAAGAAAACAGTTTAACAATTTCAAATATCAAATTTTTTTACGAGAATTTGAAATTTCTGAAATTTGCTACAACCCACTCTGTTTGCGTCAGCGCTGGTGTTATTAACAACTTCGCTTTTTAATTCACGATTCTAAGTTCAAAATGAATACAAAACGTATGCCTTGCCGTCAGAACACAGGCCATGTACAAAAGTGCTTCAAGAAGGTCTTTCTGGCAGGACTTTGGCCAGTACGTGCGTTCTATCTTTAATGCATATATCTTCAAATATATGCTTTCTGTTTTCTTTTTCAATAAATAATTTCCAAGTTCATGTAATAGTAGTTTCTACGTTCATGTAATAATCATAAATAATTTCAACGTCTGTGTATTTGGTAAGACCCGAAAAGTGTGGGTTTGACTAGTAAGTTCCCAGAGCTGAAATTGGTTTATAATTTAGGTAATTCTGTAAGTTTTTAAGTAAGATTCTTTAGTGAGAGTTGGGTTCACTGAACTTGAACTGTAACCTCTAGAAGGCTCAAAACTTGTTTCTTCTATGGGCGCGTTGACGCTAATGTGGAAGCAGCCATACTGTATCCCATTTTTTTTTAAAGTGATTTAGTGGTGTTTTTTTAATACCATAGCATTGTAGAATTATTAAATGTATATAAATATTATATTTTCTTCTTATAGAATTAATTTTTATATGCTAAACAAATAGTTTTTGATTTTGCTTTTTAACCACTTTGACTTTGACTTGCAAATGAGTTTCTATTTTAATAGCAGATTGCATTTAAAATGGGTTTCAAAAGAAAATTGAAAAGAACTCACCCAAATGCAATACATGTCGGCTTTTTTTTACATGAATAATATACGAAATATTGGAGCAGTGATGAAAGTGGAGTGCAGTTGTTATCCCTTCAATTGGTTTCAAGTCAAGAAAATGTCTTGCCCAATCCAGAAATTACAGGTAGAGATCAGTGGTTGGGTTTCGTCTTCTAATTGAAAGTGTTTGACATGAATACGTCTTTAACCCTGCAGCACTCGCGCTCCTAAATGCAAGGTAAATCGAATTGGAGGTGGTGTACGAATTGAAAAGACTGTTACTAGAATGGCATCATTTACTAGTAGGGACCATTACGTTTAAGAAGAACGTATGACTCGCAAGACCTAACAATGGATCGAATCAACCAGATGATTTCGCTCATAAGGAGAAAAGGGGTGATCAGAGGTTCGAGTGGTTGTTGGTTTATTTTCTTAATTGCTACTGTACTGCTAGGGAAAGCAAGAAAAAAAATGTTTCATCTTGAGTAAAAAGATTTATGAAAATTAAACAATATATTTCTGCTGTGCAGTATGTAAATATATTTATGTGTTAAGATGATCGTTTCCTATTACACTCTAGTCGAATGTGTGCTGGTTATTGGCAGGGTTTAATGAAAAAACCAAAAGTGCATCAAATGTCGATGCGTGGCATTGCAAGTGACGACTCGTAACAAAAATACGATATCCCAGTCTTTATTTTTCCAATTTCGTATCACCTGCAATTCGATTCGCCTGGATTATGTCTCTCAGACACAGCGCGAGCTCTGCAGTGTTAAAATTGATCTGGGTACATCAGTCATCAGCAGAAACTTAAGCGACACGAAAACTGTCGATACTTCAATGCCTATTAACTCCAGCGGGAATCAGACAATGGGGATTAATTACCTACCATCGTGTAGATCAAGATAGCATCGATTTGCTTGGATTGTGTCTCTCAGACACTTCGAGCATGAATGGACTGTAGTAGGGCGAATATGGCGTCTTAATCGTGAAACCAACATCTCAGACCGAATGGCCTCAGACACGTGACTTCTTTCCAAAAAAATATGAATTAAAAAATACTCGCGATTGGCTGATGAATTGGGAAATGTGTAACAATGAAAATTTATGAATTGAATGACGTAATTAACCATGTGTCTGAGGCCATACATGTTGGCCTCGCTTTGATGTTAGCGAGACTATAACATTATGTTTTCTCTACTATGAAGGATACATGCTCGAAGCTCAGACACAGCGCGAGCTCTGCAGTGTTAAAATCGATCTGGGTACATCAGTCATCAGCAGAAACTTAAACGACACGAAAAGTGTTGATTCTTCAATGCCACTTAACTCCAGCGGAAATCAGACAATGAGGATTAATTACCTACCATCGTGTAGGTGTAGATAAATATAATTTCATGTCGACCAGGTCGGTCATTAATCCATTCCCCCTCTGATCTGTGTTCCATATTGGGAGAAAGTGACTAAAATTCCGGGCATACTCAGGCCTATTTAACAACTGCGTCTGCTTCAATAGAAGAGAAAGATTATTCCTACAATTCCGTTTTCACGATTAGAATAACTTCCAACAACTGTCTCGGAGTGAAAATCTCACGTTTAAAAGAACTTCAGAACACGGAATAGAGCTTAGAGCTTAGTGATAGTATTGCATTAGTCCAGTTTTGGTTAAATTGTTTTAAAATGCTCTTTCAAACATTCTTAATGAAGTATCTTAACACATGAGATATCAAAAGAAAGAGAATGAATTTTCAGGAGCAGGGACGAATCGTACTTTCATCTTATACATATCAACGTTTTTTTTTTTAAATAATGCATTTAAACGACTTTTTATAAACAAACGGTTGACCATGCTGCCATCGATGAAATGAAAATGTTTTGAAAGCAATAAATACACTAAAATACTTTCGGAGTCTTGATTATTTACCATGTCTTGCCAACTTTTACACTGGTAACCCAGGTGACTAAACAACACAGGCAGTGTTAAACAACATACAAATGTCTATCAATAAAAGACTAAATTTACCTGTTAAGCGAAAATTAAAAAAAAACTTAAATATAGATCAGAGCTCTACATTGTCAAATTAAAAACCACCACTTTCCAGTTACAAATAAAAATAATTAATCGAGTAATTAAAAGAGTAATAATTTAATTTTAAACACAATATGAAAAAGAACTCGAATAAAACAACTCTTGATACCTTTACCTTTCTTCTGGAATATCCGCCTGTATTTATAAGATTAAGTGCTCCACTTTAAGCTTACAAATCGTATTTTGAGATTAAGTGTAGAAGCTCAATATCAAAACAGAATTATCACTTACTCAAACATGTATTGTTTTACACACGAGATAAGCTTACATTCCCATCGACGAATGCCTTAGACACCACACTATCACCTTTATCAAACGCTAATGCCTTTTAACAAGCTTGTGTATTAAAAGCCAACTTGCATGACTGATTCAATTTGTTTCCAAGAAACTAGATGCAAATATGGTTTTGTAATACAGATAAAGGATGCAGGTGGTCCAACGCCATTACTGACTGCTAATAGGGAGACTTTGATAGTGACAACTGACATGAGCTCCAGTCTATTCATATGCACTACAATGACTGTCACTCAAACGGAATGACAAGTTCTTGTCAGCTATTCGGAAACAAGATCGTTTAAAGGAAACTATATCTCAGATTGAGTCTTTTATGTAATAAATACTGATTAGAGATTTCCGGTTATTAGATTTTAGAACAACAGATTTGCGATATCTGGATTGTAAGGTTTGATTCAGAATTGGTTGAATTTTACCGCAAGTGGTTCATCAAATATTATTGGACTGAATTAATCCTATGATATATATTATTTCTGTAGTACAGATCTCTTTTACGGCCATTGTACTCAATGGATCTTAACGCATAAGGAATCAAATGAAAGAAAATTTTCAGGAGCCGTGACGAATCGTACTTTCATTTCATAAATGTCAACGGTTCTTTTTAAAAAATGCGTTTAAAATAATTCCTTTAAACGTGTTTTTTTAAGCAAACCGTTGATAATACTGCCATCTATGAATGACCCTTATGAGTCAGCCTTACAACAAATATGTGTGTGTGAGGGGGGGGGGGGGGTAATTATCGCACGGACATGCTAGTATTTTTTATCAGCTGTAATATTTTGTATTGTCGGCTATATTCGTAAACCACGTAATTCCTATAGCTGGGATTAAGCAGTCGTAGCGAAAGCTGCTTGGCGATTAAAGTCAAGCGACTCGCTTCTAAATGTCAAATTGTTTAAAAACAAAAAGTAATCGGAATGCCCGAGTTTAAATTGTAGGTGATGGATTGGTTTAAAGAGTAGGAGTGATTTACGAGCTCCTGTGAGTGAATAAAACAATATTGCAAGCAAACGATATAGAAGCTTAGTACGACGCAATTCAATCAACCCCTGAAATTCAATGAGCCACTGAAATTCAATGAGCCACTGAAATTCAATCAGCCACTGAAATTCAATCAACCACTGAAATTCAATCATTTCCCAGAGACACAGACAGACACGTCATTCAAATGAATATAGAAGCAGCAAACGATATAGAAGCTTAGTACGACGCAATTCAATCAACCTCTGAAGTTCAATGAGCCACTGAAATTCAATCAGCCACTGAAATTCAATCAGCCACTGAAATTCAATCAGCCACTGAAATTCAATCAGCCACTGAAATTCAATCAGCCACTGAAATTCAATCAGCCACTGAAATTCAATCAGCCACTGAAATTCAATCAGCCACTGAAATTCAATCATTTCCCAGAGACACAGACAAACACGTCATTCAAATGAACTTCGTTCGAAAACCTATCTTACGGCTGTTGAGCTAACAGACAGCAATAACAACACATTTACCTACCAAGTACTTTACAGTTTCCATGAATATGGATTTTGTTCACCGTTGAAAAAGAAACAACCATTGCGATCAGCGAAAAAACTGCACATGCTCCCAAAGCATCGAATCATTTACCGACTTTCTAAAAAAAATGCCAAACTTCAATTTTTTTTAGCTTCTCTGATTTGTCCTTAAAAAATAAGTTCACCTTTTTATGACATTAAAAATCCACAAAACAAATATAATGGTGAGTTATAGTGATATTTATATTGGCTTTAACTCCAGTTCGAGGCGGTTTTTTTTTTATAAAAGATGGACCTATAAGACAAGTAAATATTAAAATAAATTAGACAATAAATTATTTGTGCATGAAGACAACTACTTTTACACAATAATTTTTTTTAAAGTATTAAAATTTGATATAGGTGATATACTTTTTTTCCTGTAAAGTTTTGATTTTTGGAGTTAAGGCTGTTTCTTTCTTATGATGGCAGGGTTGTACTTACGTGATTGGTGAATTAAGTCAACGATCAATGGCATGTCCATTAATATTGTATAAATGGCAAGTTTAAAGTGAATTTCGAAAAAGACAGTACATAATACAGTTTATTCATTTATACCAATCGTTAACGTTTCACATCACATATTTTAATTTCATGAAAAAAAAATGGTGTGTATGCGAAATACCTTTCATCGACATGAAAGTATATTTTTATAAATGTTCGACTACAGTGCACCTATGCCACCAAAAGGAGCTTGAGTTTTAGGAGGAGTGAACTTATTTTAGCTCTATTCAATGTATTTTAATATACTATTGCATAGGTTAAATATGTATAGTAATGACTTCTATCAGATGATTTTATTTAACAGGGTGCCTGTTTCAATGTCGCAAACCAAACGCTCTTTCCTGACATGTGCTAGAATTTGGGCTGATGAAAAACAAACTAAAAGAGATCAGGAGTTAAAGAACCAGAAGGAACGAATATCCAGTTACGGATGGGTTTGTTTTAACATTCTTTAGATTACATTTTATGATTTAGAGCTTTTGAACCCAACCATGAAGTTAAGAGTTAAAACACCAGAAATAGCCGCACTTGAGAAATTAAAAAAAAAATCTTTTCGGTTGTTTTCTCTAGCAATTTCCAAATAACCAACATTAAACAATGGTATTCTTCTAAACAAAACTGTTAAATTATTTTAAGTACTTATTTTTAACAGTGCATCTAATGCCACCAAAAGGGGTTTGGGTTTTAGGAAGAGTGAACTTATTTGAATTGTATTCAATATATTTTAATATACTATTACATAGGTTAAATATTTATAGTAAGGACTCCTATCAAATTATTTTATTTAACAAGGTGCCTGTTTCAATGTCGCAAACCAAACGCTCTTTCCTGACATGTGCTAGAATTTGGGCTGATGAAAAACAAACTAAAAGAAAGTCAGGAGTTAAAGGACCAGAAGGAACGAATATCCAGTTACGGATGGGTTTGTTTTAACATTCTTTATATTACATTTTATGATTTGGAGCTTTTGAACCCAACCATGAAGTTAAGAGTACTTGAGAAATTAAAAAAAAATCATTTCGGTTGTTTTCTCTAGCAATTTCCAAATAACCAACATTAGACAATGGTATTCTTCTAAACAAAACTACATTCTTGGGGTTGTTCTAAGTAAAACAATCTTACTTCACAAGTAAAAATTATAGTTCTGTATACCGGTAATTACATCTCCAAAACAATGAAAGATAATTTTCTCTCTGCAAATAATACACTTTGTTTTATCAAATAAAGCATTTAGTTTTGTAGTTGACAAAAGTTAGCCTTGGAGTTACTTGAAATACCTTATCTTTTCATGCTATTATTTGAAATGTTACATTGTGGTCCAGAGAATGCTATTTACAAACACTATTCCAACGCGAAATAATATTGAGAGAAACTTAATACAATGCTTACAAATGAATAATCTTAATACTTGCAACAATTTATGGATTTTCTTTATTATTATCATCAAGTGGTAGTATTGTAAATTTCGAAGGTGTTTAAAATTCCCTTTAATTTATAACTGAATTTTGTCAATAAGAATATTAATTTACTTTACTTTTCCAAAAACGTTGAAAAATCGTTTGACAACTTTTTTTCTGTGAATGAGTCGTTTTTTTTAATTTATCAACACATCGACCCATATAACTTTTATTAAAAAACATTTTAAATATTTCATCTGTAGCAGAATTTTTTTTAATTGATGATATTAACGAATGTGAAATAATATTTAAATGAAAAAGTCAACGAATTATTCATTAACGAAAACTAAAAAAATATATGTTATTAGTTGGAGTACATATATATTGATATATTTTGTTTGTTTAAAGAAACATTTATTAAAGCATTACCCCTAAAAAATTTTTAACTGTTACATTTTGATAATTTTATTTAAACTCTAAAACCTTAAAAACTAATATTTTACTATAATGCTATTTTAACACTTTAACTGCCTCGTGGGTTAATTACAATGTAAAATACAATGCAGTGCGAGTTGTATTTAACTCACGAGGGAGTCAACATTTTAAGACATCAAAACAACCCTATTTAAGAATGATTATTACTCATAGAAATACGAAATGAATACAATTCAGGCATTTTTTGGTTTGTTAATATTAAGAATTATTAAGAATTAATTAATATTAAGAATTATTAAGAATTAATTAATATTAAGAATTATTAAGAATTAATTAATATTAAGAATTATTAAGAATTAATTAATATTAAGAATTATTAAGAATTAATTAATATTAAGAATTATTAAGAATGAATTAATATTAAGAATTATTAAGAATGAATTAATATTAAGAATTATTAAGAATTAATTAATATTAAGAATTATTAAGAATTAATTAATATTAAGAATTATTAAGAATTAATTAATATTAAGAATTAATTAATATTAAGAATTAATAAAGGTTGTTAGCTAAAAATGTGATATATAGGGGAGGGGGATGTTAAAAAGATGTATGCATGCATTGTATATACAGCAAATATGTACACATATAGAATACACACAAGTGCTAAAAATTTAATATTTACGCATTATGCACTTGTTGTGTTTATTATGTGATTTTTTTTTTTTTAAATGTGGGAACTGTGAAACGATCTCTCATTTGTATTTGAAAAACTTGTCATGTAGAATATTTCAAAATATAGGGTAAATTTTCATCTTTAAATTACTCTAATTTGTCAATTACTTCCCATATACAATTTTATTAAATTTAAACATTTCAAACATTCAATTGGGTCTAAATTTTTAAGCCAATAGCTCATGATTACGTTATTTAAATCCGACTTAACAACATTTCCGTAACTTTGACAATATATTAAAAAAAATACTTATTTGTGGAAGTCTTATACATTGTTTTGTGTTATTTGTATTAATAATCCAATTCCTGGACACATATACACCTTGGCCTTTGCTTAAGATGAGCTAATTGTCTTAAAATCGGGTTTAGTTTACAATATATTTTTTTAAACATTTATCTCCTCCTGTACAGAAAACTAATCTTCAGTATTTGACAGTCGAGTTATGGAAAGTGACTCTGTTCGTGTTCAAAAGAAATACACTCCTCTGCGTTACTTCAAATTTCTAGAGATGGATTTGTGCTTCAACAGATGGTCTAAACGGCAAGCCGGATTTTTCATATCTAAAGTCCAATTTATCAGTGGACGAGATTTAAAATTGAGGTAAGGTAAACGTATAATCTTTGTATAGAGTGATTCAGCATTCAAGTGTCGTCCTTTATACTAAGGCGCATTCTACACGGACGCGATAAACGCTCACGAGCTTTTGCAGATGGCTCTGCGATTGGTGGATATACACCACGTAATACCTCCATCACATAGCCATCTTCAATACCTCACGCGCGTTAATCTCGTCAGTGTAGAATAGGCCTAAGGGATGTTACAGACGAAGAAGATGCAGTTGGAATAAGTGTTTGGTTTGGTTAATTAACGTCGTTCTAGAGCTGCACAGTGGGCTATTGGCGACGGCTTGGGTCTATCTCGAAGGAAAAACCCGGGAACAATGCCTCGTATTTTTGAACCATGGTCAAATGACTAGGACACCACTTGAGCTGGCATCCGACGCAACCTCAATAGGCGTCAGGACATTGGACCCCGATCAGCGTTATCGTGCACCAGTCCCTTATACACGCCAGTATAATTTTTTGGATGTTCTGGACGACTTTCTAGTATTTTTGTAGAAACACTAGCAACCCTCCGATCGTAGAATCACTACTTTTTTTACTTTTTTTGGTCTAGTCCACCGCTCGGGCAATCCTCTGACTATCAGCTGAACGCCTTTATCCACTGGGCAACTGGAGGACCAGTTGGAATCTGTGGTTCGAAAATACAAACCACGTGGTAACCACATGGTTTGTATTATGGAATCACACATCCATCTGCACTTGCTTTGTCTGTAACAGCCCTAAGGTGTGTACGGATAGCGTTTACTTAGAAAAAAAGTATTGTAAATTCATGTAAAATTTCGTTTACCCACAAGGAAAAGTCTCAAATATAAATTTCTCTCACGCATCTGATACTATTGTGAGAAACAACATATCAAAAATCTGTCAAAATCCATATACTTTCATAGTGCAGTTAATTATGCTATCTTGAAAACATACAATCAATATATTAGTTTAAGGAATCTAATATAGATTCCTTAAGATAATATCTGGCAGTTATGCTAATAACTTTTTAATTTAATAAAAAAAAACATAATAAATTTTGAAAAATGTTAAATGTTCAATGCGCAATTTTTTTTTTTACGAGTAATTTTTATTGTAAAATTTTTGTCACCGTATTACATACCTAACTAAATTTTTAATGTGTTAAACAATTTTTTAAAATATATATTTCTTTAAAAAAATTAACTTATTTAGATTTCAATTGAAAAATGTAGAAAAATACAGTTATTTCCAAACAATATTTATAATATAAAATTTATTATTTGATTTTCATATTAGAAACATGAAAAAAAATTCTATAAGTATGTGGAACATTTTAAAAAAGTTTCAAGGTTCTAACCAAAAAACTAATGCGGATGGAACATTTCGAAAATGTTACCTGTGTTCACCTTTAACAAGGTGAAAATTTGTGAAATTTGTATTAATTGAAACTTTTTTTGAAAAACATATGGGTTGTATACACATTAGATGAGGCATTTGTATAGTATTACCTATAAATATCAACAACAGTTATTTATAGCAAAAAACTAAATTATCATAATTTTGATGGATTTTTTATATTTTGAAAGTCTACTGTCCCCTTAATTTATTTCTATATGGCTTCTTTATAAATAGCCCATACAACGGATATCTTTGCTAGTATCCAAGAATTGAAGCAAAAAAATGGGTTCAAAATATAACTTTGATAAACCAGCATCCGTATGTGTCTAACAACCAGATGTTGTATTTCTATTTTTTATCTATTACGTATAAATATACCCGTGATAAAACAATCGGTATCCCAGCAGCTGATCAGCTTCTACAGATTCGGTTTTAAAAAATAATTTTCTTACAAATTAAACAGACGTCTGCATACAGCTAAGTGGAACTTATGAAACAAGTTTCCCAATTTGCGAATATTAAATTTTGAACTGTTGCAGAATGTCTACAAGTAATGTCTACCTTGATAAAATATTGCGTCGGATAGATAACAATGAGTACAAAGTAATGATGAATTACAACAACACGAAAGTTAAATCTGTTTTTATGTGCAAAATCATGCATTATTAATTTTCAAAAGTGACTTCTGGAATTTTTGTCAGTAATTGCAGTCTGCTTCCATAATCCTATTTATTATATCTATAGTAAAGATCCCTTTTACCCCCCTTAGACGCAATGAATCTTAACACATGATCTATCTAAAGAAAGGGAATTTCATGAACCAGTGACGAATCCACTGAACTCTAACTCTAACTTCTGGAAGACTCAAAACTGGTTTCCTCTATGGGCGCGTTGAAGCCAATGTGGAAGCAGCCATACTGTGCCTCAACGTTTTTTTTAAAGTGATTTAGTGGTGATGGTTAATATCAGAGCATTGTAGAAATATTAAATGTATATAAATATAATATTTTCTTTTTATAGAATTGATTTTTATATTGCGACACAAATAGTTTTTGCTCTTGCTTTTTAACTACTTTGACTTGCAAATGACTTTCTATTTTAATAGCAGATTGCATTTGAAATGGATTTCAAAAGAAAAAAGAAAAAAACTCAGCCAAAGCAATATATGTCGGATTACTCTAACATGAAAAATATACGAAATATTACGATAGCGATGAAAGCAATCATGGCTACTTCCATGGCATACAGCATGGCTACTTCCACATTGGCTTCAAGTCAACAAAATGTCTTGCCCAATCCAGAAGTTACAGTTAGAATCAGTGGACGAATCGTACTTTCATATCATAAATATCAAAGGTTTCTTTAATACGTACACAATAATTCATTTTAACTTTAAAAAAAAAATCAGTTGATATAATACTACCATTTATGAGTAGATTGATAAAGTTTTTTGGCCACAAAATAATTCGCTAATATATTTCATCCGAATGGATGACATATATTCAGTTATAAAGCCAAATTATAATTCAATTATTAATTTTCAGTTATAAAGCCAAAATATGACACTAATTAGTAACTAAATGCTAATTAGTAATTAGTTATTAATAATCAACAATTCGTTGCTAATTAATTGTTAATAGTAAAAAAAAAAAAATTTGGGGAATTTGCACAAATTTCTTAACATATTAGCAATTTTTTGGTAGAAAATTTTAAAATGAGGGGTAACCCCCATAGTCAAAATTGGTTTCGTTTAGTTAACTAACTTTGCACTAGAGCTGAACATTGGGCTATTGGCAACAGTTCGGGGTCTATCTTGAAGGAAAGACCCGGGAACAGGAAGGGAGGGGTATGGTGAAGTGTGACAGTTTGTGACATAGGGGGTCAAAAATATGGAGAAAAGCTATGATATCATTTATGGACGGCCCCTAAGCTTCCGTGGACCAATAATTTTTTAACCACATTTGATTGAAGCTAACATTAAGCTAAACAATATACAAAATGACTATTGACAACTGTTTCAAATCAATCACAAAGGTAATACCCGGGAACAAATTAACTGTATTTTTTTTTATAGACGGTTAAACTTTATTCGGCTGACCGAGTTCAAACTAGTAAACTGCAGTCCCTGAATCTGTTTTCTTTTCAATTCGTTCGTAAAGAACTCACCCAAACAGTGCAATGTCAATGCACGTTGTGCTTCGTTTTTAACAATTAAAAGGGTTAATTAACATTTTTGAAAAAAAAAACTAATTTTGATGTAGATGAAAGCTTTAAGGACATATGCGTCTTTCCCTTAAAATTGTATGGTTCTGCTTGATTTATTTAGGCAGACACAGTGCAGTAAAAAGTATATTTCAATTATAATTGTTAAATTTCATTAAGCGAACCTAAATGCCAAATGTGCGGAAACGCGCCAATTTTTTAACCTACCACCACTAATCACGCTCACGATCGATGAACAGCATAAAGTGTCGTGCAATTTTTTTTTCGTTGGCGACAAATAGTGGATGCTCAACGGAAAACGACCCTTTTCTTCAAGATTATTGTCAGTGAAAAAGCTATTTATTTTGGAAAGTGATTTTTGTCAGTTTACACACTTTCCCCTTCAAATCTAGACCGTCGAATTGCCTAGCTACACTTAGCAATGCAGCTAATACTTTTAATGTTTATATTTAATTTTAGAAACTAATTATTTTATATAAGGAGTGTTTACTACAACTATTCCTTGCCTTAAATTTAAAAACAACAATTTCCTTGATAAATAAAATTAAACTTGAGTGCGTGACTAGACACTATTTGGCAAAGTATATTTTTGACAAAGTAAGAGATGTGTCTAAAAACATGATAAAAAAACAAGAAAAATTATTCTTTCACACAAATGATGCACTTAAAAATCATTACTCGAGTCATTTTACAATATTGACAGGGAAAATTATTTATATTATACGTTGTATAATGAAAATTAAAAGTCCATATACAAATAATAAGATCATTATAGCCATATGATCATGATAACATAAATATTGTCAATATTATACAATTTTCGCACAATTACGTCTCTGATGGTGGCCAACACTTAAAAAATCAGCATAACGTCGGCGTAAAGTTAAAACCACGTATATTTAAAATAAAGATTTAGCAGCTGCTGTTGGTGACGAAATTTAAGCGATAAAACTTCAAATGTGAATGACCTTAGTGCTACTCTCCAGAGAGAGAAAAAAACATTGATCTTGGATTCCGTCGCCAACAACTGTTGCTAAATCTTTAGTTTAAATATACGTGTTTGATTTCTAAGGCAACGATAAGTACGATATTTATTTTTTAGGGTTGTCAGTAAGGTTAAAGGGAAATATTATATCGTAGAATATTTTCGGAAATAAGTTTAACTTAGGGAGTTGTAAACAAAATTTGTATATCTGAAGATTTTTATACATTATTCTAAATTATTTTGTAGATGTGTATATTCTGTTTTATAGAAACAGAGGCGACTCTATAAATATGTTATCTATAAAATTTAAAAATTGCCAAAAATTGTGACTTAATTTTTATGTAAAAACGAACATTTTTAATACACTCCATTTTGTCGGTAATAATTTAATATATAAAAAATTAAACGGTCTTCAAATTTACCAAAATTATTTTTTTCTATAATAAATAGCTCACAAATATTTCAATACTAAATGATTTTCAATATATAATCATTAGAAATAATTAAAATTTAAAAAATCTGCCAAAAACTTAGTAAAAATAGTTCTAAAAATTATCTATTACTAATTTCATCAATTGAACAAACTGTTATTCAACAATGTTTATATCTGTATACTTAACTTACCAAAATGTTTGATTGAAGTAATTTAAAACACTTTCTATTGCATTTTGTGCGCTTCTTGATCTAATTAATAAAAAAATTTAAATTTTAGTTATTTTAGTATTTTTAAACTACTCGTATTATTAAAAAGTTTGACACGGTATATTGTTTACCACGGTGCCATTTAAATAAAAGTTAATAACTTAAGAATGTATGCAAAATGTCCATAAACAACCATTACAGTCTCATTTGTCAATAGCTTTTAGAATATATCTATTAATAACAGTATCATTTGTCAATAGCTTTTTAAAACATATCTATTAATAACAGTCATTTGTCAATAGCTTTTAAAACATATCTATAAATAACAGTCCCATTTGTCGATGGCTTTTAAAACATATCTTTAATAGCAGTCTCATTTGTCAATAGCTTTTAAAACATATCTATTAATAATACAAGAAAGAGTCTGCTTGCGTATCGCAAAACTTCCTTTGCATATAAAAGATATAAAAGGCTGAAATATACAAGTAATATTTATCCTCAAGATGTGCACCTGAGACTCGGATTTGCAAAATTCCATTTAGATTTTTAAATAATTTTAACAATTTAAGAAATACTGCATAATGATAGATCTTAAAAAAATATTTATAATATTCTAGAAAGTGCCTTTGTAGCGTAGTCGGCAAAGCGCTGGACTTCGGAGCGGTAGGTTGCGGATCCCAACGGGGAAAACTTAATTTTTTTTATGTATATGCCTTGACGGGTATCCCAGCAACGCGGGGCCGATCAGCTAATACATATATACAGTACATATACATATCGTGGGGTTAGTGCTATAACTAGATAACTCCATAGGAAGATTAAGGTACTGTATATAAGTCAATAGATGTGGTACTCACCCGTATATATATCGTGGGGTGAGTTCTTGAACTAGATAACTTCATTGGAAGATTAAGGTACTGTATATAAGTCAATAGATGTGGTACTCACCCGTATATATATCGTGGGGTGAGTTCTTGAACTAGATAACTCCATAGGAAGATTAAGGTACTGTATATAAGTCAATAGATGTGGTACTCACCCGTATATATATCGTGGGGTGAGTTCTTGAACTAGATAACTCCATAGGAAGATTAAGGTACTGTATATAAGTCAATAGATGTGGTACTCACCCGTATATATATCGTGGGGTGAGTTCTTGAACTAGATAACTTCATTGGAAGATTAAGGTACTGTATATAAGTCAATAGATGTGGTACTCACCCGTATATATATCGTGGGGTGAGTTCTTGAACTAGATAACTCCATAGGAAGATTAAGGTACTGTATATAAGTCAATAGATGTGGTACTCACCCGTATATATATCGTGGGGTGAGTTCTTGAACTAGATAACTTCATTGGAAGATTAAGGTATTACATATAAGTACCTAGTTCAAGAACTCACCCCACGATATATCTATGGATGAGTACTACATTTAGGAATTTATATGTAGTTCCTTAATCTTCCTATGGAGTTATTTCGTTGTAGCAATGGCACGACGATATATTAACAGAAAAAATAAACTGATACTTTTATACAATGTTCTTAAGATAAGAACTCGCCTGATAGCGCATTGCGTTAAGAATATTAAAACACAAATACAACGTTAAAACTGCGCAATAAAAATACATGACATCTAGACATGTTTCGGGAGATACATCTCCCTTCAAATGTATTTAATGTATTTTTATTACATAGTTTTAACGTTGTATTTGTATTTTAACAATGTTCTTGTTCAATATTTAAAAAAGTGGTGCCGAATTGAAAAGCTTTAAAGGTCATTTTTTACAAGCATGCAACCTATTTCAAGATATATCAAATCTACTTTTGTACAAATGCATACTAACATACGGCAAAATACCTGAATCTGAAGATAACGCAAGAAATTATCCAAATCCTGCAAAATTTCGTCCTCAACACAAACTGGCTTGAAAACACAAAGCAAGCAAAAGGCGGCACCGCTTCAGCTACAATGGATAGTCTGTGTGAAGAATAAAAGAGGCACTACTTTGCATATGCATGTCATTTTTTGTAGTTAGTCAGCTAATATCCTATCGCAATGAAATACCCCCAGTCGTGTTTTTATAACTTTTATAGTTATATTTTTTTGGAAGATATATTACCACACAGAGTGACTCCCAGTGGCGGCTCGCCCACTACAGCAAGTACAGCCGGGCTCCACCTAAATTCATTAGTGTATTTTAAAACTAAAATCAGATATTTTACTAATTTTCTTAAATGAAGATTAAAATTCAAAATGAAATTTCTATGGTATCTCCGATAAATAGCAAGCATGTTACCGTAATGCACAATTCAGGAGGTGAAAAAACTCCATTCAATCAAAATTGCAGCTAAAAAGCGAAATTTGAAATCGGCTGCATCGTTGCCATGGCAACCTCTACGTAGTATGGAGATTCCCCCCATGCTAATGCACTGCATTTGTGAGAAGGTACAGCCGAAATGAATTTTCTTGTTTTAGCTGCACTTCAGGTACGACATGCTGATTGGCTCGTGGGATGAAACGAGAACTTACGAGAATATCTCCAAACGGAAATGGTTTTCGTGATACATTTACTGTGTGCTGTTGTTTCAGGACATGGTCCTGCTGTTGTTTCGTTATGTAAGTTAATATTAAAATTAACCGATTCGCATGTTTAAAAGAAAGCAGGATTGCTTTAATTTTCAAACAATAAGTAAGTGTTTTCTATTTTTTTCGCATGTTATCATTTCGTAAAAATTTAAAGGAAACTTTGCGTAGTAAATAATAAATAATTTCCGTTCATGTATGGTTTTTGAAAAATAGGGGGGGGGGGGATTCACATGATTTGGGCTGCACTAACATTTTCGACCACGGGCCGCCACTGGTGACTCCTCAGCAAAATCACAATAACACACTTGTCGGAAAATAAACATTCAATTCTGTATAGCCCCAGACCCCAGGCCTGTAGCTAGGCAGGGGCCAGGGCGGGTATTGCCCCTCCTGTAAATTTTCATGCCCTCCCCCCTGGAAAAAATGCGCCCCTCCTGGAATGAAATCATTTTTATTGAATGTAAAACCTTGGTTTTACAAAAAAAAAAAAAAAAAATTATTTAAAAAAAATTAATTGTGTATAACAATCTGTAAAACTTTCATTATTTTTTTTTCTTCTTCTTCCAAAATCAGTCAGATAGCCCCCTGTGGCGGGACAGCCATAGGCGTAAACTTAGGGGTAAACTTGCATGGGAACGAGCCCTCAAAAAATTTTGTATATACAAGCAAATCCACAAGCGCAGTTAAAAATGCTTCTCAAAACATTGCGAGAAATAATTTGGTTCTGTCATCTTCCCTATTCTATATTTCGTTTCTCACCAAATATATAATTTTAGGTTTCGTCGCTTCTCAAATTCCAGCCCCATTTTCAATCAAAACCACCTACGTTCAGAGTTACCTTAAGGCATACTTTGTCCTTGAGACTGGTTTCAACAGTTTTATTTTATTTACTATTCTGAATACCCGGGTAATTTTCAGGGGTCGAAGCCCTTTTTTCGGTGTGTTGAAAAGCGCTGGACCGTGAAAGCCTCGAAAAGTAGCCACAACAAATTTAAATTTAGTACAAACATTTTCTGCGGGGAACGAAACAAAAGGACGCTTTTATTTAGTGGAGGTATTCTAAATTATTTTTTTTAACTGTTTCGAGACTATGCGCATTGATTTTTGATGCCTATCATCAGTGCCGTCACACACACACACATATATATATATATATATATATATATATATATATATATATATATATATATATATATATATATATATATATATATATATATATATATATATATATATATATATATATATATATATATATATATATATATATATATATATATATATATATATATATATATATATATATATATATATATATATATATATTTGGGGGGGGGGGGGATTGAAAAATAAAATTCCCGACTTAACGATTGGAAATTCTTAACTTAACTATTCTAAATTCCCAACTCAACAGTGCTGAAAATTCCCAGTTCCAACTTATCGGCATTTTTCACCTTTTTTTTTATAAATATTAGGTAATATTAAACAGTACTCTCACAAGCATTGATTTATTACACCTATATTCCAATGCAGTGTCCGTTTTGAGGTCTAATTTAAAAGTAATCATACAAATTGGTCAATTTCTAATCTTCCCTAGCTTTCATTTGCTAATAATACTAATATATTAATTTTCTTCAGGCATAAATTTTCCCAACTCAGGGATTTTTAGAAGTTGAAATCCCCAACTTGCAAGGGTTTCCAGAGAAGAAGGGGGTCGTGCTCCCCCCCCCCCCCCCCCCGGGATGCAATATTTTTAAGACTTGAATTAATTTAAAAGCTAAATGGAATTTTACAAATCCGAGTCTCAGGTGCAGGAAAGTATAGTACATATACATAAATTATAAGCCTTTTATACGAAGAGGAAGTTATGTTTTTGGGATCCTCACACAAAATTTCTTTTGTTATTATAGGCCTCCCACTTAAAAATCGAGCAGCAAACTTTTAAACCATAAAAAATGTACTAGGATTTTCTAGTAGATTTTTTTTACACACAAGAATTTTTAAAAATATAGACGATTATGACATTTTAATAAATGTAATTAGAAAAGTTGCTCCCAACAATCGCAGAATACGTAAACTACACTATTGTGTATACCTTTAATTAAATAAAAATATTTTTTAACCGTATAAAACTAACCATACGTATTCTCACATTGGCTTTACATTGGTAAACATTGTCAGTATACAAGGGTTAATAAAAGCGATATTTTATGTAATTTTCCCAGAATTGTAATATAAAGCGAAACACATCAATAACCAATAAGGTAGCCACAGAATACTGCTCGGCCTGCTCTTTCTTTGTTAAGCTCTAGATCTCTCCGCACTTGTCATAAACTTAGACTCCTTGGTATAATTTTTTTTCGTAATGAACTGTTTTTTTAAACTTGTTTAAGTTGTATATGTCACAATTGAACCTAAGTGTGATATTTTGTCTTGATAGTGAAATTTTAGACAAATCATCATTTTCGCTCTTCACAATTTTCACAAAAATGGTTTGAACTGTCAACAATTCAAATGAAACTGTAGAACTCGTCGTTCTGTTCAATTTGCGCCAGTCTATCCCCGAGTAGTAACCAATCAGGTCGACGCGACTAATTTTCCCCTACACGATGGTAAGTTATTTATCCCCAAATCCCCCTGGAATTATGGAGCTTTAAAATATCAAAACTATTTATGTCGCAAGTGTCGGCTATTGAAGCAATTTTTCTTGCGTCATTTTGTATTAGTTTACACTAAACAGCAGATTTGTGAATTATTTAGCAAACAGAAGTTATTTAAACTGCTATTTTACTTCTCAAAATAGCATGAAAGTGGAAAGGATTTATTTCGTAATTGAGACCTTGAAAGTCACAATTGACATAGAAAGCTGTAGATAACGAAATAAGAGATAGCATTTATATACCTTCTACGGCTCCCATCTTACGAGTTATATTTAACACTTAGTCTGGCACGCCGGTTAATCCGACACTTTATATAATGAAGCTACGTGCCTTTTTTTTTCAAATAGACAATCAATGAGAACACTTTTCAAATAGACAATCAATGAGAAAACTTTTCAAATAGACAATCAACAAGAACACTTTTCAAATAGACAATCAATGAGAACACTTTTCAAATAGACAATCAATGAGAACACTTTTTAAATAGACAATTAACAAGAACACTTTTCAAATAGACAATCAACGAGAACACTTTTCAAATAGACAATCAACGAGAACACATTTTGATAAAAATGGACGCATTTTCATGATTCATTAAAAAAAAGAATGTTTTAAATGAAATTAGAAATCGTCTGAGTAACAAATTAAAAATAATGTAAATACATCTTCGGTTGATGAATCGAAATATTCCAAGAATAATAATCGCAAGTTTTCTATTTCGAAGGAAATAAATAATAAAATAGTTGATTTTTTAAAATGGCGAATATCGAATTACAGTTTTTTTTTTTAGAAAGAAAAACAGTCCATTAAATGAATTGAGTTTTTAAGACTTGAAGGTTATTATTTATCTATTTTATTCAAGTTACTAATTTGATTTAAAAGTTTGTTCTGATAATGCCTTTTTATACATAAAATTTCACAATTACCACTCGTGACTCAATTTACCCCATCAATTTCCTTAAAATTAAATAAAAATATACCATTATGATTCCAATAAATAAGTGAACTTTTTGTAAAACAATTGTAATTTTACAAAAAAAATTCCTGAAAGGATTGGAATCATAATGGTATATCTTTGAATGTCAAAAATCGAGTTTTAAAACCCAAACCTTACCTGAATGAATTTCTTCAGAAGTTTAACTGTGCCGATAGTCCCCAGCGCTCTATTTAAACATGAGCTGACTAATTTAAATAAAAACACAAAACCTCTATCCAGCATAAAAAATAATTAACAATAAAATAAAATTGAAAAACCTCAAAGCAGATTATTTTTTAACTAAATTTTTATTTAAAAATTTACAACGTTAGAATTAAAAAAACAAGTTTAGTAAATAACATCAGGTTATACTTCAAGAATCCATTATCGGTGTTAGATTTGACATTATAGACAGACATGAGTGTAAACTATGCGACTAGTCTTTCCGGGAAATACCTCCATGAAATTAGACTTCCAGAAAGCAAATTATTCTTATGTGTATCCATAGCTTAAGATTTTTTTAAATATTAAATAGAAAAAAAACTGTAGAAGTATAAAAAAAATCTCTGTTTTAAAGCATAAAACACGTTCATCACTAATTTATATAACTATGCTGCAAGGAGGTCATAGATGGATTGTTTTCAATTACGAGTCAGATGGAATTTCACTAGAAGCTTGTGATTGTGGGTATACGATTATGTTTGTTCATTGTGTGTAATATCTGAACATTTCAGGACTAGAGTGGAATAACGATTCTCCAAAGGGTTCAAATTCAGATTTTTAAGGTATCCACGTAATTCGACAGAATTATTTTTAAATCACGTTTCTATTGGTTCAGAAGCAAGTGCATTAGCCTATTGAAAAAACTATGCTAATAAGATATTGTCTCAATTACAGAATAATAATTAATGTACCCAGTACTGAAGACATTTAGAAAAGTAATGTATATTTTGGAACATCGAATCAAAAGCAATTAGAGGAAGAGCAGTTCAAGTCCAACTTTAATATAAGTCCAATTGAACTAGTATGGTTCTTTTCACCTTCTTTATTCAGTAATAACATCGCCCGCTTTTGCTGTCAAAAACCCGTCATTTTTCTGATTTCTTTTTTCTCAAAGCGATCTGGATAATTAGCAATCCGGATAACTGGATCTCTACTGTGAATTTTAACTCTGGCTTCAATTTTAAAGCGTAATAAAACCTATTATGTAATAATAAAATGTTTAAAAAGGAGTCCACGCTTCTCTAATCCTTTCTCTAGTTAAAAAAACAAAATTTGTCAAAAAAAAAAGCAGTTTGCAGTGGGAAATAAACTAACTCATGATAATGATGATTTGGTTAATTAACGTCGCATTAGAGCTGCACAGTGGCATATTGGCGACAGTTCGGGACCTATCCCAAAGGAAAGACCCAGGAACGATGCCTCGTATTTAACTATGGTAAAATGACGAGAACAACAAATGAGCTGGCACCCGACACAACCTCAATAGACGTCAAGACATTAGACCCCGATCAGATTTATCATGCACCAGTCCCGTATACACGTTAGTATAATTTGTTGAATGTTCTCAACGACTTTCTAGTATTTTTATAGCGAAGCTGGCAACCATCCGATCGCAAGATCACTACTGTTTTACGTTTCTTTGTCAAGTCCACCGCACGGGCTCGAACAAGCAATCCTCTGATTACCAACCCTTTATCCACTGGGCAAGTGGAAGCCCGAAAAATTCTGTATATATTCTAAAAAAATATTATTCGAAATGTTAAATTTTAGTTGATATATAAGAAAACTGCCAAGTAACAAATAACTCAATTTAATTTTCCTTTAAAAAACATAACATTCTGTCAGTAAAACCTTATTTAAATGTTAAATTTTAGTTGATCTTTAAGAAAACTGCTAAGTAACAGACCCCTCAGTTTAATTTTCCTTAAAAACACATCATAACATTCTATCAGTAAAACCTTATTTAAAAGTTAAATTTTAGTTGATCTTTAAGAAAACTGTTAAGTAACAGACCAATCAATTTAATTTTCCTTAAAAAAACATCATAACACTGACATTTACTGACAGATTGTTAATTTTCATAATATTCTGTCAGTAAAACCTTATTTAAATGTTAAATTTTAGTTGATCTTTCAGAAAACTGCTAAGTAACAGACCAATCAATTTAATTTTCCTTTAAAAAACATCATAACATTCTGTCAGTAAAACCTTATTTAAAAGTTAAATTTTAGTTGATCTTTCAGAAAACTGCTAAGTAACAGACCAATCAATTAAATTTTCCTTTAAAAAACATCATAACATTCTGTCAGTAAAATCCTATTTAAAAGTTAAATTTTAGTTGATCTTTAAGAAAACTGCTAAGTAACAAACTCCTCAATTTAATTTTCCTTAAAAACACATCATAACATTCTATCAGTAAAACCTTATTTCAAAGTTAAATGTTACTTGATCTTTAACCGCTTAACTGAATATTCCGAGATAACTCTTTTTGGTGTCTATAGCAAATACATGCTATACTGCGTTAATTGTTATGGGACACGTTAAGAAAACTGCTAAACAGATGTTTTATATTTCTCTTATAAAAAGCATCATCCATTCACAACTGTTTATTTCAATAATACAAAAAAAAACTTACCTGATTGTTCCTGTAAGGGTTCCCTGCTTCCAGTAGAGGCGTGTCTCGATCAACACAATTAAATCTCACTTCTTTGTTTTGAACCGAATGCAAAACATCTGCACACGGCCCATTTTTCACTTCTTTTCTGCAACACAAAGAAGCATATCTTGGAAATGTAGCGGGAAGAAGTATCTCGAAATCAAACAGCTTATCACACAACAAGAATACTTTTCAGTGATTAATCGCGCTGTAGTATTGACACTCGATCAGATCGCGAATGCAATCACAATGATAAAATCCAACCCGTTTAAAAGCGCGAAAATGTAAGGTAACTTTTCTTTTGATGGTGCCGCGGATAATGCTGTTCACAGAACGTCGCCCATATCAATGTGCAGTTTTAGCCCTTTGACAGATAAGCAAATTTCCGAATCTGTAGGTATATGGTCACTGCAAGAAAGATTAATTAATACTTTCAATACATTCCTTTTTTTTACAAGGCCTCCGTGGCCGAGCGGTTAAAAGCGTTCAGCTACTAATCCGAGGATTGGTGGTTCGAACCCGTGCAATGGACTTGACAAAGAAAAGTAAAAAGTAGTGATCTTGTCATCGGAGGTTTGCCAGTTTCGCTACAAAAAATACTAGAAAAGTCGTCCAGAACATCCGCAAAATTTAACGGCGTGTATACGGGACTGGTGCACGATAAATCTGATCGGGGTCCAAAGTCCCGACGTCTATTGAATGCGTTGGGTGCCAGTTCAGGTGTTTTCTCGTCATCTGACCATGGTTCTAAAATAACGAGGTGCATGTATGAATGTGTGTGTGAATGTGTATGTGTTCCCGGGTCTTTCCTTCGAGATAGACCCCGAACCGTCGCCAATTGCCCACTGTGCAGCTCTAGTGCGACGTTAATTAACTAAACCAACCTTTGTTTTACATTTTTTTTTCTTCAAATTATATCAGTAGAAAAGGTTTTTCAAACTCCTTCTAATGCTTTAACTACAAAAATACTAGACAGTCGTCTAGAACATCCGGCAAATTATAATGGAGTGTATACGGGACTGGTGCACGATAAATCTGATCGGGGTCCAATGTCCTGACGCCTATCGAGGTTGCGTCGGGTGCCAGCTCAGATGTTGTCCTCGTCATCTGACCATGGTTCAAATATACGAAGCATTGTTCCTGGTTCTTTCCTTCGTTTGGTTTGGTTTGATTAATTAACGTCGCACTAGAGCTGCACAGTGGGCTATTGGCAACGGTTCGGGGTCTGTCTCGAAGGAAAGACCCGGGAACACATATACATTCCTACATGCACCTCGTTATTTTAGAACCATGGTCGGATGACGAAGAAACACCTAAACTGGCACCCAACGCCTTCAATAGACGTCGGGACTTTGGACCCCGATCAGATTTATCGTGCACAAGTCCCGTATACACGCCGTTAATTTTTGCGGATGTTCTGGACGACTTTTCTAGTATTTTGTAGCGAAGCCATCTACTATCCGATCACAATATCACCCTGTGCGACGGACTTGACTAAGAAAAGTAAAAAAGTAGTGATCTTGTGATCGGAGGGTTGCCAGCTTCGCTACGAAAAGTTGTCCAGAACATCAGCAAAAATTAACGGCGTGTATACAGGACTGGTGCAGAATAAATCTGATCGGGGTCCAAAGTCCAACGTCTATTGAAGGCGTTGTGTGCCAGTTCAAATGCTTCCTCGTCATCTGACCACGGTTCAAAAATACGAGGCATCGTTCCTGGGTCTTTCCTTCGATATAGGGAGCCCCAGTTGCTCAGTTGGTAAGGCGTTCAGCTACTAATCAGAGGATTGGTGGTTCGAATCCGTGAAATGGACTTGACATAGAAAAGTACAAAAAGTAGTGATCTTGCGATCGGAGGGTTGCCAGCTTCGCTACAAAAATACTAGAAAGTGGTCCAGAATATCCAACAAATTATACTGGCGTGTATACGGGACTGGTGCACGATAAATCTGATCGGGGTCCAAAGTCCCGACGTCTATTGAAGGCGTTGGGTGCCAGTTCAGGTGTTTCCTCGTTATCTGACCATGGTTCTAAAATTACGAGGTGCATGTATGAATGTGTGTGTGAATGTGTATGTGTTCCCGGGTCTTTCCTTCGATATTGACCCCGAACCGTCGCCAATAGCCCACTGTGCAGCTCTAGTGCGACGTTAATTAACAAAACCAAACCATCTTTCGCATGGCTTTTAATATTTTGAAAAAGTTTGCTTATTGAAATCATGTTTTTTTATAGTAACCAACTGGTTTAAAATTTGATAGGAAAATTGAGGGGGAAGAGGGGACCGCTTTAAAAACTTGGCCAATGGCCTCAAAAATCTTGAGGGGCTCATAGCCCCGAGGTACCATCGTCGGCTGGCAACCAGAGGGTAGCGAGTTCGAATACGGTTGATACAAGAGACTTGACAAAAATGTTAAGATGCAGCGAACTTGTGATCGAAGGGTTTCCAGATTCGCTACGAAGTAACGATACGTCGTTATAACTTACCTCTAATTTCTACGGCGTGTACACGGGATTGGTGCAGGTTAAATCTGACCGGAGTCCAATGTCCTGACGCCTATTGAGGTTGCGGCGGTTGCTAGCTCAGGTGATGTCCTCGCCATCTGACCATAGTTCAAATATACGAAGCATTGTTCCCGGGTCTTTCCTTCGAGATAGGTCTCGAACCGCCGCCAATAGCTCAATGTGCAGCTCTAGTATGACATTAATTAACCAAAATCAAAAATCTTTAATCCGGCACTGGCTGCAACTACACAAGAAGTGTAGGGAACGTGGAGAAAGCAGCTTAGTCCGTTATAAACGGATCAAGGTTCGGAGTGTGGCGTAATAGGTGACGCACCCTGGAGTGCATTGATGTCTCATTTCCGTCCATTTCACCTCCTATTCAAAATATCTTCGGTTGAAATAACGTCACCCTAGAGCTAATGGACTCTTGGCGACGTTTCGGGATCCATCCCGGAAAATACGGGAACACTGCTCTGTAATTTTGAACTACAGTCAGATAAAGAGGAGAACACTTAAGTTGGCACTTCATACACTTGAGCTGCAAAATGGAAATTTGGATCACGGGAAATTTAACATGTACCAGTCCTTCTACACGGAAAATGTTGGCGGAATAAATTTGGCTTACGACGAACGTTTGGAGGAAAATCACAACCCTCCGAATACCAGTTCGTTGCACTGTCGAAACGACATTCAAACCCACAACCATTCGATTATGAAGTCGGTTATGTTCCGGCTAGGCAAATCTGAATTCTGAAATATGTGTTTATGATATTTTTTAGAAACTTGAAAATCCGATGTATTGATTGAAAATTACTTGTATAACTTTAAAGCTAAACCTTAGGCGAAATAATCTAAATTTAGTAAATAATAATAATACAGTTCGCACTTTTAGTAATAGTTCCATTTTAAATAAATAGAGAAAAAATTGTCTTCTTTTTGTTATAATTGAATGTTATAGCTTTATATACTCATCGTCAAATTAAGCTATAACTTTAATTTTTATTTAAATGATCAGATACACAAATATACAATGAAGTATTTCTGAAAATTCCGGCTTATACAGGGTGGTGCAAAATGAACGTTATGGTTTTAATGCTGTATAACTTTTTATTTTTGAATAAATTGTCAAAATTGTTTTCTCAAAATACAGCATATGAATGGAGAATATAGTTAACTTAAACGTGAAAAAGTATTTCTCGCAGGTGTCGCCCATTTTCCGCTCCACAAAGTCGTGCTCTTTCCAACACATGTGGTATGACTTTTCGCAACATTTCAGGGGTTATGGCACGGATTTCATTGCGAATATTGTTTTTCAGTTATTGGTTCCTTACTGAACCTTGTTGCTGAAAATTTGCAACCAGGCGATATTCTTGGCATTGAGAGTCCAGTCAGCACATTAAAATATCGACGATATGCACGCTGCGTCAGAATAACTGAGTTTCGGTTTGAAAAATAAAATTCAATGATTTTTGTTCGTTGTTCTATTGTGTACTGTTCCATTTCAAATTCCCCAAGCCTTCTTTACACAATTCTGAAGCAAAAGAAAAAATGCAATATTAAATTTAAAAAAGTTATAAAGCATATAAACCATAACGTTCATTTTGCACCACCCTGTATAAAGTTTTCTAGTAAACGGGAAAATCGAAATTAACTATATTTTGTTCTCTCTTCTATGGAGTTGTGATAGTTCTCAATATGTTCGAAAACTATGGAGAAAATTTTAAAATCTTTTTATATTATCTGAAATAACTTTTTCTACAACTTTTGATTTTGTAAATTCACTAATAATATTTAACAAATACAAATATTGACGACTAACAACAGGCTCAAGGCCAACAGTAAAACGTTTACCCGGTAATCTCAAAATATACTATCCGTTGCGTGGAAAAAAGTCCGCAACAACTTGAATTTCCTGGTGGATAACAGAAGTAGACAATGCCACATACTAAATTAAATACTAGAAAAGGAAAAATAAAATAATCTTTTTAAATAAAGGAAAAACGACTTTACGAAAAAAGCGCTAAAAAGTAAAAAATAACTTTTAATTTAAGAAGTTGAAAAAAATGAATTATTAAATATTAATTTTATAATTATTTGTTGGTGCCAATAACAAAAATAATACCTAAATTTTGGCGGCGATTTCAAAACGTTGCAAAAAGCATAAACTTAATATTAAATAATTCCATTGTTTGTTAAATTAAAAATTATGTTTTAGTTTTTAGCACTGTTGGGGGGGGGATCCTTTTTTTTTTTTTTTTTTTTTAAGATTATTTTTTGATTTTTTAAAGATTTTTTTTTTTTTTTTTTTTTTTTTTTTTTTCCGTTTTAAGATGGTAGCCGTCTTTTTAATTGATTACGTTTCAAGATGATGGCCGTTTTAGTGATTCCGTTTCATGTAAAGTTCATCTTTTTTTACTTGGTTGCGAGGTGTACTGTTCCCAGAACTACTAGTATATAATTTGATAATTATATGAGACTTATAATTTGACAATAACGTGACTAACTTATTATCCGTTATGATAAGGCTTATAATTTGACAAAAATAAGAAAAATATTTGACAATATTAGGATTAATAATTTGACAATAAATATAACAGGATTTAATTCTATCTACTTGAAAATAATAAATTCTAACTAAATAAATTATTTTCTTTTAAATTAGTAATTTGAACAATTGTTTTTTATCTCTCTTTCTCAGTCCATTTTTAAAAAGTTATTTTTATTATAATATTATTTTTAATTATTTTTCATTTAAGAAGGCGATAAAGATGAAGGGAGTCTGGCCTCTACTAATCCTATCTCCTTCATGAACTACACAAATGCTTTCAAATGTCTCATGATGATTTTGTGCTTAGGGACACCAAAATTTACAAATTTGACGCTGATGTTTCTTATCCTTCCCGCCCCATCCCATCTTTTTCAACACTGTCAGAAGGGAATTTTTGGGAAAGCATATATCAGTAAGTATTAAAGATTTTTTTTCCCACTAAATAGAGCTTTTTGATTCTGTATATTCAAAAATTTGTGTATATTCTTTTAATTCTGTATATTCAACGCTTTCTTGCATATTCTTTTAATTCAGTATATTCAACGTTTTCTTGTATATTCTTTTTATTCTGTTTGTTCAGAGCGATTACTGTTTGACGCATTTCAAATGTGTGTGTGTGTTTTCTTAAATATATATATTTTTTATTTTTTAATAATTTGTTTAATTTTGGTATTTTTATTTTGTTTAATTTTGGTATTTTTATTTTGTTTAATTTTGATATTTTTATTTTGTTTAATTTGGCTATTTTTATTTTGCTTAATTTTGGTATTCTTATTTTGTTTAATTTTGGTATTTTTGCTTTGCTTAATTTTGGTATTTTTATTTTGTTTAATTATGGTATTTTTATTTTGTTTAATTTTGGTATTTTTTTTTTGTTCAATCTTGTGTGTGATTTTGGTTTAGTGTTTTTTATAAAGGTTTTTCAGTATGTTTTTTATTTTAGCTCGGAATCAAGAAACGGGTTTTCCAATAGGAAATGGATTTTCCTTTGAACCCCAGAAAAATAATATTTGTGACTACATTATTTTTTTTTCTGGAATTTCATTTTTATAGTTTCTGCTTGGAGACATGTACGTTTCAGCTATTAACATTGAATATTCCTTTATTATCCGAACGCAGTAATTCTCACAAATAGTTCTTTTAATTGTTGTTTCCTTCAAAAGCAATAATTTGTTTAATGAAAACAAAATGTTTTATGTTTTGGTGTATTGGAAATTTAACAAAAAATTTAACAGAGTGTTTTGTTTATTATGAGGTACTATTTAAACCTAATAACGAAATAAGCTAATTTAATTTAAGGTTTTGTTAAACACAAATGAATAATTTCGTTTTCCTCTCTGTGAGGGGTTAGAAAAAGGACATAATTGTAAAATTGTTTTATCTGCAAAATATTTTACCTTATATTTTTTTCCAATGCATGTATATAATAAATATATATAGCTTCTAAAAAGAACATTAAACAGTTTTTGATTTAAAAAATATTTCAACATCGAATATTTATATGAATTTAAAATGTATGTGTAATGCTAGAAAAACTGGAAACCCATGAACGACCTAAGTCGTTCAGTTCCGTCAGAGGCTTAAAAAATTAAATTTTCTTGTCAAAAGTCGCAAGAAAACATTTTGTAATAAAAGTAAAATTAATATTTTGAATACTATTGAGCTCATGACAAAATTCAAAATAAAACCGATTCTCTTATCTATAATTTTCAGTTTCCTTTTTATGGCTTTTAAGGCAATTTAACAAATAAATGAGGAAAAACATTTTAGTAATTTTTTTTTTGTGAACTGTATAATTTGAAGGAAACACAAAAATACATGCTAGATAAATAAAAAATACTTGAATTTGACTACATCAGATTAAAAAATACAAGTTGTATGAATTGTATTTTTTAATCTGATGTAGTATGAACATTTATAATTTGTATGAACATTTGTTATGAACATATACAACTTGTATGAATTGCTTGATCAATCTTACTTTCTAACCCGAAAAATAACTATGTTAAACTAGAGTTTTCAATTTTATTTAAGGTTAGTTAGGTTTTATTAGATTCTTTGAGCTGTTTTCAAAGATATTTTTATATAAAGTTTTTAATTCATGAATATATTTTGTTTTTATATATAAAATTTTATACATTTACAGTTACTGTATAAATATACAATTAATATGACGTCACAATACATTGTTAATAAAAATGCATAGTCCAGGAATTTGAAAAAAATGTCGTCTGCCTTGAATTTCATAATTGCGAAGTGAACTGACTTCATGCGTTTCGGCTCAGTCTGTTTCTGTCAAGACTATTTATGTTTTGTACTTTAGCAGGGAAATAAATGTCAAGTTTGACGTACTATGAATTTCCAAATTGCTTGATTTTTTTTATTAACCTAGAGTAGTCTATCTCTGACCCGTTCACTGATCAGAAATACAATCTATTAATTTTGAGATATTTTTTCAGAGGCGATCAATGGCTAACGCACATTGTAGTTCTGATCAAGACTCCAAGAGTAAAACAGAAAGTGGAGACGACTCGGATGAAGAAAGCGAAAACTTAGAAGAAAGTCCATGTGGGCGATGGATTAAACGAAGGGAAGAGGTATGTGAAATACGAGTTTTTTATGTACGATCACACGCACATGTGGCTCGTTCGTAGTTGTCACTGTGTTATCCTCACCGTAGACAAAACAAAATACGATTTGATTAAATACTCCAAATTTGCTAGGTATATGTTTATTATAAACCTTTAGTGCTTTCTCATTTGGCGTTGTTCTTGTTTTCAAAAAGATTGATCTTACCGTTGTGCATATGAAACTTCTTTTAAAATTCCAATATATGATGTTTTATACAAATAATTGTTCATATTCTTAAAAAAATATTTAGTTTTGGTGTTTAGTGTAATATTAATTCGCTTCTTTGTAATTCAAAAGCTTTACACAATACTCGATTACATTGAACATAAATAAGTGCAATATATTTTAGGTTTAAATTACTTTGTATTCCTATTAATATTTAACCTTACCTAATTATACCTAAACTGAAATTGCAGTATTTTCCTCTTAATGATTTTGCTCAAGATTTATTAAACATAACTGCCAAAGACGTACATAACATCTGCCAAAGACGTACATAACATCTGCCAAAGACGTCCTTAACAACCGCCAAAAACATACATAACTGCCAAAGAGTTAATTATATAGAATGATAGTTCTTTATCAAAAGCCAAGAAAACTCTTCAAAACCTAAAATTAAATCTATGCTGTATATACCTATTTGTGCAAGTATTTTTTCGGTATTATTTATCTGTACATATAATAAACATAACTTTCCAAATAAACATACATATAAACTTTGCTTGCTATTGTAAATATAAATATATGCATGTGACTGCTTTGAGAGCAGCCATTTGCTGTTTTTTAGCTCTTTTTTTTTTCTGTCGCATAATTAATATTTGTTCTTTTTATGTCATTTGTTCCTGTTTATGTTACATAATTAAAAACTTATATAAAAATATATTTTAATGTGCTTGCAATCCCTTTTGTAGTTATAAGTGTGATAAATTCCTATTACACAGTGACAGTTGGGGCAATTCTGAAAAATTGTCACCAGGGCCAAAATGATGTGTTTTACGTTTGTCACCAAGTCAAATCTATATTATGAATAACACAATGGTTTAGTAGTTTTTATCTAAAATAAAAGTTTAGTTTATTTACTTGATTTACATATGATAAAATTTTTAACACATTTGATGACATTTTGACCAAATCAAATTATTTAAAATAATTTTATTTATGAAAATAATATGATGTAAATACAGAACTTTTACATAGAGACTGGGTGCCACTTACTTCACACACAAGAATGCTTGTTACCCATTAAAACCTTTTTTTTGCCTGGTAAAAAGAAATTATTCTATATTTATTAATAATAATACATTTCAATAGCTACGGCAGGCATATGGTAAATAAGCATCATTAATTTATTTTATTTACTTCTCAAAATAAATTATAACTGCCTGTTAAAAAGTTATACTAACTTAAATAAAACAGACTTTTTTAAATGAATATTAATGAACCTTTTTTGATCCCACTGTTTTAAAAGAAAATGCTTTTTAATTTTTAAGGACTGAGTGTAATTTGAATATTTTACTATTCATATTTTTATATGCATTTTTATTAAAATATTAATGTTTCTACCAATTTTTTTTTATACTTTCACCTTTGACAGATGACCAAAATTTCAAATCTGTAGGTTTGTTTTCACTGCAAGAAAGTTTAATTTATAGTTCCCTTTTTTACAAAAATATTTTTTACTTGTATCAGTAGGGAAGGTTTTCAAAAGTCCACCTAATGGTTTAAATTAAAAAATTATTTTAAAAAATATATTTTTATCAACTTTTATATTATGTGTACTAACTGGGAAAACTGGAGATACTCGAACGGATATACCCGTTTGTATTCGTCAGGTGGTTAAAATGTTATTAAAATATTTTTTGATGACCATTTAAGCATCTAGTTTTGTATTTTAGGTTCAGCAAAGAGATATCCCTGGTATTGATATTGCATATCTGGCGATGGATACTGAAGAAGGAGTAGAAGTAGTTTGGAATGAGGTTTTGTTTTCTGAGCGTAAAAGTTTCAGGAACCAAGAGGTAAATGGAAAGTTGTAATAAAAGTGCACTTAAATTATATAATAACAAAGATGAGATGATTAGAACCATTATAATTTTCAGTTTATAAATATTGTTGCAATTTATAGTAGGGATGAAACCGGTATCCGACCTATTCGGCTGATTTTTAAGTGACAGTAATTAACCAATATCTGGAAGCAATGAGCCGGATATCCAATTACCATGCCGGTTATCCAGATGAATAAAATGCTGCATTTTTTTTTGTGGCGATCAATTATCTTTTGTTCTTGCTTTAAATATTTTCCTGAAAATAATACTAATGCATTCTGCAGCCTGTAGATTCTTCCTTGAATTGGCTATTCAGGTGGGTAAGGACTGAAGTAATAACTTTCTAGTTAAAACCTGACAGAGTGCATTTCAGACACAGTGGGTCACAGAGAATAATTAGTAAGGAAGATATGCTGCAGACATTCGGAACTAGCCACTAGCTATCTTGGAGTATTTTCGAGTTTGGACAATTCACATGGGTAGTTGTGTGTAGGGTGCATAGCTACATCTCTGTTAGTTATTAGAAATTGTTTTATTCTCCAGTCTAGTAAGAGCTAATTTTAACATTTAAATATAGCACAATTTAGAAATATTTCAAAATTACATTTTCAAGCGCACCTTACAGTACAGCTCCGGCCTTTTCAAAATCAGTATGAATATGGACAGTTTATTAAAGAATTGTTAAGAGAAGATCTTTTCATAAAAAAAATCTTATGGATATATAGCAAAATTCAGTTTGGGTATCCAGTTTGTAATGGTCACTGTATATCCATTATGCGACAAAACCACTACCGGTTCATCTCTAATTTATAGTAACTTATATTAATTGCTATGTTATATAAGGTAACTGTCAGATAGAGCCAAGTGTTGTTTTTCCTCACATTACTTTCTTTTCTTAATTCCTTTAAAATACTTTTTGAGATTATATGGTTTAATGAATAAAGAAATTACATGTAGTTTCCCCCCTAAATATCACTCTCCATTGCAACAACATAAACGAGACATTGTACACCCAATAAAAAAATTGGAATAAGAAATTTTTTTTTAAATATGCTATATCTGCAAAATTGAAAGCTAGATAACCAATGTTTTGTATTTTGTTCCAAGTTGAACTATCCTGTAATAAAAAAAAAATATTCACATAGTTTGATACTATTTTTTAACCTTCGTTAGAAAACAGGTGTTTAAATTTAACATTAGATGATATTCTTGTTAAAGTATCAACCAACCATCCTAGAATGGTTAAAAAAAGGCTAGGTTAAGTAAGTTCAATTATATCCAGCATACAGTTATATAATTAAAATCCAGATATCTCAGTTATTGTTTGTGGCTATGTCATAACTGGGCTATGACATAATTGTTTGAATTTGTACTCATACAGCAAAGGCTTTTTATGATGATGCATTTTAAGTTAGACTTTTTTCACATATTAGACTTTTTTTTATTTAAAATTATCATTCGTAATTATTGTAAAAGCTGCACTTGTACTCAAAGCAATGATGTTTTTAATAATGGCTCAAACTATAGTTATATAATGTTTTATTCTTCATTTTCTTAGAATATTCATGTTTATTTTTAAGGGCAAGATACGTGGTATATTTGATAGTCTTACACAAATTGAACATGCTAACATAGTAAAACTTCATAAGTATTGGATTGACAAAGAATGTGAAAAGCCAAGGGTTATTTTTATTACTGAATACATGTCCAGTGGTTCTCTAAAGCAGTTCTTAAAGAAAACGAAAAGGAATGTCATTAAACTTCCTATTCAGGTAAATGTGGTATACTTTATCAACATCGTTCAAAGCTCTTATAAATTTAAAACTGTATTTAGTTATTTATAATTTGTGATTTTTTTAGGCTTGGAAAAGATGGTGTTCTCAGATTTTATCTGCATTAAGGTAAATGAATGCATATTGAAATAATTTTCAAAATGAAATCTCTTTTGTACTCTGCAAATAAATTCTTAATGGGGTTTCTTTTTAAATATCTCAATTGAATTTTACTTCGAATGCTAGGCAAAAACAATCAGAATCCTTATTTTCTGTATTGGTGAGTATTATGAAAAACAAATTCATAATTTTCAGTAATAAATACTTTCATTATATGAGAATTATTGCAAAAAAAATATTTTTTTTGTGGGAAAAGTTACATTTTTACCTATTACAATTGTTTCATCTTTAAATAGGCTGATTGTACATAATTTGATTTCTAATTCTAACTATATTTCTAATGCTGTAAATATGTCTTTCCTAGTCATGTTTTGCTAAACTTCAACTAAATGTATATTTTATTATGTCTGGTATCAATGAAACAACATATCCATTATAATGTTGATGTTCAATGAAGTATTTAGATCTAAGAGGTCTAATATCATTGCCAAGGTTGTACACATAGTGGTTCCTTGTATATAAAAATGTGAAAAATTCCTTCTATAATTTTAAATCTAGTTTCAGCTTATTTTTACATTAGATGGTAAAGAAGTGACTACATTAAACAGCATACTTAATAAATGTTGGTGAGGGAAAAAGTTGCACTTAATTATTTTTATGTAAAATTATGGTAATTTATACTGTTATCGATGATTGGTACTGTTATTGTGATTTATTTTTAAAATGCAGTTACATTGATATTTATAAAATGTTATTCATATCAACCTCTTTCTAAATCACATTGTAAAACTTATTTTCTAATCAATGTCCCAATAAATGCCAAAGTGGAAATATTCCAAATGAAGTTGCAAATGTGTGCTAGTTCGACTATAATTACTGTCATTTGTATTTTGTATAATTTATTTAATTAAATATCATTTAAGTTAGTAAAAATATTGAAGTTGTAAAGCTGTTTTCACTGCACAATAGAGTTTAGTTCATATTTTCAGCACATACTTTAAAAAAAAATCTTTTAATACTTATTTGAATGTCTGCACTAGCCTGGCTGTATAGCCAGGTCTGGTAAAAGTTATGCTATACTGGCACAAAAGTTATCCCAATGCTTTGGATTTGAAAATTGTTTCAAAATATTTTTTTCTTAAAATTGTTGGAAATAATAATTGGCAACACTTTAAATCAGGAGTCTATAGAATTTTTTTTTACCTAGTTCAAGATTATTGAGTTAGAAGTTTAATATACCATTTACAATTATGTTCCTATTACTAGTAATTCTGGGAAGAGTAGTAAATCAGTGAATTTCCCTATCAGTGAATTTCCCAAAGCATTCAGTTATTGTATTTTTCTTTTTCAACTAAGACTTTTGAAATATAAAAAAGCAATTTTTGTTAATATCTCTCGTGCTTGAGTATAGTACTTTCTCCAATTGTCTACTTAATTATGTTATGTACATTTTAATATTCTTGTATTCTCATTGTGTGTAATTGTCATGTAATATAACTTTTTCCATTTCTTAACCCTTTTATATTTGTATTGTAACTCATTTTACTTTCTCTTTGCAGTTATTTACATTCTTGTTGTCCTCCAATAATTCATGCAAATCTTACTTGTAATACAATTTTCATACAACACAATGGATTAATAAAAATTGGTTCTGGTAAGTACAATAATAATTAAACTTTTTAATTTAGCCATAAAGTGTAATTTTAGTTTCTTTTGTTTTTTGTGAGACAATTGTGACTAATTATAGGTAGTAATATAAGACCTATTAGGCATATTACTTCGAAATTTGGTTGAAAATGAATTTTTCAAAATGTGAAAATAATTGCTATGTTTTTACACTCAACCTCATTAGTCGTCAGGACATTGGACCCGATGATCAGATTTAACGTACACCATTCTCGTATATACGTGAGACTACATATGAGTTGGCAAAGTCTCCCCAGTCTCCAAACTTCTACACCAAATTGGAATAAGGACATTTGATTCATAACACATTTAATGTCCACCAATTTTTTCTACACCCATGTGGTGGCCTATATGGTAGAGTATCAGACTCGTGACAGGAGTGTCTTGGTTAGAATTTCGACATTGAGAGTACAGTTCGTTCTTTATCGTCTCTAGAAAATTTCCACAGATAAGAGGGAAGGGTACACATTAAATACAAGTGTTCAATGTCCACACCCATGTCATCTAACCATGGTTCAAATGTATTTCTTCGAAATAGCCCATTGTGCAACTCTAGTCTGACATTAATTCAGCCAACTGAATGCCCATAATCTATTATCGTTGACTTAGAATGAAGACCTCGTATCTTCAAACCGTAGATTTATAGTAGCCGTACCAAAAGCTGCTTGGCGAAGAAATCCATGGCCAGTTGTTATGTTTACTTTTTGTTTTTAAACCATTGTACATTAATAAGTGAATCACTTGAATTTCATCACCAAACAGCTTTTGCTATTGCTGCTGCTAAATTTGGTGTTTGAAGATAAGATATTTTCATTCTTCTATTTTCAAAAGCTCAAGGTATTGGATTTGGCATCATAAAAAATACATGGAAGTGTTCCTGGGTATTTCCTGCTAGATAGACCTTGAACTGTCACCAATAGCCAACTATGCAGCTCTATAGCAACGTTAATTCAACCAACCTTGGGCCATAGACGAAATTCGTTTTGAATAAAACTTATTTAGTTATAAATTTAAGAAGCATTTATATAAAACAATTGTATATTAATGCTTCAACTTATATAACTAAAAAGCTGAAAATAATATATATATCTAAAAAAACATGCTTTTATTAAATGTACTGAAATGTAAAAAATAAGTAAATGCGTAAATGTGGCTTGTCCTAACAGTATTTGGCTATACTTGCTATATTTAAGCAGTTCATATCAGTCTAAAAACTGCTATGTTACACTTATATTCATATTTATCGTACATAAAAATTATATACTTCTTGAAAACTAACTTTTGTAAAATTACCTTTTCATCTTTTTGTCCCTTTAATTATGTTCCCTTTAACTACTTTTAAATATGTTGAATATACTTTTGTTGGAACTAACTAAAAATAAAAGCAGGAGGCATTCACAACCTGTTAAAAATATTTAAGGACTTTTTTTTTTAATTAAAAACTTGTATACTAGATATTTTTGTATGGTTAGGCTATTTTTAGCTAGAGTATTATAAGTTTTCTCATCTAAATTATGAGCACTCCCTGCTGTTTATTGGGGTATGTCATACATCTGCAAAGTTCTGATATTAGTGCCAGTGACATTGTTACATTGTTAGTAATCATGGCATTTCAGTAAATATGGATTTTAAATTCGAACATCAATGTGGGATAGGCAGTAAAAATGTGAATATAATGTTAGGATTTGTAAAAGAAATGTATCATCTAAGGAGGTAATTTTACCTCTGTTTAGGAGTTTGCTTAGGCCTGATCTTCAATATGAAGTACAATTCTGGTCATCTTATCTTAAAAAGAAATTAATTTGTTAGTATGGGTTTAACATAGAGCTACGAAGATGATTCAAGGTACTTCAGAAATGAATTATGAAGAGAGGCTCTAAATATATATGCACTCGAGGAGAGAAGGATTAAAGAAGACCTTATTCAGTTATTCAAATTGGGTGTTGTGGAGGAATTGTAATTTAATATTGCCAATGTGACTAGTGGTCATGGACTCAAATTATACAAATTACAACTTAATCAGAATGTTAGAAAGCATTTATTTTTTAATAGGGTTATAGACAAATATAATAGTTTCCTGAGTATATTGTTAGTTCTTCAGGAGTGGGTAGTTGTAAAAAGCAATTGGATCAGCATTAGGGAATTGTGATGATGCTAGATTGACAGGACCAACCTTCCTTGGTCTAGGGCCTTTATTTGGTCAACATTATTTGTATTTATTTAAAAATTATAATTTAAATTTTTATTAAAAGCTTTGTTATTATTTTAAAATTGAACTGTTTACAAAATGCTAATTACTTTTAGTTGCACCTGAAGCCATTCACCACCATGTAAAGACTTTTCAAGAAGATCTTAAGAACATGCACTTTATCGCTCCAGAATTTGGCAGTAAATCATGTATGTTTCTTATATTACTTTTTGAACTAAACGTTTGTTTTTATAAACTTCGGTTATTTTGATATATTGATAACAATGTACTTAACATATACCATAAAGTTTCAAAGAGATAACTTAATTATTGCATACAATTCAATCATTATAATACAGAAGTCAAAAATATTATATACATATATGTATATATATAATATTTTTGACTTCTGTATTATAATGTTTAAATTTGGTTCATATTGAACTAAAAAAAATAATATTTTCTTTAAGCAACTTTTGAAAACCCTTATTACACCAATTTTTTATTTAGGTCTTCCATTACATAATAAATTATTTTCCTCGTGATTTTTTTATGAATGGTTAGCTCAAACATCTTTAAAAAATACTCTGTACACTAATTATATAACTTTTACCTTTAAAATAGTATTTTGAATAAATAATTATGTGATACATTGACTGATTATTACACTAATGAACATTTGTTCATTTTTTGTTGTACAATTTGCTCTGCAAATAAAAGAAAAGTATTCACTTTAGATAGTTATATTTCAGCCGAGAAGGTGGTAAACTTGCTTAACTATTTGCTGCTGCAACTTGCGAGCACTCAAGCCATTCAATAATTTTGCCATATTGTACTAATTGGAAATGTACAGTTAAACACATATCAATTTAGATATCGCTTTTAATTTCTAATATAGTGTACTACTGGATTGGGAATCATCTATTTTGAAAGCATATTTGATATATTTTAGCAGTACATGCAATATTGTATATATACAATCAAACCTTGTTAATAGAAATGTGCTTAAGATCAATTACCTACTAGTAGAATGAACAAGATTTGCATTCCTCATTTTTGTTTCAAAATGTTTATTTTTCTCCCAGGCATTATAGTGTTCCTAAAAATAATTCCTCCTCTAGTATCTTAGTCCTTGCCATCTGACGCTAGACCTGTGCTGATTCTCGTTGAGATTAAAAATTCTAAAAAATGCTTGAATAAATGACATCACCATGAATTTTATATTTAGTTTATGTTGTTAATCCAAGCTATTTTTATCTCATGAATCAGCAATTTTGTCAATATATAATGATAGTCAATAATCGTTTTAGTATTAGTGTAAAACAAAATAGATTTTGAAATAATAGACCATATAGTATTGATTGTTTTTTTAAATTTAGAAAAATTGTTTTTCATTTGTCTAAGCAGTTTATGCTTCAAATAAACTTAACCAGTTGAAAAAAGAATGTAAACTGTCATAATACTAATGTGTAGAAATCATAATAATCATTTATAAAGTTAATTTTTTTGGTCTTGTTATCAGATTTTTATAGTTGTGAAACTACATATTGATCAAAATCTATACTGTTATTTAGTTAAATTGATTATTTAGGCAAGTAGTGCTATTTTTTGTTACGATTATCCTCTCGCTCTTGTATTGGGGAAACATGATCAGTGAGGTTTGGCTCAAATCTCTCAAATCCAACCTCACCCCTCCTCCCATTTTAGGCAAATTATATTATAATTTTGATTGATCCATGTATAAGGTGACCCTCCTACTTTTTTTATGAAAAAGTTTTCTCGGCTTCTACGCAAGTATATATGATATGGATAATATTTAAATAAAAGTTGTGTATTTAAATTTTAATCTAAGCAGATAATTTTTGTTATTAATTATCACAAATTTTGTTAATTGGATAATACAAACAGGGAAAACAAACAAAAATTTGTTTAGAGATCCTGCTAAGTTCATTTTAACTAGGTTTGACTGTATTTATATATAATATGTATATGTTTTTATAATACATTAAGTTTTAGTTTATGAATATATTTTAGTGGTGGAATGATGCTTTTCTGCTTATTTACTAGCACATGCTATTTTAAAAGTATGTATTAGTTCTAAGATGAATTTTATGCCTAGTTCTGTTTTCATGAAAGAAGTGGCTATAAATTTGTTGAATAAAATTTGTAAAAATTCATAAATGTACGAGCTTGGTATACTGAATATGTTGTTCTAAAGAGTTTAAATTATGGTAAAATGTAAGACTAAATCTGTTTATAGTTTCTGTAGTAACTCCAGCTATTGACATCTATGCATTTGGCATGTCTGCATTAGAGGTAGGTTAATTACTTTAATATGTTCTGAAAGTTTACTTTGGAATTTTTGAATTTTTATTAAATTAAGTTATTTATTTTCATCTAGATGGCTGCTTTAGAAATATCAGGAAATGGTGAAAGTTCTAACCACATAACTGAAGAAATTGTGAAGCGAACTATTGACTCGCTAGAAAATCCTTTGCAAAAAGTTAGATGCTTTTTTAAGTTTGTTATAAGTTTAACAGATTTAATAGCATAAATAAATTTTAAAATATATTTTTTTTATCTTATATTATGATGCAGTCTTGCTCTAAAATATTGAAAAGTATCTGAACCACATTAAATTTTACACAGGGTGAACATTTCATACTAATTAATTTATCAAATTTAGTGTCGTTGGTAATGCTGCCAGTCAACATCTAGCTAATGGAACGAACAATCCTTAAGACTGAACGTTAGTGGTAGAAATGATTACTAGTGATCACTAAAGTTTAAAAGTTATTTCTTAGTAATTAAAAATATATCTGAAAAGTCATTTACTGTAAAATACACAAACTTTCATGCAATGAAAATATGTTTATAATTTCAAATGTTGCTTAAGCAAAAGAAGTGTAAAATCTGGTGCATTACCCAAATATAATTGGCCAAGTTGAGCTCCAAATTAATTTATGCTTAAAAATTTAAGTTAATTTAATTTTTTATGCATATTGATTTTTGTAATTATTGTTACTTTTTCTTTAATTGAAATAGCAAGGAAATATAAATGTTTGACTAGTTGTAACGTTATATTGAATTCTACTTACAACACAATAAAATTTAATTGTTAATTTCTATTTTAGGATTTTATACGACAGTGTTTACGAAGAAACCCTGCCGATCGACCAACTGCTAGACAATTATTATTTCATCCTGTGATATTTGAAGTTCACCCACTTAAATTATTAAGTGCTCATGTTATTGTAAACTCTACAAGTGAGTATTTTATAATTATGTGTATCACTGAAAAGATTTGATGATTAAAAACATGTTTAAATTTAAATTACAATTTAAAATTATGTTGATCCTATTTACATCTTAATGTTCAGTATAATTTGTGGCTTTAAAAAATTGCTGTCTCATTATTATATTTTATTTTTATATTAGGCATCAAAAATTGTTTATGTAAATATCTTAATTATACATTTTTTTAAAGAAATTTTGAGAATTATTCAGCACCAGTAAACCATAGTAAAAGTAAAATGGGAAAAATAGGATTCACTGATATGAGAAATTATATCACTTTACAAACCCAAAAAACCCTATGCAATGCTATAGGCTTGCTTTTGGCATAACTTGTTGTACATTGTAATACAATTGCAATGATTGCTGGTATTATACGTTCTAGGGCTATTTTTTAATAGTGACACATTGACTATTTGTATATTGATTCATATCTAAAAAATTGGGTAGATTTGAAGTAAACTTTACATGTTCATAACAAGCTGGAATAGTATTTATTCTAAATATTGTCACATATGTCCGAAATAGATGCAAGTATCCTTATTGCTCGGGTAGAGGAATTGATTTATTGGATTATCTCAAACTAATTGCCCCGATATCCAAAATAAATGTTAAAGACTATATACATTGTCATTATTAATCAAATATATGAGATCCCATTTGAAATTTCATTGAAGGTTTAAAAAAAATTATCTATAACATACAATAATTGGTATAAGAAAATTTCAAGTTATATTAATTTTTAACAAAAAGTATTTCAATGAAAAATATAATAATAGAAGCTTTTTAAAGAAAAATATTAGGAAATGTTAAAATTTTAAAATATACTGTATATGTTGAAGTCACTTTTAAAGCAATTAAAGTCTAATGTATCTGTTTCTGTGAAATGTTATGAAATATAACATTCTTTTGTGTATTTCAAATACGAAGTTATGAACCAAAAATTTAATATGATTATTTAAATTTTGATTCTTAAATTTAACACAATTATGTGTCAAATAATCAAGGTATACCATTGGTATTTACAAAAACTAAAATTTCCAAGTAAAAAATAATTGTTTCATTTAAGTAAAATGAGTCTGAAATACAAATACAGTGTAAAAAATATGCAATTATAATATATATAAAGTCTGGACATGTTTTAGGAGATACATCTCCGTTAATCAACAAAAACTAAATGTAAAACCCCCGGGATCACTTCTTTTTCATATCTGCTGATGAAGGGAAATGTATCTCCTGAAACATGTCCATATTTTATATATTATAATTGCATATTTTTGCGTTGTATTTGTGTTTCATATTCTTAACGCAATGTTCTATTTGACAAGTTTTTATCGTAAAATTAGTCTGTCTGAAAAAATGAGTTTGTAGTTGAGTTATTGCTCACATTTAACTGATTTTTCTTTTCATTGCATGCAATCAGATCGTTGTGTTTTTTAATGAGTTTTCTTAAAATGTTTAAGCTTACAAGGTTTTGAAAAAGCTTTATAATTTTAAATAATGTGTTTGGTAAATAATTTAACAGTATTACTTTATCTAAAGTAATGTCCATCATGCAATCCCCAATTGGCATACAAAAGTAGTTTTTCATCCAACAATGATTTAATTTTGGTTTGGCAGCCAGTTAGAATATTGTAACATAATTCCAAGAATAAATAAACTGTTACATAAGCTTTAGGTAAAAAAAAAGTTTTAAATCTCCAGGCTTCATGTTAATTTACATAAACTTAATATTTTTATAAATATGTGACTCATACCAATTATGGAGATATATTTATTATCTGTATCTGTGAGATTAAATCTGTTTCTGGATTTAAAATATATTTATTCTAATTCACATTTAATAACAAAGTTATACAATACATTTTTAATAAACAAAAATCACAAGCAAACTGTAAATCAAATAAACCATTATTTGCCACTGCACAAGATAATTATATTGTTTTTCTTGTATGTATGTTTTTATATTGATAGGTTTTTTTTCTTCTTTTTTTTAGCAGTATATCAACCAGACCAGCTCACCGATGAAGCTTTCCGAACAAGGTGTAATCGTCAAAGTGATATCTTAGCATATGTGCCATATAAAGGAGGAAACACAGGCCCTTCATTGGCAAAAAGTAGTGCTCAAAAGTTAGAGGTGGAAAAGTTTCTGGATGATGTAAGGTATGATATATTTCTGACAATTTTTCACAAATTTTAAATATATTTCAATATACTGTTAATTATTTTAAAATATTACTTATTACAAATTCACTACTTAAATTACAATAAAATGAACACAATTTTCAAATATACGGAGTTTCATGAAAAAAACTTTTTTTAAGTAAATCAATTAATAGAAATTTTTTAGACATTAAAATTTAGTAAATACACAACCAAATTATCAGTTGCCATATTAATTGCATAGTATGTGTAGTTTGTATTTAAGTATATGTATAATATTTTTTATCCCAATATGACTAGTTTTCATGCCACCCTATGTAAAAGCATCTGTATGTACCCTATGACATTTTCTCATCATAATCCATTGCCCGTGAAATATTGAGGGATATATTAAGATAATAAATATGTGTAAATTAATAATTAAAAATTTTATTCGTGAATATTGACATTCCCTATTCAATAAGTGAAGTTTTGGAATCAAATTAAATTATAAAAGGAACTACACATGCACACAGAGACACACATATTCCGACTATTGAATGTTGGATGTACAGAATATAACCTTTTTTAATACCAGAACAAAATAAATTATTTTTCTGCTATAAACAATCTACTACAACCATTTTATCATACATAAAATTGAAAATACACCGAAGGGAAAATTTGAAACTCTTGAGCTAAAAAGGTTGAATACCAGATCTTTACTGCAACAACTAAAAATATAAAGTTTCCTTAAGTCATTATTAAATATATCATTTAATAGTTGCTTATTATTTATATTTTTTTATGTTTTCGTAGCAATATTCACTTAAATTTCTTCATTATCCTCTTTGATGATTGTGTCAATTTCATTTTTAAAAGTATATATTCAAATTATCAAAATATTTTATAAGACTTTTTATGTTAAAATTAATCTTAGTAATAGCTAAACACATTACATGAAGTGAAAAATATGGGCCTGTTCAAAAACTTTATTTTTTTTAATTTATGTAGAATACAAGCTTGTGGTGCTATATTAGTTAAATCTGCACATGGTTAGTCTCCAATATATTTAAATTAAACTAATTTAACACGTTCATTGTCAGTGTCTGAAGGATGCAAGTTGACTATTGCCTTTTATGTGTTACTTTGAAGAACATATCATACACCAGTGCATGGCCTGCAGCAAACGTGTTAAATAAATTAAAAAAGTGGTTGAGGTTAAAAAGAAATAAATTTTAAACACTAAAATATTGAACAAATAAATTATTATATAAACAATTAAGATGCTTTCTTAACCACTTGTGTAGGAAGCACGACACGGGACAATCTTGGGGCGCTAAGATGGCTGCTTATATCTGTGAGTGATTACCATCTCATAGAGGAACATGAACACAGAGAGGGAGGAACTTCTTGTGTCACATAACAATCGGATCTCAACAAATTCTTTAATTGTTTTGTTATTTATTATGATGCACTATCGCACATATTACAAAATCCATCCAGATTTTTTCTGTTCTTGCAACTAAAATAAACCATACGAAAATAAAGCAGAAAGCATGGCCCATAAGAGTATAACTTTGTTTTAAGTCAGTCTGTGTGCTTCATCATGATTGCATCAGCTGATTGGTGTTGTTACACTGCAATTTTTTCATTAAATACACATTTTGGTCATGTTCTCTCCCATTCCATTATACCTGCCTCCAGCTGATTTTTTTTTTGTTCCTACTACTAAAATCCTCCATTTAAGAACAAATGTTTGACAGAATTAAGGACATAATAGAAAACTTGCAGAGGTAGTTAAGAATAAATCTGCCTAAAACTCCACTTCAGGAATATTTTTAGTAATGCAAACATCATTGAGACAAGCATATTAACTAGTGGGAGAGTACTTTGAAGGGATTAACGACCATTAAAGTATTGTGTGAATTTGATAAAAAAAGGTTCACAAACTTTTTCAGCAGATGTTAAATTAAAAAGGGAAAAATCATAATAGTTTTTAAAAAGCGATTTTATGTAATTTTTAGAAATTTTATACTGGATAATATGTATTTGGAAACTTAATGATTTTTTTTATAGAAATGGAATATATCCACTTACGTCATATGCTGCATCTCATTGTCCTATTGTACGACAAGGAACAGCATCACCATTGACAACAGATCCTAAGAAATCAGGTACTCCTGAAGCATATGAGCTTGAAACTAGAAGAATAATTAATATAATGTGCAACATCAAACCTCAAGAAAACAGCCAAAATTTAATGGTAATTTTTATATGTTAATTTTTTTTTTATAGTTTTAGCTGCTTCTAATTTTTATTTTATACTTATATCCAAGTCTTTTTGTAATTAAATATAAAAACAATATCCTTCAGCCAGGTTTCAGGAATTTTTGGTCAGAAATATATGTAAAATTTGTCTTGTATAAAATTACTATAATTAATGTAGAATGGTTATATCCTGGCCTACCAAAACAAAACTAACTGAATATGCAATTAGAAAGTTAAAAATTAAAAAAAATATGATAAAATAAACAATTGTTTTACTTGGCATGTTTAAATTTTTTTGTAAGTGAAATTCATTTATCAAATAATCATTTGATAAATAATAACAAAAGTTTTAAATATAAAAGTCCACTTAGGAGTTAAGGCAGTATTTATGTGCACTAGTGAATGATTATATTTATATTAGTATATCACTAAGAATTTTTAAATTAAAAATTTTATTATTTATAATTCTGCTTTAACAAAACTTAATTAATAGCTTATACTTAATTAACTTTTGTAATTAATAACCTTGAAAATATGAAAGGTCATCTGGAAAACGACTATTTGGTCATAATTTTGAGCAGAATTTCTGTGCATATGAATTGTTTTGCAAATAACTGTATCTGAGTGAAACTTTATACTATTTTGAAAATACTAGCATGCATGTGCGATAATTATCGCATGAGCAACCCTTCCCCACCCACACACATTCATTTTAATCTCATAGATGACACTCCTTTCAAGCTTTCTTCATAGCAATATGGATACCTACCCACAGATAACAGCACTACCAATGGCTCATTTAAAAATTAGGAGTAACTAATTATTTTAAAAAAAACATTAATATTTATGAGACAAAAGTACAATTCGTCATTGCTCAGGGAAATTCCCTTTTTTTTTATACCTCGCATGTTAAGATCCATTGTGTGTGAAACCCGCAAAAGGGATCTTTATTACTGAAATAATATATATGATCTTAAAAGTTATTTGAAATTATTGCTCTTTTATAGATGACTGTTCTTTTGAGAATGGATGATAAAATGAACAGACAACTGTCATGTGAGGTTTCTAATGAAGATACTCCTTTTGCATTGGCAGATGAACTAGTTTTTCATGGGTTCATTAATCAAGTAAGACTTATAAATTTTTATATATTTTTTTTAGGAAAATGCTTAGCGCAAGAAGTTAAACTGATGAATAAAATGTGGTCTGCCGTCTTCATATAGTTAAAATCAGTATAGCTTTTTGAAAAATATTACTATTACATTTTTGTTTAAAAAATAGTAAGTTCGCCCATGTACAGTTTTTTAGAGTAACTGTCATTGATATTGATATAATATTAATGACTACAACAATAATAAATATCATTTAACTTATTTTGTACTAGGGTTTTTGCTATAAATTTTTGTATTGGTTTAGTAGTAATTGTTATTGAAATATGGTATTTTTTATTATTTTACAGTCAGACCGAGATATGGTTGCAACATTAATTAGTGATACGTTAAGTCGAAGGCACATTCCTGATCTTCCAGCAATGTCTGCAACTATTATAAGGAAATGAAAAGAAAAAATGGGATCTGATTGTTTTATGTAGTTATAATTGTTCAAAATTAAATGTGCCATGTATTTACATTTATTATGTACACTGCTTCCATCTAAAATTCCATGCTAATGTTTTCTATGGAATTTAAGTTGAAATTTCAACCAAAAAGCATGAGCTTGTGATTTTTGATAAAAATTTCTGCATATTTGATAGATCTATATATGGTTTTAATTCTAAAATTTCTTTTTAAATAATTTAAAAACTTTATTTTAAAGAAACAATGGTTAGTATAAAAATCATTGTGATATTAAAATCGCAAGTGCTTTAAAAACATTTGTATTGTTATTCAAAAGTTTATATTAAATTTATAAAAGGAAAATTTATAAATGGAGAAAGCATTTGAGGTTAGCCCCTCTTCTGTAGAGCTTCCAACGTGTGCTGTATGATCACTTTTTAAACTACTTTCACTTTTATTCAGCACAAAATTTGTCATTTTTGTACAATTTATAAAAAGTTAACTATATACTTTGTTTCAAGCAGAATTAATAGTTTTGGATGAAATGAAATTGTATTCAGGTATGTTTGAAGACCATGTGGAAAGAGCTTGACTATTACTCGATTTATCTACTATATGAGTGTTTCTCAAGTTGTTGGCTAATTAAGGCATTAATAAAAATACCCTTAAAAATATTATGCCTAGTACCTAAATGCGAACTAAAAAAGTGCAATGGAGACAGTTTAGTATGAGCATCTGCTTTCTGTTTGTAACAGTTTACCAGCAATTTGGAGAAACACTTTTATACTGTTATTTAACAATTATACTCGTGTTAAAATAATTTTTTAGAAAACTCATGTTTGTTTTATTTAGTTTATACATAATTTATGTTTTACTGGATTGTAGAATATTTAAAACGGATAATGTGATTTTATCTTTTGTTGTATTCTTTTAAACATTTGAGAAGTATTTGAATCCTGTATGAACTGAGCTCAAATATTGTAAAACAATATTTTATTTGGGAAAATTCAAATTTTAAAAGTAGGTCAGTTTTATGCTGCATTAGTAAATATGTGTTCAGTATAATTGTTTACATCTTAACCCTGACATTTCTTTGAAAGACTGTGCTAGTTGTTGCCATTCTAAGCATTTCATATATATATACACATCTTTTTATGATGTTCAGTTCATGACGAATCTATAGATGTAAGAATATTTTGTACAGTCTCTTGATATTTAAGTTTAACTGTGTCAACTCTTGGGTCACCTTGTAATTCTTTTGAACAATAAATAATTTTAAGTTTATAACTTTTATACTTCTTTATTTAAAAGACATATGCTTTCACCACTTGTTCCAGCAACTAATTTTATTTGAAATAATTATACAAAATATGCATAAATTGTTTTGAAAAATACCTTCTTCATATACATTAATTTACGTGATCGGTTTTCATATAATAACTTATTTTATTTTATACTGCAAATTATAGTATGCTATCAATATCAAATTTTGGATATAAGTAAAAGTATGTCAAAATATATTGGGACAACTTTTCAAAAAAAAAAAATATTTTATCTCTTATAACCCCATCAAATTTACAGCAATATGTAAAATGGCACTTCCATATTACTATCCACTGACCTATGTCACACAGAATATTATTTTAAATGGAAACTTAAAACAACACAGAATAGTTGATATGAAGGATATAAACATTCTTATTTTTAACTGGTTTAAGAATAAATATTTTCCTCAGAAATGCTTTAACTTTCTCTAATTATTTGTACTTTCCTCATTCATTCTATGTTAAGCTATTGTAGTATAAGCCATTTTACCAGAAGAAACCTTCCAAACTGTTGCATAGATAAAAGGAAGTTTCGATATTGATCTGTTTGTTAAAATTAAAACTTTAAAAATATATATACAGTTCTTGGCAATCTATTGGGTTGGAGGGAAAGTTCTGTCGTATTTTAAAGAAAATATTTGAATTCATTTATAAAAATATGTGTTTAATATTAATAATATATGCTCCGTTATTTGTTACAACATGTTGCCATCTTTCAGGTAACCTGTGAATTCCTGTTTTTTCTCATCCTTGAAGTTAAAATAGTCAGCAACTGCCTTAGAAACACTTTCAAAAGACGTGAATTTTTTTTCCCGTTAGATAATTTTGCAGTAAGATTTTTTTCTCTTAATATTCTCGTAAAGAATCCACTTTTCATCTCCAGTAACCAGCCTGTCCAAAAACGGCTCCACATTGTGTCTAATCAGATGTGATGAACACATTCTTACACGATCAGACAAATTCTTTTCCGTTAATTCATGTGGAACCCAAACACTTTGCTTTAACACAAACCCAAGAGATTTAATGTGATCTCCAACAGTTTTATGATGAATGTCAAACTCTTCTGCAATTTCTCGACTTGTTAAATGTGGATTATTTTTCAACATGGATCGCAAAACATTATTATCGATCTTGGATGGTCGTCCAGATCGATCACTTTCTTTGAGGCTCAGATCCCCGGAACGAAATTTGCTAAACCATCTTTGACAAGTATGAACATTTACAATATCTTTTCCAAATACCGCACATAAATTTTTACATGCAACCGATGCATTGCTTCCTTTTTGGAATTCATATAAAATGCAGTGTCGTAAATGCACTTTATCTACTGACATGTTTTTCACTTTAAATATCACAAGTAAATGATGAACGGTAAAAAAGGGCACCTTTTATATTATACAGCAGTCTAAAAAAACCAAAAAAATCCGATTGACTCACTAGCCAGATGTTCTTTTTATTTACAAGCAAAATCACCTGCCTATTTAAAATACGACAGAACTTTCCCTCCAACCCAATATATTACAACTTATTTAGCTACTTCAGAATGGCCTTGTAATAGGTCGTTGATAACGTTATATAATTATAAAAATGAAAGTTTATGCACTTGTTACCGCTATCTCAAAAACGGCGTAACGGATCACGGTAAAAGTTTTTTTTAATTTAGTTTTGCAGGTTAATTAATTAAATGGCAACAGGTTAATTTTGTTAAAATGTATTTTTTCCAAACAATTTAATGTTGCCATTGAAACGATAACCATTTTGAAAATATATTGAACCGTGTTCTATAAAATGTTTAGATAAAAAAAAGTTTTGCATCATTAATAAATTAAAATAATATATAATAACTTTTTATATATTTTATATGTATTTTTTTCCCGTTAACTTAGCGACTAGAAATTGTTTTACATGGAAACTTATCTGAGTAATATTTTAAATGAATTATGCACATATAATTTTAATTGGAAAACTTCCAACAATAATAAAATACTAAGTAACATTGGAATTATTTTTTATAGTTTAAATATCACATTTTACAATGGTTATAAATAATATAACTTTTTTTTGTGTTTTTATGTTGTGCGAACTTGGCGATAAATGAAATTTTGTACTAGATTCAGTGCAAAAGTAACAATCAATTTAATTACCTTTCTGAAAAGGGTGCATTTTATTTTATTTGTTGACTTAGCCAACTCTAATTAAATTACATAGAATTTTTTGTGTTTTTATTTTGAGCCAAATCTTTCAACGGTATAGCTAACATTCGCAGGTGTTATAAAGGTGATTCGAACTTCAAAGAAACATTTTAAAGAACGTGTTTTATATGAAAGGGCATAATATTTAAGAAACTTTAATTGTTACTTTATTGATGTATCCTTTTGAAAAAAAGTTCAAAATGGTACGTTTGATATAGATAAGCTATTTCTGCACAATATATCAGTTTTTGATTAGGATATGTCTATGCTTTCAATTAAGGGTGGAGTCAAAACCTAAAAAATGGCATTTGTAAAAACAATATAACTTTACTTGGAATCGGGCTATATGGATAAAAGATGTACCATCTTGTGCAGGAAAAGTGAAACTTTTTGAATAGGTCGATTTTTAACCCATTTTCCCCTCTCACCTTTGTACTGACTGCGTTGAGGGAGTGTCACACATAACTGCAATATACGATTAAACCCCTATAACTCCATGTGCAATCGGGCTATGTGGATAAAAGATGTACCATCTTGTGCAGGAAAAGTGAAACTTTTTGAATAGGTCGATTTTTAACCCATTTTCCCCTCTCACCTTTGTACTGACTGCGTTGAGGGAGTGTCACACATAACTGCAATATACGATTAAACCCCTATAACTCCATGTGCAATCAGCCTATGTGCATAAATGGTGTACTGGCGTTTAGATAAAGGTGGAACGCATTAACCAGGACGATCGATAACTCATTCCCTCCTCTAACATGTGTACTGCATGGAGGGGGGTATGTCGCCTTTGGCTGCAGTATACACTTCCATCCCCCATAACTCTATGTGGAAGGATAAGAGACATACCATTGTGCAGACAGTGAAATGTCGACCAAGTCACTCTTATCTTTGTACATAGGGGGAATGTCGCCTTCGGCTGCAGTATTCACTTCTGCCCTTACAATTCCACTGGGAATTGACCTTTGGGGAATAAATGGTCTACCATCGTGTAGAGGAAGGTGAATCGCACCAACCAGATTGGCCATCTCTCCACTCCCCCTTCTGAAATTTGAACCGTGTGGGGCCCAAAAGTTTCCACGAATAAATACTTACGGTACAGTGGGGACTATACCTACTTGATTTTTTTCCCTTCGAGAAAAGAAAGAGACGGAATACACGAGGGGAATGAGCTAATGTTGGAACTTTACACGTGTGAAACCGCAGGTAACAGCTAGTTGAACTAAAGATTTAAAACTAAAAGTTTTAATTAATAGAAATGAAAACAGTATGTCAAATATATTTTATATTCTTTTTTATAGTTCCAACTACCGGGAAAATTCGAGCATCTTGAAATATGCACTAAAAATGCATTTACAGTCGTATATATACTCTTGGCAGTTGCTTTTTATTTTACTACAGCCTCTTCTTTCTGCAAAAGAGAGGTACTGCAAACTACATGTTCTAATGCTTTGAAATGTGTACTATTTATTGCCGAAAAATTAATAGTTGAACACGAGTATCTTGAAAACTATACAATATTTGCTTTGAACATTAGGATTATACATACTATAAGTTTTTTCTTTTAAAAATTAGATTTCTACTGGAAGTATTTTGATTCTTCTTCTTTTAAATGAGATCTTTAGATATGTAATATGTTAAATGAGATCTTTGTATCAGTGGTGGCTCGTGGACTACAGCAAGTACAGCCGGGTTGCACCTAATTTTATTATTGTATTTTAAAACTAAAATTATATATTTTAATTTTCTTAAATGAAGATTAGAATTGGAAATGAAGACGAAATTTCTACTGTAAGTAAAAAAAAATATCCGATAAATAGCAAACCTGTTGCCGTAATGCACAATTCAGGAGGAGAAAAAACTCCATTCAATCAAAACTGCAGTCAAAAAGCGAAGTTCGAAATCGGCTGCATCGTTGCCATGACAACCTTACGTAGCATTATTTCCCCTGCACGCTAAAATAAATGTTCCAAAAGGATTGTGTAATGTGACAAATGTAGTCCAAAAGGATTTTTTCAAATCTGCTGTACTTGGGACTGCTATGAATTGATTGGCTCGTACGGCGAATCGGCGGGGCGGGCTGAGGGGAAACCGAGAATTTCCAAGAATCTCTCCAAACGGAAATAGTTTTCCTGATAAGTTTACACGTGTGTTGTTGTTTCGTTACTTAAATTAATATTAAAATTGACCGATTCGCAAGTTTAAAAGACAGGAGGATTGATTTAATTTTCAAAAAATAAGTAAGTGTTTTCTACTTTTTTCGCATGTTATCATTCCGTAAAAATTGAAAGGAAACTTTGATTTTAGTAATAAATATTAAAGAATTTCCGTTCATGTATGGTTGTGGGAAAATAGGGTGTTTCACATGATTTCGGCTGCACTAACATTTTCGACCACAGGCCGCCACTGCTCTGTATATCTGCACAGAAATCTAAACAGTTGCAATTTTATGCTCATTATGATCTTTATTTGCCATAAAAATATATTGTTGCCCATTGGACAGCTTTTAACCCTGCAGGGGTCGGGCTGTGCATCTCGGGCACAATCCAAGGCGAATCGAATTAGAGGTGGGACGAAATTGAAAAGGTGAGGACTGGGATGACATATTCGTATTAGGGTCCATCATTTATTAAGATATGCATCGCACTTTCATCTGCTTTTATTTTCATTAAACCCTACTACGGACCGCAGAGCCTGTAATTTTCGATAGTTGTACGAGGTCTGTATTTTTCCCTTAGACCTTCCGATTTTTTACCTCCCCCCTCCTTTTTACTAATATCAGGCCTTATGTATTTGAATTAGTTTCAGTTTGTCTTGGAGCCGTGTATAAGTGTTGAACCTGCAAGTTATGCTATTTTAACGAGCTTGTTGATTGGGATAATTGTCCCATTTGAAGAAGAGTGAAGTCTGACTTAAAGTAATCGATCATTAACAAAAATGTTAAATGTTTATTCACAAACAGCACACACTTGACTACGAGTATTATAAAAAACGATTATCTCAAGTCAGGAACAAATTTACATATTGCACACCAGAAAGCTATTGTCTAATTTTCATAAATCTTTTCACTCGAGGCGATTTTTTGTTCTTACCTTTCAGAGCGGCACATTAAATAAAATAAACAAACAACTACTCGAACCTCTGTCATCTACTTGAATCAATCTTTTGTTAATTCTTGCAAGTCTCTCATGTGATAACAAGTCTCTCACGCGTGATAAGTGACGCCTCCTAATATTAGTTAGTAACATCATTGCAGTAATTCCAATTCATCTAGACTCCAATTCGATTCTCCTTACATTGAGTAGCCCGATCTTTGCAGAGTTAATGTATAAAACCTGATTTCTCAAAGGAGTCAGACGTACAATTATTATTTTTTATATATTAGGTTGTTAAAAAAATATTGAATTTAATTCTGGTATTGGCTTAATGTACTGAATAAATATATAAATTCATGAACCCATGCATGTTTTACAGCTAACACTTATAGCTCAATCAACGAAATGTGTGGGAATCTGCCAAATATTCTTTTTGTAACTTTTTGGAAATGGAGAGGCAACACGAGCATTTTCTTGAAGTTTATAGGTGCATGATGTAATATATGAATGGCCCCTTAGTTTAAACACTTGACATCCTACTAAAAATATGGATTGGACGTGTTTTTGTCATTGAAACAATTTAGTTAAAATCAGTAATCTCGATATTTAGGTCTTGCATGAAAAGCTAGAAATTCACATCATAAAATGAATAAACAATCTGTGATAAACTTCTGAAACATGAACAAACCCATTTCTGAAATGCATGATAGAAAAGATAAAGACCATTAGCAAAGTTTAGTTAATATTTATAATTACTGGAATTGTACTTCAAAATATTCTAATGCAACTTTTAGCTAAATTTTCTATATGTATTCAAGCATGCTTACCATATGTATATGATAGGTACATTTACATAAAATATTTCAAAATAGACTTTTATAGAGAGACAAATTAATGAAGCACCCATGACAAGAAAACATTTTATTTTTCAAATGACAATTACAATCAGTATCTGATCATATATGTGAATGAATTCATGTAGTAAAAAGTAAGAGTACTTATACAATCAAAGGTTCTATTTTCAGATAAATGAAATGACAGCAACAGTGCATTCAAATAAAGCTTAAACATAAAATACAACCGAGAACAGCCCTCTATCTGTACAGATCATAAGCTTCCTTTAAAGCAATTCATTGAAAGTTGATAAAATAAGGAATTGGAAAATATACAAATTTCAAATTAAATTTGGCAAATCAACTTTTTTTAATACAATCATTCATCAAGAATGATTAACAAAAGCATAAACATTATATAGCACACAGCTAGAGTATAAAAAAATTTATAAAAACCTAATATGAACATAGTTCAAATGAAAAAATGTCATTTAATATTATAACAATTCATTTAATAATTGTTATATTATTAAATGAATAGAAAGTATTAAAAATCCAAATATGCATTTTAGCGCAAAATGAAGGGGAAACTTGTTCAATAAATATAAAGGAACAAGGAAATCATTGCTCTATGAGTATTTATAGTCATAACTTCAGAAACTAAAAATACTATGTACTAGTATATAAATACTACAATACAGGATTGCTAAGTTGAACATTCAGAGTTGTAAAAAATTTGAGAAGAAGGTAGTTTTACTTTTGGACATTTAAAAATGTTTTTTACTACTACAATTATTTAACAAATTAATCCTCCTCTTTTGATTAGTATATATATATATATATATATATTTGCAAGTGATCAAGTATGCAGCTTTAAAAAATTTATTCCTACAACTTTTCCATATTTCGAGAAATATCATGCACCACACAACATATTTTAGCCAAAAGTATATCACAGAGGTCAGCACATATAAACTATCAACATATCTGCAGCTATCACTGTTTGCAGATAGGATTAACATGTTCCTACAATCGAAAAGAAATTTTTTCTTTTGATAATGCATTTTCTAATTTTAACTTGCTTTGTGTGAAACACAGTGCAGTTTTTTAATATAAAAATATGTTGTGAAATGCACTGCACCCGACACTACTCAATTTCCTTTCGTAATATGTTTCTGAGTATGTTAATATAAGGTTTCAGAATATGCTGATGCATGTTCTTAAAAAAATATCCTTATATATGCATACAGACATTTATATGCAATAAATCACCATGACAATCATATCTCTAAAAAAAGATCACACACCTGATCACAAGTTTCATTTCTAACCTGATAGTTTTACATTATAGAAAATACACTTTTTCATCAAACCTTATTAGAAAAGATCACATACCTGGGGCATGGCAGCTTTGGAATTTCACCAAGGACAGAGTTTTTACCTTTCCATTGTAGTTAACAAGAAACAAATATGTAATGTTAACACACATGGAAAGGTAAGCTTTGTGAAAAAAGAATCTAATTAAACTAGATTCAGCGTAACATTCAATTTACAAATTATTTGTATAACATGATTAGAGTGTACTTACAAAAAGAAAGTAAATCAATAAAAATATCAAATTAAATTATATTTGATTGAAAACAGTTCTAAACATAAAAATATATTTTAATTGTTCAACTTGTTATTTGTTCTTTAAGTGATGTTTATTTATTCTTTAAAAGTGTTAAATTTAGAAATAAAAAGGATTTGAAATTAAATTTAATGTGTAATAAAATAAAATCTTAATTAAATACAGATTAAAATCTTTTTTAATTGAATAAATATACACTTCATGGACATTTGCTTTAAAGAAGTTCCATATATTATTTAAATTACACTAACAATAAGTTAACTCATTAGTGCCTACTGCCTCATATCCCCTCCAACCCCCAAAACAACAAATCAAATACCATTGTTTTTTGGAGGTGATGAGATCTATAAAGGGAAAACAGAAAACACAGGAAGGTTTTAGGTGGTTGTTTGATATACTTACTTAGTTCTGAATAATTTTAAATAATTAAAAAACAGGACTTAATTCCTTAAACCCCTTTTTTATTTACGCCTTAACAGTGGATTTAGTTGTAGTTGTCGAATTACATACATTTATAGTTACACTTGATAAGTAATTTGCATTTCATAGATAATTTTTTTTTAAAGATTAAATGTCAGTAAATTAAACTTTGTAATAGCTTATGACATTGAATTATTTTTTTCTTATCTCTATTTTTACGACATTTGCTACTTGGCCCTGATATTGTATAACTTTACCACTTTGATATTGTGCTAAAGAGTAGTCAGTTTAATCTCAACTAATTTAATAACATTGTGATTACAAGAAAATATATTATTTTGAATAAGTAAGAATGAAAAATAATCATACAAATGAAAATTTGCAGGAGACTACATTCTAAGTACTTTTGATACTGATATGTATTACTCAACATACATGTTCACAAGAAATTCTGACGTGCATTTCTCTTTATGTTATTAGATGCATCATTAGATTCTGATTTAAATATTTGAGAAATGCAACTACTTTATATATGTATTACCACCAAAACCTTATAGCATACAATTCATTATCACATTATTACACCAGACAAGCATAATCACTATGAACTTTAGAATTTACTCCTGAAGAATAAAATAACTTTCAACAATATAATTTCATGCAACTGATCACATTGTCAAGGAAAATCCCAAAGCATTCGTCACATTGCCCCAATCACAAGTTTCACTTTAAATACGATAGTTTTACATTTCATGCAGAAAAATTAAAATGATAAATTGAACCAGATTTAACAATGTGAAATATATACACGAATTTAAAATTACACTATAAGAGAAAGAATTACTAATACAGCAAGTTATTATAAAAAACTACACATTGAACATTTCTACTTTTAATAATGATAAAATGGCACAAAATCTTTTGACCAATACAATAATGCTATTTCTATATCAGTGCTGACTTTCTGTTTCTTTACGGCAGAAAGCTACAAAAACTTCGTCGAAATAATTTTTAAAAACATTTTTTATAATAGAAGCCTTACAAAAAAGCTACCAAGGAAAGAAATACATAATACTGTTGACAAAACTACAATAATTACCCTGTATTGTCCAAATTTTAGATAATTGTGCTCTCATTTGAGTAATAAGTTATAAATAAAAGTTAAATACCATAGAATACCTAGATTATAATTAGAGATTAAAAAACTTTATTTTTTTAAATTATTATGCCATTAGGCATAATTTTAACATTATCCTACGCATGACAGAACCAAAATTCATAATGGTGTTCAACAGCATCTAAATTTAACAAAAAAGCCTAACAATTTTTTTAGTATTTAACTCATAACTACAATCAATTTCTTGTATTAGAATTTTGCTGACTTTAGTTTTTAAATAATTGCTTTCTTACTGGTTATGTTTGAGCCAAAACAATGTATCAGTTAAAAAGCTTTCTGATATACCAGAACTTATTTTAATAAAGTTCTTTAGTTATTTCTAGTTTTTAAGGGTATTATTAAGTCTAAAACTGTTTTAAATAAAGTTTTTTCAACATTCCTTGCTTTAACAAATTACATTAAATATTAAATACCAAACAATATACAATTTTCTACATTTAATAACTACATACAAATTTCTACTCCTATCTTTTAACGTGTTTAAGTAATTTATTTCTATTACAGTAAAAAGTGGTATAAGCTTATTTTTGTTTTTATGTTTGCAGTACAATTAAAAAAACCAAATAAAATTTAATAAATACAAATACAAATATTGACGACCAACAACAGGCTCAAGGCCCAATAAGGTTGGTCCAACAAGCTAGTACCTCTTAACTATCCCCCAATGCATATCTAACTTCTTCTTACAATCCGTTACTTCTTTACAATTAACAATATTCAACAACAACAAGTTGTTCCATTTGTCTATTACCCTATTATAGAAATAGTGTTTTATTCCTTCCTGATTAAAATGGGATTTGTTTAACTTAAACCTATGACCTCTCGTTCTATCACTCATATTAAAATCTAAACCCTCCACATCCCCTTGTTTGATAAATTTGAACAGTTGAATCAAATCACCCCTAACTCTTCTCTCTTCCAGAGTATACATATTCAAATTTCTTTATCTCTCATCATAATTCATGCCTGAAAACCCTTGAACCATTTTAGTAGCCCTGTGCTGAATTTTCTCTAACAATTCAATGTCTTTTTTAAGATATGGTGACCAGAACTGAACAGCATACTCAAGATGTGGCCTTACTAAACCTCTATACAATGGCAAGATAATATCCTTAGATTTTGATGAGACACTTTTTCTGATGTACCCCAACATTCTATTAGCTTTTTTGCTAGCCACTGTACATTGATGAGACTCATTTTAAAATCCTCATTTACTAATACGCCCAGATCACTTACTATCTTGCTATTTTTGTCTCATCAGTTAACCTATACAACCATGCCAGGGCATATTGAAGACATATATTATCATTTACTTCTTGTGCAAGCATAATTGCTTCATTTAAGGCGGCAACGGCTCGATCTTTGTGTTCAAAGTTAGCATGCATTATGGCAAGGTTCGTTTAAGTTTATATTAAGTAATTTTAAACAAATTGAAAAAATAGTGTCAACTACAAATAAAGAAAAAAATTAATGTAAATGGTTAAAGTTTATTTGATATTAGTTTAAAGAAAATCTAGTCTTGGTTGTAATAGTACATGAAGAAAACTAGAAATTATCAAATAACTTAGTTAAAACAAATCTAATCTGTACTCTGACTATACCATATACAGTCGAACCTCATTAACACAAAGTCGACAGGAGAGTTGAAATTGTTTTGCAATGTCCAAAAAATTATCTATTTAAGTTGGAAATAAACACCAACTATGATAATAGAAATACTGCTGCTTTTAAAAGTAAAAATGACCCAAAAACAGATTTTTCAATTTGGGGAAGTAATTAAACTAATATATTACAGACTAGGACAAATTTAATAAATGTTTTTAATAATAAGATGTGTTAATAAGGTTTGTTGATAAGCCCTTTAAAATTTGCTAAGATCTTTTATCTTTCAAAATATGCTAAATATGATATCAGCATAAATTAGCCAGTATTGTGTACAAAGGGATCACTGAACATCAAACAAGCTAAATGACAATGTTCACTGTCAGTGACTAAAAGGATGTAAGTTGACTATTGCTTTTTACATAATATTTTGAAGAACAGATCATTGTGCTTAGCCAGCAGAAAGCGTGTTAAAGAATGTAGCTTTCAGATATTTTTTAGAACTGTGACTGATTTTCAACAATCCAATAATTTGGTCAAACTTTAAATAGCCTTAGTTTAAAAAAAATAGATATATATATTTGCAAACTACAATTGTATGAACCATTGTTTATCTGGTTGATTTCATATAATGAGTATATAGACAGTACAATTGGAATGTGGACCCTCTTCTTAGAAACATTTATGGACTTCACTACAATAAGAAAAGTTCCAATAAACAAAGAAGCATGACTTAAAGCAGTCTCAAATTTAAAAAGTTTGTGTAAAGAATTTTTCTGACTTGCAGTAAAATTTTCTTTGGCTTACACAGAATTTTAAAATGATAGAGTATTAAACAAATAAATTAAATCCAACTATTCAGCATTACCCAATTGTGAACCACTTCTATTTTAGTTCAATTTTGTGATAAGTATACTCACGTTAACAGGGTTTGACTGTATATATAAATAAAAAATAAGGCTTCTATATTTAGAATTTTAAATAAAAATAATACATATTACTAAAACTATTAAACATTAATATATTATTTTGTTGAGAAAGTACAAGTATTATTTACTAAACTACATAAAAAGTACAAGTTCAATTTAACCAAATATGTTGACTAAAGATAACACAGTGAAAAATTATGTAGATAAAAGGAGTCTATATATAAAATTGAAGAGAGATACACTATAATGGATATTGTGCTAAATCTATGAAACGTCAAATATAAGGGAAATACCATTTTGTTTGGAGATGACATGCATACTTGCTAATCTAATTAAAAATTGACAGTATTTTTCATATTTAACTAAACTACACAGTATATTGCTAGACATTTTAAGTCGCAAGATTAATAAAATTGCCTCTCAACATGACATATCATATCAATCAAATGTTACATCATGATATACATGACAAAAATGTGGTAAATACATTCAGTAAATTTTGTACTCATACATAGCAAAATTCAACATACAATATACATACTTATAACTTGAAGCCTATACAACATATACAACAAACTGAAGGAAACTATAAAATTTCAAAACTACAATTTACAAACATTGCCTTGTAGTTATCGCTCTATGGCACAAATCAACTAAATGTTTTAAAAATCTGATTTATAATATTTAAATATTTATGTGACAATAAATTAAAATCAAAAACAGATTATTTCAAAGAATTTAACAAATTATATTTAAATGCTATACTCAAAGCTAAAGATAGGTAATACTTTAAAAAAAATATTAAGTTAAATAGTAAATGTTAATTAAGCTGGACCATAAATATAAAGCTTTTATAATTGTATTAAAACAATGCTAAAAATTAAAAAAAAAAAATAATAATAATAATTTGCTAAATTTTAAAAAATGTCTTGTATTATTTGGTTTGATTGAATATGTGTAAGATATAATTTTCATAAAAAATTAAAAAACAAACCAGATAAAACAATAAAGCCATGGCATACAAAAAAAAAACTTTAATCTGATGGCATTAAGAATTACTTGAGGGTACAAATATAATTATAAAAAGAACATTTATATGAAGACATTATAAGAATTAAAATGAAACACAGGACTCAAATGTAAAATTTAAATTTTCTGACAATTATTTGAAAAATTTCTTACTTTAAGGCAAAAAAATAAAAAACTGTTGGTACCTGCAAGTAACCTGGTAAAGTATCAAAGAAACCCAATTATTTGTACAGAATAGTAGTTTCACATATAAAAAATTATGCCGAAGGCTGTAAGTGGAATATGATATGCACTCAACTCGGATTTAAAAATAAAAAAAAAATCCCTGACTTTTCCAAAACATATATAATATTTTTGATTTTCTTTGACTTTAGGTCCTTTTCCCTGACCAATTCAGGTTTTCCTTGTGTTCCAATTACATTGGGAACCCCCTAAAGAGTGACTAGGTAGCATTTTCAACTCTTTGAGTGTTATTCTGATAAAAATACAACTGACTTAAGTAACTGAAAGTGCAACTATACATAATAAAGAATTGAGCTAAAATTTCATTTATTTATGATTACTACTGTTATATACTAGTGTTTCTTGGAATATTGTATTTTTTAAAAAATATTGTTTGAAACAAATGAGTAATTTTTGCTTTAGCTTTTCCAGCTCAGAAATTTATATATTTTCCCACTATATCTAATAAGAGAGATTAAAATGAGAAAACAAAATAAATATTATATATTTTCAATATTGGAGTTCATAATTTATTAACTAAATATTCAAAATTTATATTGCGCTACATAAAAAAAATTGCAACATATTAAATATTTTGCAGTAGTAAGCTGTAATTGTATGTATATTTAATTTTGTGTTGATTTATGAGACAAGTTTCAAATCTTTTAATGAGACAATCTTTAAAATTGTTTTTCCTTGTTAGTTTATACACATTTCTAGTTGTTTACAATTAAAATATATTTGTAACAAAATTTCTGAATTTTTAAAGATATAAATAAGTACTACAAAAAATCAAATTCATTTGCAATTCAGAAATTTTCAATAAACAGAAACATAACATAAAAAACACGCATTGTACTTTTTAAATCATCTGAATCAGTATTTCTGTATAGTTAAGTACAAATATTTATGTTTTCAACAACTTATAATTTTGTACAAAGAAAATGATAAATATAAACTATTTCTAAAATATAACAATACTCTTTGAATAATATTTTTTGTGACACAAAAAAACCCCAGAAAATTCATAAATGTTACAAAAAGTTCACAAAAGTATAATTGTATAAAAAACATATGCAATGCAAGTTTTTCTGCATATAAGATAAACGAATAACATTAACATTCTTAAAACTTTCTAATCGGATTAACTTATGTAGGATGAACCATATGCTAGTTTCTTTATATTAGCTACCCATAAGAAAGAAAAAGAAAGCAGCACCAGATCATAGCTTAAAAAGTTTAGGACATAGAACTACATGGTATGCGAGGTGTGCCCATCTGAGTTAGAACTCTGTCTAACCATTGCAAAGGACCATTCAAATGCAATTCTATCCAACATGGTGTAGAAGTGACCGTTTGTCGCCGATATTCTGCACCCCAGCCTTTAACGAAGCTCATTCTGATTGTGCACATTCTGGTTAACTGATAAACTGCTTCGAATCCTTGGCTAACTGACTGTGCTAATAGTGCTGCAAATTCTTGATTGTTGAAGATCTTCAAATTGCATCCTATTTAAAAGTGGTATTGAAAATAAACCATAATATTACAGCATTTATTTAACACATTAAAATTTCAGGAATAACTGAAGAGATATCAATAAAAAAATACATTTTAAGTAGTTTTAAAATCATATTATATGCTTATTTTTCAAAGCTTTGAATAATATATAGAGGAATTTCAAATATCCGGACTCCAATTATCTAAATAACTTTGAGAAAAAATAAATCACCAACATCTGCATTTTAAAAGTTTCTTATCAACAAATGATAAAACAAAAGTGAATTAGTGTAGTGAATGAATACAGACAGCGAAACATTTGACTTTGAACAATATGTTCAAAGCAATAATACATTTTAATACAGTATGTAAGTACAAAATGTAAACAAAATTGTTTTCATAGGCATTAAATTAGATTACATACTAAAGCAAAATTCGTTTTGTTTACTAAGAAATAGGAAACCTTTTTTTCGTGAATTGTCCAATTATTAAGATATTAGACTATTCAGATAGGATCTGGTCCCAATTCTATTGTACTTGGTAAAACTCTCATGAAATTTCCACTTTTAAATGTAGGACAGAAAGGATTTTTCAAAAAGTATGATACAGAATATTTTAACTTGGGTTGCAGATAACTGATTGGATTAATGCGGAGGTCCTCAAATGAAGAATTGCCACATATTTTAAATTTGTCTCAACCAGAGCTAGATTAACAAACGAATTATATATTCATGGTGATTTTTTTTTTAAAGTTTCAAATAAAGCCTCATAAAAAATCGCCAGAAACGTGACGCAAACGCCTTCCTAATGGACGTGACGTACTAAGATCCGATTCTGAAGATCGAAAAAAAAGTGTGGGTCTATTCATAAACAGATTTGCAGTTGTATTCGCTGATCTACACTTGTAAATCAAAAATATTATATTGATATTTTATGTTCTGATGTTTAATTGAATTCAGTTAAATGGTATTTATAAAAAAAATTGATTATTTAGCGAATTTTTTTAGCAGAAAAAGTGTGTTTTTATATGAGAAAAAAAGTTAAAAAGCAAAAACGTGACACATTTGTAAACTTGAGAGCTTTTGCGTCTGTAAAACTTTTTTTTACCGAAATTCAAATTTCACTATTACAAAAAGGAGACCTTTATTGTATGGCTGTAATAAATTTGCCATGAATCATTTAATTAATGAAATATTAGGAGTTAAGATGTAAATATCTTTCAGTGTTTTAGTGTTTAAATCTCAAAATTATGAAAATCTAATTGACTGGTGACTTATGATGAGAAAGTAAATAAGTGTGGAAAAAGCTTTTTGAGTTGTTTTCAATATTAAGAAAAGCAATTGTTATATTTTTATTATATTAAGAAAATTTATAATATTTAAGTGCATTTGGTATTAAAGCGTTATAAACTCACATTTGTGCTTTTTTTTTAATTGAGGGCAGCAGATATCCAATTAGTTTGTATTTACAAAATAGTTTTTTTGTTCAATTATTCCGAGAAAGTTCTGAAAAATAGTATTATAAACAATACTAAAATGAGAATGCAATTTGTCCTTAATAATCCAAATAATTTAACTTAAAAAATAACTGTTATCTTTACATTAAAAAATAATGTTTAATAATATTTTTGTCGTCTATTTTTATATTATTGTCAGTTCAAACTTACATTTCACAGAACCGCTTGGCAAGTAACAAAAAACAATTTTGAAATACTTGAAATTAAACAGTGCTTGTGTAGCTGCTAAAAACTCTTCGGAAATACATTTTTTTCATGTTAAAATTATAAAATTTAAAGCGAACCTTTGGTATTGAGATTATTATATGTACAACTCAACTGCTTGAAATAAAATATTTAAAAATAAAAGTTCACTCTTTCATATTTTTGTGGACAAAACTTAATTGTATTTCATTACTATTTAACTAATTTTAATGATTTATACAACTAATTTTAATATTTTATAACTAGTTCAGCTAAAATAAAATCCATTCAAAATGTCACCATCTCTTTCATAAAAAGAGTCTTTTAGGATGTAAATAAGTTATCAAGTACCCGATTTACTGTTGGCATGGTTAGGACATAAAATTTATTATTCTTTTTTTACATAACATTTTGAGAGTTAAACAGACATGCTACAGCTTTCAAACAACAACAAAAAGCTGAAATCATATATTGCCAGTCAATGTGAATAGGTTAGATCTTCTTTCTGTCTATACAAAATTTGTTGCAATTCTGTCTAGAAGTTTTAAGAAATTTAAAAAAAATGTGTTCTTCTTTTAATTTTGAACACCAGTGTAATGTCAAACTTTTCGATCCATTTATGATTACTTAGAAAATGAAGGTTACCTAAATCACTAAAGGGTCTACCATAATGTAACATTTGAATAGAGAACATTTTTAAAACACAAAATTAACAGTTATCTAGCAGGATACATGTGGAACTCACAACATTGAAATGCAATCATTTATTGAGAAAATTAAATTGCTATAGCCACCGCAAACCCATGATATGGGAATATCTTTCATTTTTTAATTCATTTTTAGATTACTATCACCTTACCATTATTTCTTAAGTATTTAAAAAAATGCCAAAGTATTAAAAAAATATCAATTATATGCATTAAATTTTTTTGTACAGCCTTTTTTCACGGTAAAACCTAATGCTAAACGTACCAATCAGCTCAAAGAGAGGCTCCAATTACGTGCTTTATGGGACTACTAGCTATTTCTTGTTGGTTAATTTTTTTAGTTATTACATTTTCATGTTACAGCATGTAGAATTCAATATCTTTACCACCCTTTTTATCTGTTTACATAATTTTTTTCATAAATTTTAGAAGAAACAGAAAGGAACTAAGTTTTAGACATGAGGAAAATTAATTAAGATTTTGTATAAAGTGAGTAGATGCACAACTTGAGCAAGTTTTAAAGATTAAATCACAACCCCCTTAATTTCCAATTTATAAGAAAATCAATTGTCAAATTTGAAATAAATATATACAGAGAAAAAATGAAGTATAATACCTGGAGGAATTTTACACACAGTTGCAGGATGCCAGCCGTACCTCTGATTGCAATTAGGACTCTGCACAAATATGCTACTATCACTAAGACATTCTGCAAACACTTCACCGCCGATATAATACAACCTTACACCTCGTCCTAAAAGCCCAAACAACAGACACTTTTAAAATAACATTTAAAATAATAATAGAAGATGGGAAACTGTGTTAATTAAATGATTTGTAGTTAGTGCTAAATAAAATGAGGAGGCAAGTGGATGAAAGGCTAATGTAACACTTAATTTTCATTCTAATTTGTTGTGGATGGAGTTAAGTGCATATGTGTATTGTCCAAACAGTGTGCAACTTTGCTTGCGATAATTAAGGAGATAACAAAGGCATAAAGTTGTATTGGGCCCACGCCCCCTCATATTTTGAAAACTTGGTTGAAATTCCCTAAAGTTTATGTATGTTATTAAATCTTAGAGCCATGAGCCCCCAAATATTTTGTAAACTTTATGCTTCTGGATACAGAGCAGTAAGAAAGGCTATATTATACTTATATTCAAAGTTGTTGAAGTTGAAAGAGCTTTTTTTAATAGAAACTGATTTTTGTAAAAGAATATCTTCAATTATAAAAAAAAGCCACTGTCATTTTATTTAAGACGTTGATTGCCACAGAGCACCTGAACTACATGCCAAGTATGAGGTATCTCGTAGTTGGCATATAGTTCAGCCATAGCGAACAAGTTGGCATATAGTCGTGGAGAAAGAAAGAGTGGATGCATTGAATATCACTTGTGGTTTATTTTTATTGGATGGAATAATGATAATTTGTTTGAGAATCATTGTGAACATAATGCTTTAAATATATCTATTTTTCATAACTCATTTGTGGTCTATTATTAGTCTTTATCAAACAAAAATATAAACACTTATAACATCAGTTATTTTTGTCCACTTAATTTTTTTAGTATTATCAAAACTATACTTAGAAATGCTTTGATTAATATCTAAAGTAAAAAATTAACTAAAAATTTTCATTATGCCACATATAACATAATCAGTTTTTTTATTCTTAGCTAATAGATGGATATTCTTGCTGAATATATATTTTTCTTGAAAGGGGATAAGGTAAAACTGCAAATTAAGAATAGTAAATATAATTAGTATATTAATTAAACAATCAAGGTTATTTTTTTATATAAATAAATGAATAGTACAAATGTTTGCAAGAAAAAGTTTACCAATGTGCCGCCTCGTCTGCTCAACTACACTGTTTCGATTCACATTTGACAAAAGCCCAAGGCAGAAACGCTCTGAACTTGATGGATCTGTGAAGCCATCAACAGTGAGAGATGGTTGAGATGCATGAAAGGTTTCTCCCACTCTTGTATTTAACTCATAATACGAGATGGAACACCAAAAAGCAGGTTCAGTATATGTAACAGGTTGCACATCTGAAAAAAAGTGAAAAATTAAATATTCATCTTTAATGAACTGCATGTATTGCAAAAAAAACAGGCTATATGAATAAGCCAATAAAATAATTCTATATAACTGAAACTTCAATAAATTAAATTAATAAAATGAATTTAGTAAATTTTAGTTTTAACGATGGTTATAATACTTAGGACCCCCCAAAAAACTTTAGAAAAGTAAAAAACGCTAAGCCCTCCCCCCCAAAATATCTTTGACATTTTGGCTAAAAAATTTATGATACAAAAAAAAACTATAAGCCAATTGCAATAGGAGGATCAACCCTGCACACCCTATCGCTAGCCTTCTCCTGGAAAACGACTGTGCTTTCTTTTCTTAGCTCGGTTAAAAATTTGTGTATATAAAATTTTAACAGAGCTAAGAAAAGAAAGCACAGCTATTTTCCGGGAGAAGTCTAGTGATAGGGTGTGCAGGGTTGATCCCAGTAGTGCAATTGGCTTATTGTTTTTTTATATCATAACTTTTTTAGCCATAATTTCAAAGGTTTTTTTAAGGAAGGGGCGGGCTTAGTGTTTTTTACTTTACTAAAGTTTTTTTGGGAAGATATCAGTTCTTTTTTTCAACCCATCTTTTGGAGAATATTAGACCATTTAAACTTTTTAAAAATTACTATTTGTTTTCCCATGTCATTAGTTAAATCCGATACCTCAAAGAAAAATTAATCACACGCGCCATATTAAAAAGCTCGAGTGAGAATATGATGCAGCAGTCACCTCGCTTATCCCCACTCCTTCTTTCACCCTGTTGAATTTGTGACGTAGAGAAAAATGGTTGCTAGGTATTTGGTTGCAGTTTTCTTTCTCCCGCAAAGAACCAACAAGGGAAAATATTCAATAATGTTACTTATTAGAAATGCTTCTATCTTTATTAATAATTGTCCGAGTGGAATTAAATTTTTTGTATTGAACAAAAGGATTTTTTATCATTCAGATGGTAAAATGTTTATTTTGTAGAGTGTATTACTCACCGATAATTTTAACTTTTATTAAGCCGTTCTAAAACAAAATTTGCTTTGGCGACCGGACAATGGAAGGACTTCATATTTGGGTATTAATTGCCTTGTGGTAGTTTTGGCTTTTAGGATTTAATTATTTTTTTAGCTAATTAAAGTTATAAATAAATAATATTATAAAATAAAAGTAACAAAAGGACCTAGTGATGTCATACACCTATCATATAAGCTATTAATCAAAATAATCGGTTGAATAATGTAGTGTCTAGCTTGACTTACAAATTTGGGCTTCATAATTAGAAAAAGTGAAAAATCAACTAACTTTGCGCAAATTAAAAAACTTCGTATCTCCGTTGATTTTCAACGAAACAAAAATATTCTTGTATTAAATTAAAGGTTGCACTGATACGGTTCTAACAATACTAGTTTCATTTTTACGAAACCTAGTTCGGGTTCTGGAATAAGTTTTACGGAAGCGGCTTAACATTATGAGTTGTGCGGAGTATATTAAGCTTTAGACAGGTCGGGCGTTCATTTCTTGTTGGCTGCTTTGGCGAGGTGGCGTTATTTCTTCTTTTTTGGCTTAGCGTTGCGAACCTGACCGGGTCGCTTGATAAAACCACTCTGTTAAAATCTACCACCCAAAGAAGTTTAAAAATCAGATTTAGGCTCTACCTTATTTTTTTTTAATATGCACACATCTTCATTTTAGCTTCTGATTGTATGGGAGAGATTAAAAAGGAAAAGATTCCACGGAAATCCAATTGGAATCTTTTCCGTTTTATATAATCTCACCCATTCAATTTTATTTGGCAATGTGTTTTAATGGAGAGAAAGTACTTAAAGGGTTTGGAGGTCAATTAAATGATAATATTTTAATAGTAACAATCAAAGCAAAGTGCCATGTAAAATTAGAAACAAAAAATAGATTCTATGTCCATTTTTTTATTTTAAAAGTTTATTAAAAACAATGACAAAGCATTTTTTAAAAATAGAAAGTTCGTATCTGCAACAAGAAACAAAATAAATTATCTATGTCATTTAAACTTATGTTTAATAGTTGCTGCAGTAGACTGTTAATGCTGCAGATGAAAAAGCTGGCACAAAATAGCCATTTAACAAACATATTCACTGCGTCTGAACTGATTTTAGTGAACTTTTTAAATCCTTTTTGCCAAATTGTACGTTAGTTAAGAAATTAAATCTAGATGTTTGCAGTTTTGAACATCTGAAAATAAGTATTATTAGATAATTCTCAGAAATCGGCAAGACAGGATGCTACCATGTTAAAGTAGACATTGGGAGGTTTTTAAATTTCAAATGTCTGGAAATCCTAATAAAATAAACACTAGAATGGGAAAACAAATTTTTTACTAGAAAAAAAAGGAGTTTATATATATTGTTTCAAATATTGAAATAAAAACATTTATGAGATACTACAAATTGCAATTAAAGTTAATGTTTAAGAATTAAAGAATTAAAATACTAACAAAATTTTAAAACTGTAAATAAAAATATTTTTTTTGTTTAATCTGTCACTGAAGATGTAAATTTGTAACATTTGCCTTTTTTCCTGTTAATTATGTGTACTTGCTGTATACTAGTAAAAATACAAGCCTAAAAGACCTTTCAAATTTAGATAACCCTTGTAAGAGGTTATATTTCATGTAATTTGGTGGTTAATTCTAAAAATACATCAATGTGAAAACATTTGTTAGCTGCAGTAGAGGAGAATGCAGCTTTTGTCAAACTTTATGACCAACCCTTGTCTGTAGTGTTCTCCAGTGACATGTCAAAATATTCCACTTTTTCAATCACATCAAAGTTATGGAATAATTGTCTTTATGTAAGACGAAACTCTATCAAACATAGTGTGTTGTTATTAAAGATGTTCTCAAAAGACATTTCAGAAGATATGTTCGCAAGGTGTAACGTCTGGCTGCCCAATTCCCAGATCTAAAACCATGCCTGCTCACGCAAAAGACTTTTTGTTTGTATGGGATTGTTTCCCAGTTGCGTCATCGTAGATGATATCACACCCTGCGTGCATATGCATTTTTAAAAAATGTTCTACAAGAAACTAAACATTTTCTAGGAGGTCCTAGAAAATATTTTCTCATGTATAATTCATGGAAAAAGAGTGGTTTTGAAAGTATAGGACAATAAAAAAAAACATCTGCTAGACAATGAGGTATATACTACATTAAAATTTCTTAAACTTGTGTCTGAATCAACCTGTAATTATTCGTATCACCATTTTTACAAAAATAGAATTAATTATATTTTTTAAAGACCTTTTACGAAAATCCAACTGATCTGCAGCAGGTTCAAAATTGTTGCCGGACAGACCAACATTTTTATAGCAGGTAGACAAACTTCTTTTTAAACAGAAGTTTTAGTAATATTTTTGCAAAATCTATTAGCAGAATACAAAAAATACAAGTGCTGAAAAACAGTTAATTTTCCAAAAGAAATGTTCCTGTAGAAATAGCAATTTAGTATAGTTCTAAGAAGCACATGAATTTTGCATTATGCCTGGGCTCTGTGAATACAGAATAGTCACAAACACACTTCTTGCTTGAACATGGGTTACTGTAAGGAGCTATAAATCAAACTTGCATAAAAGGGCTTTTACCAAATGTATTAATGATTACCTTTATGCAACAAGTTTACTAACATTATCTATATATATTTAAATGAATCTTATAAAATAACAAAAGGAGGCTTATCATGTCATATCTTTCTTTCTATATAATCAAATACTTAAACTTTAAATTTATTACTAATGAAATATAGGGTATAACAGAGGCAATTAGTTTCAAATTCAGCTCAATCCACATTTTTCCAAAAATCTTTTTTATTTTTCACAAGTTCTCAATGCACTACATCCCCTAGCAAAGTGGTATAGGTAACTGAATCCAGTCAAAAAATGCATTTAAATTAATGGTTTTAGATAAAATGTGGCTAATTCCAATGTTTTTAGTCTAATACTCTTCTTGACTGTCATTCTAGATCTAGAGTATAGGGTTTAGTCTAAAAATATGGTGTATTTTCTCCTTTCATATGCTGTCTTCTTCCCTTATTTATAATAGAAATTCAAGTTGAGAGACCTCAGGAAATGAATACTTATAATATTGAAATTAGAATATTGAGGTATCAATAAATTGAGAGTAATTTCTCACTTATCTTATTTCACCAAAAAGATTAGTTAGCTACCCAGATTGTTTTAAAACTGGCTCAATCCAAAATTAAAATTTTAGGTAACCTGAAAATACCACAATATTGAAAGTATGCCTGATATCCCTCATTTAATGGGAAGAAGGGGTGATTGTAGACATCCCTCCTTCCCAATAAAACATAATAAAAATATCAAAACCGTAATACTGGGCAGTAAAGACGTTTTTCAATGCCTCCTGTAAAATTTATGAAAATGGATCGAGCTAGAAATGGATTAAATCTAAATGTCTCAATTGATGACATTGTTATCTTATTGGCATTTCTTGCAAGATGTAAATAAACAATTCAGAAAGTATATATTTACAAATATTTCCTGAAAATTAACTTATAGTATGTAGTTTTGGTGCTCTTCCATTAAATGGTTTCAAATAGTTATCAAGGAAAATTTTGACATAATATTGATTGTTTAATATTTTAATGTTGCTTCTGCGATATAAAATGTTAAAAATAGTCATAAATATGATTTATGATCGTATAACATCACTATTAGGAGCACTTCTGCACAATGGGCTATTGTTCTAATTTTATTAGGTTTTCATTATAATTTTCCGGTGGTTGCAACATATATCGCTAGTCGAATGTTTTATAAAATACTAGATTTTTCTGTTCATTTATCTAAGTTTCTCATCCCTTTCGAGCAGTCGAGTTTAGCACCAGACAATGACACATTACTTTTCAGAAACAGCTAGTACCACCTTGTAGCAGTCGATTTTAGCACTGGGAAATGGCACATTACTTTTTAAAAACAGCTGGTACGCCCTTGGAACAGTCATTTAGGGAATCTAATTTCTTTCAGGCAGTCGATTTTGGCATTTCAATAACTTTAAACAGTCGTTTAAATTGTAGAGAATAAAACTCCCATTTTCATTCTAGCGTGGAAGTTTTGGAAAGTGTGGCACCAGCTCCATCTAACAATGATATGAAATTCAGAGGCAGTGTTCTTAAGCCTTATAGATCCCAAACAGTCACCAAGCCCATTGTGTAGCTCTATATACAGTATACGCTCGTAAAATAGAAAATCATTAGAATTAGATAGATTTTGTGTATATTTTATCAAAATGTCTTCTTATAAATAAAGCAGTATTTCGATATTATATTAAGAAGTAAAGTTTTATTTAGTATATACTATATAAGAGACAATTGAAAAATAAAACAGTTAAATAAAAAAATTCTCACTGTGCCTTTATTGATGAAATATCAAGTATCAAAATAACCTGCTTGTTGAATATAGAGGTGGAGTCAAGACTGGCAGCACTCAGAGTTCCACTCTCTAATCACATGCCTGCTGTTGGCGACTTATTTTTCTCAGAATGCCTTGAAATGTTTGCACGTATTGCTTCGTTATTTACGAAAGAAATGAGATTTTAGACTTTGTCTGAGGTTCGATGAACGCCAACAAAGTATGAAAATGATTTTGCAAAAAAGAGATTTTTCAAAATTTTAGTTCGTAAATGAGAATTAAAATATCATGTCTATGGGAACACGTTCGGGACCAGCCACTAGTTCATAAAATTGTGAGTGTTCGTAAATTAGAGGTTCGTAAAAACGAACGTCTACTGTAGTCCAAAGTTATTTCAATTAACTAAACAATTTTTCAGAATCAATCCATAAGCGTTACCCCATCATCTATGTCAGGTTGAATGGGGTGTTCAGGTGCTTTACTCGTAATCTGACAATAGTTCAAAATTACAGGGAGTGTTCCCTGGTCTTACCTTTGGGACAGACCCTGCTCTATACCATGTACAGCTTTAGTGCAATGTCAATTCAACCAACCAAATATCTTTCCGAATATTGTCCAAACTGTCACTAATAGCCCATTGTGTAGCTTATTTCAAAAACTAAACAGCTCTTGGGATCAATCGACAACCATTACTATTAGCCTATTGTATTGTATAAGTAGACATATGTGTGAGTGGGGTACCAGCTCAGATGTTTTTTTCGTCATTGGACCACGGTATAAAATTATGAGGCATTCAATCAAACAATTGACTGAAATGCAATTTGCTGTGGATGGTAAATACTTTGAGATGGGTAAACAACTTTGGCGTATTTTTGTCCATTTGATATTTAAGGCAGTTTAATGGAAGAGATCCATACATATTTTTTCATAATTAAGGATGCTTAATTTTTTGAAAACTTTTATTCAAAAGATTTATTAATGCATATAAGCAACTTAAAAATAATTATTTTAGGGGATATATTAATAATGCCAATTCTATGGGGGAAAATATCAAAATACATATTGATTAGTTTTATACATGAATGTCAAATAGTAATATATGTATTGTTATTGATAATAAAAGAAATTTTACTGCAGTGTAATTGCTACTATTAATAAATAAATATTTAAAAAAAATATTTGGAGTTTCAAACTTTGACTATACATATGGTTAATGTGGTTTTAAATAAGTCTCTAATGGTATGAATTGATTTGAAAATGCATCATATCACGAAAAAACTAGATTGACCCTGAAAAACATGTCATAAAGAAAGGGAGCAATAAATTACCAAGAGGCGGACTTGGCGATGACATAAGGGTTGCATCTGAAAAACAAGTAAACATAAGTTTGCTAAGTAAAAAAGTTAAACTTTTGAATTTCGTATAACAGATGCATAAAGTTATTTAATTTTTTTTGAAAGATAATTATTGTAAAAATGATAAATAGAAACAATATATAATTATAAAATATATTAGCCCTTTCGTTTATAACATTTTCATCAGGGTATTTCTTAGAAATTCAAGCATCTTACATAATTTATCATTTTTAATCAGAAATGGTTTAATTAAGTAAAATATGGGATAAAGAACTTTAAAACCTAACAGATATGGATGTATATGGTTGTCCATGTATCTCCACACTTTTTCCAGTAGTACATGTATATACAAAAGTTCATAAAAAATCTCTATTTTGGAGCACTTACAAATTTAAAGCATTGGAAAACTTTTTAAATCTTTCTCTACTGAAATCATTAAAATTTGTGTTTGAAAGGAATGTGTTGGAAATCAGACATGGTACAGGCTAAAAGCAAAAAAAGCTTAACTTTTTCCCCGCCAAAAAAGTTGAACTTTTTCCGAAAAAGCTGATTTTTTTTTTGAGAAAATTTTACAGTTCTCAAATGTCTTACAAATCCTTATAAAAATGTTTATGCAAACCCAAATTTTGTTTTATGTGAAGCAAAATTTTTTTAAAGATAAATGATTCAGAAAAAAAATCTCAAAAGAGTGGCATTTGGAAGCTGCATTCACCAGATGCAAAGAAATTAGAGTTATAACCATACTAACTTTCGAGTGATATCATCCACTTTTGACAAAGATCGCAAATATTTATACATGTTAAAAATGCTACATTCTTGTGACATTCTCCGTTTTTGTAGATTGAGTATTGATTCCTTGAACCGAGAATTTTCCAATGATTAAGTGTCTTATAATAAAGAAATACTATTGATAAAAAAAATCGGACAAAAGGAATCAAAAGTTCACTTTTTTTTCTGAAGCAAAAGTCCTTCCAATCACACCTTACTCTCCTTGAGCCCTTGCTGATTTACAATCGCGTACCTTATACGTAGCCATACATCTGCCATACGTACCTTATATTTAAACTTCAGAAAATGTGTTTAAAATTAAAATTTCGTACTCAAAATGAAATTCGTAATTCTGCAATCGAAAATAAAAACAACAGAATTCCAGGTTAGACCCGGAAAAATATCATCCCTGAAGAAACATTTACGCTTTCTCAGAACTTTCCGCATTTGTGCACTTCCCCTCTTTCATTCTCTTATTACAAATTGGTTTCCAGGATGCATTCAAACACCATCTTTATGCGTTTTCAGATTTTATTTTCTCAGTGGACAATTTCTTGAAGAATTCTTCATGCATCTCAGAGACACGATCCCCTATAGACATACCTAAATTTTAATGCAAATTTACATCAGTCCAAGGGATGATAAAAATTAAAGTCTGAAAAAGCGGAAATCCCTGTTTCCGCGGAATTGTACCATGTCTTTCGAAATATAAGTTAAACTTTTCTGCATTGAAAATATACTTACAGTTTCAATATTTTGCTTATCCATCAGATGGTTAATGTACCTTAATCAATGTAATGTTTACAATTTTATTAGGAGTCAAATAAACAACATTCTCTAAGTTGCAATATTCAAACATTTTATTTTTATAGTGTATAACCAGAGTTTGAATAAATGTGTAAATTAACACTTTTCTCAAAATAACTTTTTCTGAAGACTAATTTTCAAAAAACATTGAATGATGATTGTCAGCATCTGTGGGGAACTTGGGGTATGTACATCATAGTTTGAAAACCATTGCTCGAACCAAGAACAACCAGTAAATATACAAAAGCAAATTGTTTTTGGGTTACACTCCAGTTATTAGATAAAAATACAAATTTAAACATATGTTTTTGCATAAGGCAGCATATTTATTAAAGATGTCAACATAACCAAATGGAATACATTTCTGAAAGAAATTGGGAAATGGCAACAATTGAAGATTAAAATTGATAAATAATGTAAGAGTGCCAAAAAATTCAAACATAATTTTTCACATTAAAGTGTCAAATGAGAAATGCCTTATAGTGTGGTAAACCTAAAAAGTGTCTAGTAGTGCTCCAAGTAGTTCAAAAGAGCGGGTACAGAGGTTGTTAGTGTGAATGTTCCTATGGGCTGAACAAAATTTATTTGCAATTTCTCAACATTTTCGCTTTTGGTATTTACTACGTTTCCCACTTTTAGTCCTTAATTACCTGTGTAACATCAAGATAACAAAGTTTTAGGAATTAAGTAAAACAAGTCTGAAGAGATTACATGTGGCACTATGTCATAAACACATACAAAAAATATATTAAAAGGAATAAACTGGAAATAAAGGATATTTTTCAAAATGTAAATTTATGCAATGAAATTTCTTTTGTTAAAATTTACATTTATAAATTATGTATATTTAAACATAAATAGCTTGATCACTAATATTTTTTTTAAATGTCTAAAGCTAAAAGCATGGCATTGTCATAGCTAGGATGTTGCTAAAAGAAAATGGTTGTTTCAGTAAAATAATAAATGAACACTATTTTTTATGTGTTTAAACTATTTTTATTAATGTGTTTAAATTCAGTTCATGTTAAAGAAACCTTCGTTTAGAACAAAACAAACTTTAACCTAAGATGATTTTTTTTATTTAGCGACTGGTTTATATATATTTATTACAAATCCCCAATCAAGTAAACTGATGTGACTAATTTTTTACATTTTTAATGATTAAGTTAAATTAAGAGTAATGGTATTTGAAACTAAACAAGTGAGGTATTGTTCATTTGCTTTTCCTAGTCACTAACGACTTAAAGTGTCCCTTTGTCTATGCATGTGAAAATGAAGGTAACTTAGACTCTGGTCCTCTAAAAAGTTTTGCACACATTGCTTTCAGCTATACCAGAAGAAATCTGAACATAATGCATTAACAAACAAAAAAGCTGCTAATAATTTTATATATGTATTAGAGTTATACTTCTTAAAGAATTATATAAATAAATCAATATTAAAAAAAAATTTTATATTAAGAAGTCTGGATTTCAGCATTTTCTCAAAATTAATTTCCCTCCCATCTAAGTATTTGCTATATTATACCTAATTCACACAATTTATGGTTGCAATACATATTGATTGATGGTGCATGCAAATTTTTTAGTTATTCTTTCTTTTTCAGTAATTTTGTTTGATTTTTTGCATTAATGTACCAAATAGCATTATTAGAGCACAATCATTAAAAAAAATCTATCTATTGCACATATGCAACATGCATATATTAAATGTTACTAATTTTTAAATTTGTTAATATAGTCAACAGCAAAAAAAATTTAATTACTATTGTTTTGGTTTAAATATTTTATCATTTCTATCTATTGCAAATTTGGACATTAGTGGGAAAAGTCCTATATGTCATGTTAAACTTTATAGTAATAAAAGATAGTTTAAAGACCAATTTTGTAAAAAGAATATAATTTAAGTTGTGAAAGAAAATAAACATATACAGTAATTTGCAATTGTGAACATTGTGATGTTCTTGTTCCATGCTAAAAGTTTGTAAATAGTGCAGGTATTCTAAAATAAATGCTATTGCCAAACTATAATCAGGTAAACCATGGAAGCCAAATAACTACGAATAATAATTAAAAAGAAAAAAATCTGAGTAGATTAATAAAATTTTGGAACTGTGTCATAGGATTTCAGAAATAAAATTAAAAAAATCCTACCCATATTCTCGGTGCCATTCTGTTCTTGGCTATCCCCGTCTTCACTCATGTAGCCTGGTGGTGGTGTGTCTGAAATTTTGAACTTACATGGACAAATCTCACAAAACATTATGTTTAGAGTATTACAATTGAAGGTTTAAAATTTTGAAACTGAATGTCGGTTAGTTTAAATGAAAAGAATAGGAGACGGAATTTATCTGTTATTACACAAAATTGTAAAATTATAATTTGGATTTAAGATTAATACATTAGGAGAAATTTAATTAAATGTTTTGGATAGAAGGTCATAAAGGTGATGGAAAACACAGCCTACCAAAGAATGTTTATATACTTTCGAAAAATTCCTATTCTCATTTATTTACAAAATGGTAAAACCATATTCAAGATTTCTGTTGGAGAGTGGGGGAGCCATATGCACCTAGACCAAAACGTCCCATTGTACCTCTCCTTAATCAATGAATAAAACAAACCATAGGGCATCTTAAACAGATCAGTGGCCTTGCATAAAGCCAAACAAAAAAAAACAATATTAATTTCATTGATAAAAAATGGGGCGCATAATGCTTAAAAGATAATAACTGCAATATGATGATAAAAGAAAGAAAAATTTAAACCATGTGAAATGTCTTATATTTTTTAATGAGCTTGCTTTGTTTCTTTTTTATTAAAACAGTGCATTATATCTACTTGGAACGTTTATATATGCTATAAGACCTTTTCATACAGCCATAAAAAAGCTATAATTTCTGTGCATTGCTAAGGTAATTTGTATGTTAGCAAACACACATATTTGATCTAACATCCCATATTTTTGTATACATTCTTGATGACAAGACTTTCTCAAAGATAAGCGAGCTAGATTAAATGTTAATAGCTATCAGTTAATATTTTTAAAAATGGCTGATACATCATTTGTAATTTTATACCATTTTTAACTTGTAAAGATACATATCTAAGAAAAAGTGTAATTAAGAGAAAGGATAGGCTAAATTATTTGGTTTATCATAGAAGAGCTGAAGTAAAAAAGAAAACATATTACAAGATTAGGAAACAAAGTATAATAAGCATTTTCAAACCTGTCAAAGGAAAAGTACGGTTCTCCAGCCCGACTGGAAATTCTGTGTTTTCGGGTACTGAATTAATATAGTCGTCTAATGGAGGAAATTGAGATGGTATGTCCCCAGTGTTCCTTGGAACATAAATTGGAGGCAGAGCTGAAAATGGGTTGAAAAACAATACTTAGTATTGAGGCACACTTGAGATTAATATATATTAAAGCAAATATTACAATAAAGTAATGGGAGTTGAGTTTACCAAAATTTTGAAATTAATAGGTAAATTAAGAGAGCCAAAGTGAACTTTTATAACATAATAAACAATACTTATGCATATAAATTATTTAGCCAGCAAGTAAAATAATTGGTATGGAAAAGCCATTTTCGAAAATTAGACTGTTACAATTATAACATATATTCATTTTGTCAACCTTTCAAAAAATATATAGATTAAATTCATGCCCCCTCCCCTTTTTTTTATCAGAATCCCTGCCTTACTAACATAAACATGCAACATAACATGTAACTTAACATAACCTTTAAGTAAAATTAAATGGAATAACATATTTTATGTTGCTTATTACACTTGTGAATGCAGGTCTTATTAAAAAAATTAAATCCATTATATAATATACTGATGCTAATTAATACTCATGATTAAGAACACTGATGTGCATTTTAAATACAATGTTATTTTTTTTTGGAAAACAGGAGCAAGTGCATATTTCTCATGTAAAAAAATAATGTAGACATGTCAAATAGACTGTTGGAGTAACTTGTCCAACATAGCATAGCAAGCTAGGGTAATAAAAATATTTAGAAAATTTAAAAGAGAAATTACTATTAACAACACCCACAGGTTTGGAGTGTAGAAAGAAACTATAAACTTAACTACATATTCAAAATAATACGAAGGATCATATATATTATTTCCATAGTATAGTTCTCTTTTACATCTGTTACACACGAAAAATATTAACAAGTGAAGTACAAAAGAAAGATAATTTTCCACAGAACTGAAGAATAATACATTTATCTCATTACATCAATGGTTTGTTTAACAAATGTATTTCAAAGAAATATTACACAAAGAGACTCATTTTCCAAGATCTAGCTAAAAAGTGCCTTTATAACAGAGTTGGTAGTCCTCAGGACTTCGGAACACAGGTCGCTATTTCGAAAATGTCTCGCCACAGGTTCTACAGCAACACAGGGTCAAACAGATAGTATTCTAATTTTCATTAATACCTTCACTAAGATAATTTTTTTTTTGTACTTCCCTGGTATTCAAGGAAAATTACCAGGAAACTATAACTACTAGAATACCTACTGTAAATCGTCTTCCTCGCCAGCAGTATTTCGAACTTACTAATAAGTTGAATTAGCTTTCAATACTAATTTATCTGCAATCAGCAGACTGATACTTAACTATGATGTCACAAGTTATGCGTGTAAGCAGAGTTTCCTCATCTTTCCATCATGGTTCTTATATTATCAAAATAAAACTTAAATGTTTTAAACATTATTTTATAAGCCTGTATCTTCCTAGTAAATTTATAACTTCACCTTTAAACAATAACACAAAATACTTTTAAAAAAAAGTAATGCTTATAAATGATACTTGTTAAAACAATAAGTATAAGTTAACATACTGCTAAAACTACAAAAATATTGCAGCAAACAAGATCAGCACTAATTCTCAAAAAATATTATAACGGTTGATTATAACTAAAGTATCACTATTCGGTTTACACCACTCTGCAAAAAAAAACAGTGGTCATAAGAACCCCAAATCTACATTTCAGGTCATAGGGAAATGAATGATGTGATATACTACTTACAATTGGCAATTAATATGCTTCTCGACTGGGGAGCCATTTCATTGAATAATGTTTTTACTATGGACGATTTACAGCACCATCTCTTCCTTTATTGGTCACTTTTGGGTATATATATCTATATTTACATTATTCGTTTCATCATGTTCTAAATGCATGCTACAATGATTTAATGTTTTCCGTCACTATTTGTTTTCTTCTTCGGTGCAATGAACAATATGTAACTTAACATAATAACTTAACATAATGATCAATATGTAACTTAACAATTATAACTAGGGATTGGCCTATATGTCGAATATTCGGTTAGTCCAAATACTTCTGATATTCGGCCAATCATCAGCCAAATAACTGTCACAGAAGTAGGGTGTAAAAAACAAGAGTTTTTAAAGCAGGGCAAAAAGTCAGATTTGAAAATGTTTTAGCTTGTAATAGTAAAAAAATCCAGCTGAATTAAAATAACTTTTTGTGAAATGTACTATTTTTTAATCACTTTCAGAAATATGCAGCTTTTTTTTATCAGTGATTAAATTAAAATTTAAAAAGTTATAAAACCTATTATACCTAAACAATATTTTTTTTTATTTTGGTCATGACCAAACAGGTGTTGATAATTTAAGGATAATAAAAACTTTAATAAACACCACCTATCATCTTTATATTAAATAAATAATCTAATTTTTTTTTATAAAAGATTTTTACAGAAAAAAAGGTTTTGTGTATTTTAAGTTACAATTGAATTGACTATAGATTTAATATTATTTGATTTAATAGTATTACTCTTCTATAGTAATTACAAATACTGTAATACATATATATTATGATAAATTTACGTCCTAAACTTTTACCGCAGGTACTCGGGTTGTTTACCAAAGGCAGTTGCTATTAGGCCACAGAATATCCAGTACTTCGCCTCAAAGTCAATAGAAAACTATTCGGTATTCGGCACAATCACTATTCATTACATCGCTAAATATAATCATCCTGTATACATATCAATAAGGATTAAAAGTCATTCTAGAGATATTTATATATTTTTTGTTTCTTGTTTGATTAAAAATATACTTAAAAGCCAGCAGCAATGGCCATTTTAAGAATTCCCAAATTTAAAAAAAGGGAGAAAATTATCATTGGCTTAAAAGTAAAACCATGAATATCATACCAAAGATTTACCAGCAGTGGCTTTTGATGAAATAAAAGCGATAAACTTCAAAATGTGAACGACCTTGGTACTGGATACTAGAGGGAAAAAACTTTGACCTTCGATTTCATTGTCCATCATGGCTGGTAAATCTTTGGTTTCTATCTTTACTATTTCTTGTAAAACTTCCCAAATCAAGTATGGCATGGATATGGATAGTTTTGTCATTAAATATTGTAGAAGTACTTAACAATATCTTTTAATGATAAAGTTAAATTCTTCAACTAACCAGGTGTTTCTACTCGAAGATAATGGTACGGATTCACGCAGACTTCGTCTCTTTTCAGATTAAATGCAAACTCACAGCTTTCAATGGCTTTTAGTTCGTGATGACTTTGCAAATCTGGCCAACGCCACAATCGGCAGTAAATAACATGGGGAAGTCCCTTTTTGTGAAATACTTGGAGTCGGCCGTCTAATGATCTGAAATAAAAAAAAAATTACAAAATTAGCAGGTAAAGAGTACACTAGTTTCATTACTTTAATTAATTTTAAATAAAAAAAAAGTTAACCTTTTCCATTTCATGTAATTTTTATGCTGTATTAAAACAAAATTATTTTTAAAATTTCTCAAAATTTGGTTTCACTAACCATTTGGTGCCTTTTACCAAGAAAGTAATTGGGAGTCTGACACCCAGGAAATGGAGTTAGTTAAGATAAGTTTATGAAGAGAAAGAAATAGTTAATGTATCGGAATTTTTTTATTAATTTTTAAGAAATATAGCAACACACTGTATAACTAAATAGTAGGGGGATTCCTTTTAAATCAAATGAGAATTCACTATGTCTGTGAGTAAAAGTCACTCTGTTCTACGAGTTTAATTCTCGTCCTCCAATCAAATATATCGTTTCCCATACAAGAATTCCCAAAGTTAATAAAGGTGAATTCTTGAATATGTAGGGGAGGCTGTATGGGTGAAGGTTGGTAACAATCCCAGGACTAAAACTCAAATTTTTTTTCAGAATCGTAAAAGGAGGAATCAGCTTTTAACGTTTCAGAACTGAAACAATCATAACTTTAATTCATTTAGATTTATTAAAAGCATTTTTATTTTTTAAGAAGCAAAATATTTCAGTTATGATATGCCACATTAACATATTTAAATCGACCAGTTACAAAATGTCTCTTGTCTATTTTTTAAGTGTTTTTTTACAGCCAAAAATATTGATTTTTCAGCTGTTTTAAAACGTTTAATATGCTCAGGTATTTATTTTAAACATTAAACAATGTACTTTGCTTCATTCCAAGTGTAGAAATAAAATTTAATACGAGAAATGTGATTTATTGTTAGTTTTTCAAAGTGAACAACAAGAGACGTTTCGAAACTAAGGCACTCGCTTATTCGATTTTAATACAGATACCAGGGTGTCAATGATTTAAATCAGAGTGATTTTAATCAATTGATTCTTTTTAAAAAAATATTGTTGATTACCCTTTGACAGATAAACAAATTTTCGAATCTGTAGAGTTGTTTTCGCTGTAGAAAAGATTAATTTATATTTTCAACACATTCCTTATTTTACAAAAATATTTTTTTGAATTATATGAGTAGAGAAGGTTTTCAAAAGTCTTCCTAATGCTTTAAATTTGAAAATTATTTCAAAAAAGAGATTTTTTATCAACTTTTATATTAAGTGTACTACTGGAAAAATTGGAGATACTCGAACAGATATACACGTTTGTATCCGTCAGATGGTTAAATCAAAGACATTGATTTAGAAACCCTGGTGGGAATAAAAATCTCACTGATGGAGCCTGTTTGGTCTATTCCTAGTCTTCAGTGCCCCAGCCAAGTGAAATATTTGGCGACAGTTGGTGACTAATAAAGTTTATATTGTGGCAACCCTAATTTATGACGTACATAAACTTGACTACATCCTGCACAGAGGGATATCTTGCACGTGGTTGGTGAAAATGATGTTGAAACGCAGGCAAGAGTTATATTGTTGATGTGCCATGTTGACATCGCTGTGGATGTGTTTTAATAGTAAATATTTTCGGAAGTTGGTGTGCAAGGTAAAAGTGTCTTGATTGATTAGTGTATGAATGCTAAATTGTTGGCGAAGACACTTGTTGCTGCCGAAGTGTGGAAAAAGCCTGGAGCTTGACCCGCGGATGATATTTCCGATGACTTTTGATATAACTGACGGTTCGGAGGATTGCCTGTAAGCAGCATAAGCAACTATTCGAAGGGGGATTTGATCATGAGTAGTCAGAGGTCGTAGGCCAGAGACCAACTTCTGCCCGGAAGAATGATTGAGCTACAAGCCTGTCATCGTATCAAGCTATTGCTACAACAACATAGTCACACCATTCCCCTAATATATCTTCAATAAACGTTTTTTTTCCATAAACGTCCGAAATATGTAAAAATCTGGATAATTATAAAATAAGGCTTCAGGATTGCCTGTAGTAAAATATACTATGCTACAAATGAATATACATTTCATAAATAAGTTAAATTTGGGACAGAAATCATAAATAAATATGATTTTTTTGTATGAGGTAGGGGTGAGTAAATATCCATTTTATTTACCCTAATCATTGGGTATTTACCAGACTGACATCTGGTGAAATATTTAAATGTATTTTTAAAAAAAATCTTATTTAAAATTTTAAATAAATAAAATCTGATTTAAATAAATGAAATCTAATTTAAATAAATATAACCTGATTCAAATATATAAAATATAATTTAAAAAATCGGATTTAAATTAAAAAAAAATCCGATTTAAATCAAATATATCAGATTTTTTTTATTTAAAAAGAAAATCATGATATTTTTTTACACAAAAATATGATTTAAATAAAAAAAATCCGATTTAAATCAAATATATCCAATTCTTTTTACATTGTGACAGATACACTAACAAAATAAACTCCTGAACATTGATGAAGGTAGGTAAAAATTTGAATTTTAGAAATTCCGCGCCAAATAAGAGCAAATGCGGCTCAGATGGTTTGGTTAACTAACGTCGCACTAGAGCTCCACAGTGGGCTATTGGCGACGGTTCGGGGCCTATCTCGAAGGAAAGACCCGGGAACGATGCCTGGTATTTTTGAACCATGGTCAGATGGCGAGGACAAAACCTGAGCTGGCACCCAACGCCTTCAATAGACGTCGGGACTTTGGGCCCCGATCATATTTATCGAACACCAGTCCCGTATACACGCTGTTAATTTTTTGTGGATGTTCTAGACGACATTTTGAGCCCCAGTTGCTCAGTTGGTAAGGCGTTCAGCTACTAATCAGAGGATTGGTGGTTCGAATCCGTGAAATGGACTTGACATAGAAAAGTAAAAAAGTAGTGATCTTGCGATCGGAGGGTTGCCAGCTTCGCTACAAAAATACTAGAAAGTCGTCCAGAATATCCAACAAATTATACTGGCGTGTATACGGGACTGGTGCACGATAAATCTGATCGGGGTCCAAAGTCCCGACGTCTATTGAAGGCGTTGGGTGCCAGTTCAGGTGTTTCCTCGTCATCTGATCATGGTTCTAAAATAACGAGGTGCATTTATGAATGTGTGTGTGAATGTGTTCCCGGGTCTTTCCTTCGAGATTGACCCCCAACCGTCGCCAATAGCCCACTGTGCAGCTCTAGTGCGACGTTAATTAACAAAAAAAAAACCAAACTAGACGACATTTTAGTATTTTGGTAGCGAAGTTGGCAACCCTCCGATCGCAACCGGGAACCCTCGGATTCTCAGCTGACGCTTTAATCCACACGGCCACGGAGGCCAGTTTGGCCTTGGATTATTCGACGGAGGCAGCAGGTTCGATTCCCAGATTGTGATCTAGCAATCAGGGTTATCTGATTTGATTGTTTTTTACACCAAAAATAATCGGACGTGTAGATGGGACTGATACACGTTAAACACTTCATAGTAAAATGTCCTCATTCTTATTCAGATTGAGTGGGGTGCTGACCTTAGTTCAATATTTCTAGGCAATGTTCTCGGGGTTTTCTTTAGGGATATTTGCGTTTCCAATAGCCCATTGTGCAGCTGTAGTTTGTCGTTAATTCAACCAACATATATTAAAAAAAAAATCTTGAATCCTACTATGTGGAAGGGGGGGGGGGGGTGGGGGGGGGGGGGGGGGCTAGAGCCCCTTCTTTTCCTATGCTACTAACATTAAAAGTCTATTGCACTTGAATAAGATTCTAATGTAGCTTAAATTAAAATATTAAAATTTTTATAAATGCCTAACATCTACACTTCAATGTACGCCCACAAACATAATTCAATAACCCACCAAAAAAAAGTCCAATGTATCCCCAAGGTCAAAGTCCCAAAACACTTCAAGATTAACATATTAAGTCCAATAAAAACTAAGACCAAAAATGTAATGTTCAATTAAAGTGTAATGTATTTCCAAAATCTGAAAGTGCTAGTTCGAATCCGTGTGATGGACTTAACAAAGAAAAGTAAAAATAAAAGCATGTAAAAAGTAGTGATCTTATGATCGGAGGGTTGCCTGCTTCGCTATAAAAATACTAGAAAGTCGCCCAGAACATCCAACAAATTATACTAACGTGTATACAAGACTGGTGCACGATAAATTTGATCGGGGTTCAATGTCCTGACGCCTATTCAGGTTGCGTTAAATAGAAGGTTGCGTGAAATATATGTCAGTATAAGCAGCAGACTATACCAGAAATTGATTTTTTTCAGGATAGAAGTTGATTTATAAAATAAATAAAGAACAAATTAAAAATACTGGCATTCACGTTTGGGTACGCTGAAAGGCTCGAGAAAAAGTACCAATAGCTGTACCAGCAATGTGTATTGGCAACAAGGTCCTAGTACGATGAACATTTAGCCATCAAAATGAAAATATTTCACATTATATATAATGCTGCCTGGCATGACTTGGGAATTAAAAAAAAAAATCATGACCGCCCTTATTAGTCGCAGGACCCGGTACACACTTAGTAGTGAACCCTTATTTATTTAACC